>VYXH01011300.1:1219229-1247742 GCA_013397275.1 Burhinus bistriatus | reverse complement strand
TCGTCCGCTCCGGGGTCTGCCGCTCCGCTGGGCCCGCCCGGAGCAGGGTGTTTGTGCGGCGGCGCCTTCCCCCCGCGGGGGGCCGGGTCCTGCCCCGGTTCCTGCCCGTGCCCGCGGTGAGGGTGTGGTGCGGATTCTCCGGCGGGGCCGGTCATCTCGCCGCGTACGCGGCCGGTTTCGCTTTTGTTTTGGTGGGGAGGGAAGGCGGGGAATGCTCGTCCCCTTCCCGCGGCCTGCCGTGGGGAGGGGGCCGCGGGGAGCGGGGTCCTCCCGCCGCTGCCGGGCGGAGCGGGGATGTCGGGGGCAGGGGGGCGGTGGCAGGCAACGCTGTTCCCGCTTTTGACGCGGGTACTCCTGGCCTTGGCTGTTACCCGCTGCTAGCTTGTAGGGTCATTTCTGGAGATGGTTAAATAGGTTGGAAATTTGAGGAACGTTTTGACGCTGGCCAAAACCCTACGTTTGTTTGTGTGACCGAATATATTCAGTGTGACAGCGGTATGTTTTAAAGAATAAGGTGATGGAAGCATCATCCTTTCATTATCATCATGTGTAAATATGTTTCAACGATATCTGCTTACCTTAGGGCTTGTCAAACAGGTATGGTTTCCCACCCACTGAATCGTATAAACCCTAGGAGTAGATATTCTACTGTGCTGTAATTTTTGCCGTGGAGGTTACTTGCATCAGTACAAGCCATTTAATACTCTAAGCTGGTGAGCTTGCGCACTGCAGGCAGTGAAGCACAGCAAACCCTCAAAACCCCAGCATCTTACAGAAAAAGTTATAGTGCACTTGTTAACACGTCTATAAAACACGTTTAAATTCATATTGACATGAAAGCTGTAAGAGAATGCCAAATAGCAGTCAGCTCTGTCTTAAACTGTTTAACCCCAGAACACCTTTTTGAGTATGTGGATCCATAGTGCTTTACATATTATTAGGTTTTGGTAACACAGTGTTAGCGATTCTGTGTGATGTATTATCGGGAGGACTTTTTCTTCACCCTTCCTTCCTTCCTCCCCTCAGTTTTACTTATCTGTGAAGGAATGGTTCTTTTACCTTGGAGATACTGTGTGTGCTTCAGAGAGAGCAACCTGTAACGTAACACTCAACTAAGTATGACTTCATTACCACGAGAACTTCTTAGCATTCTTAAAGTGTTTGTGGACCATGATTATTTTTTCTTGGGGTCAGCTGAAAATACTCTTGTGTTTTCCAGAAGAGGAATAATATTAGAGCTTTTAGAAGTCTATTGGGTTTTGGTTTTGTTTTCCTGGAAGTAAGCTCTACTGCTGTTTACTTCTACTGATGTTCATGTTTCTCTGAAACATACATCAGTTTGTGTTTTTCAACTTACTTTCTTTGATGGCTATCTGTTTCTTTTGTCAGTTCTCACTGATTTTTCTGTGTAGTAAGTGCTACTGACATACATGGATTGAAGATTTTTTTTTTTAATTTCCAAAAGTGGTAATAGCCATATTGCAAATACAGCAACTTAAATGTTTCTACTGAACTGAAAGTATTTATGCACCATTTACTGAGCTTTTAGTTCTTAAAAAAGTTTCCTGTTCATAAAACCTAGGATAATACCACTTCCTCGCTATTACTTAGTTGCTACTCAGTTTGTTTATGAAATCAAAGCAAATGTGGGTTGGGTAATACATTGGTTACATTTTAAACGGAAGCTGTTGTGTTGCAGGTAGAGGAGAACAGCCCTCTGCGGTTCCTTAATTATCAGTTAAAGAGCTTGGTTAGTTAGTCAGGGTGGCATTTTGCATGCATACAGTGTAAAAGTTGCATCTGGGGTTTTTTTTGTTTGTGGGTGTTTTTTTGTTTTTTGTTTGTTTGTGGGTGTTTTTTTGTTTTTTGTTTGTTTGTGGGTGTTTTTTTGTTTTTTTGTTTGTTTGTGGGTGTTTTTTTGTTTTTTGTTTGTTTGTGGGTGTTTTTTTGTTTTTTGTTTGTTTGTGGGTGTTTTTTTGTTTTTTGTTTGTTTGTGGGTGTTTTTTTGTTTTTTGTTTGTTTGTGGGTGTTTTTTTGTTTTTTGTTTGTTTGTGGGTGTTTTTTTGTTTTTTGTTTGTTTGTGGGTGTTTTTTTGTTTTTTGTTTGTTTGTGGGTGTTTTTTTGTTTTTTTGTTTGTTTGTGGGTGTTTTTTTGTTTTTTTGTTTGTTTGTGGGTGTTTTTTCGTTGTTAGGTTTTGGGGTTTTTTTCCTTAAACTGAGAAACTATATATCCTGCAGTTTGAGAGAACTAATCTGCCTGAGAAAAATTAAGAGTCAGTAGTGGTTAAGGTAGTAAGCTGGTTGCTAAATATGTTTTAGCATGACATTCGATTTTTTTCTCTTATAAATATGTGCCTCGTGCTAAAAGTCTGTCACTAGTTTCTTTTTTCCCTTCTGACCTTGAAAATTTGAGGATACAAGTAAGAGTCACTTGTCAATCTATTTAAAATGAAAATAGAAGTATTCTTTCCACTTTTTGTTTTGGTCTTACAATGTTGTGCTTCTGAGCAAGAGCTAGACTTGCTTTGTGCATGGAATGTCACACATCGGGTCCTTTCTAGATTAGGTGCATAGGACAGAGAAAAATAGAAACAAAGAAGAGGCCTTCACAGTTGTGTCTCTCAGGACCTCTTTTTTTTAAATTACCTGACTTTTTTCCTAGTTTTATTTCAGTAATTTGTTTTTAGTTCAATAAATGTCTTCTAGTATTTTTGATACGAAATTACTAACACAGCTTCTGTATTTTCAAGCTGTCTTATTTGAAAGAATTCACTATTTGTCCTGCTGCACAGTGCAATAAGCTGCACAAGCTCTGCATAATGCTCTGTGTTTAGATGTGTTTTCTTTTTGTTATCCTGATCAAAGCTTTCGGGTTTTGTGGCTTTGTAAATATAACAACAAAAATGTCTCGTGAAGGCTTGAGGTGAACATAGGCTACAAACTGACAGTAGTAATTTCAAATACTTTGGTAATATGTTCAGTGTGTTCTTGCCCATAATTCTCTCAGATACAGCTGAAACAGTCTTTGCATAAAAGTGAACAAACAAAAATTTACAGGAAAGTTGTTTTCTTCGTATGACACTGTTAAATGGGCAGCTTGGTAAGGTGATGAACTTCATGAGGCATGATGTTGTTAGATTAATTGGTGTTATGTTGTGGTCTATTCATGCAACATCAATGTTCCATTCTGTAATGTTAAAAATGAGGACTTGTGAGCCTGATTTTTGGAAGGTGGGGAAGTGAGGGTGGGTGTTCTTTGTGTTGCTGTATCATGGTGGTACAACAGTTTATACTGAAAGTTTATATTGAAAAATTCAAAGGAAATGTATTTTTTTTTTAAATGATTGTGCAATGTTGTCTGACATGTTTAATTCTTCTACAGATTAACACTAAAGCCCCACAATGTCCTTGAAACCACGAGTAGTTGACTTTGATGAAACATGGAACAAACTTCTAACAACAATTAAAGCTGTTGTTATGTTGGATTATGTTGAAAGAGCAACGTGGAATGATCGCTTCTCGTATCCTTTAAATGAAGATCTGACTTAATATGTTTAGCATGGAGTAGGCCTGCGTTATGTAACAATTTTGGTGGTCTTGGTCAGAAACTTGTTGTAAGGTTGTATCTGTTATAAGCCCGTGGGTCAGTGGGTATGTCAAAAGGGATGGGGAATTCTGCGTATTTGAGAAGTATTCTATGTGGAAATCACCACGGTAATAAAAAGTAAACTGGACTGAGTTTTACTTACTTTTAGTAGCTCTAATACTTAGCTTATGCTATAGCTGTTTGCAAAAATACATGTGTTAAATTTCCCCTGTTCTGATAATGAGTTTTTCGTGTGTGCTTAAGTGTGTGTGTAGCAGGGGAAACACCTAAGACAGAGAATGCACATCTTTAAATTTGGGGATATGGGGGGTGGTGAGGTTGTTCTGTTTAAAGATGTCTCCCTCTTCTTTGCACTTCAAAGAGTACTGATAACTACCATATTAGACATTTCTGTAGCAAGGGTTTATAAGAAAGCCTTCTTCCTTTCCCTCCGCTCTTGTTACCTCTCTATTCCTGACAATTAAGCTATGTTTAATAATAATTACTCTTTCTAGCTGTGATTGTATAGTCTTGCTGTTCAAGCCACAGCTGTACGTATATTGTTGTGAAATGTTTGCTCTTTACGTGTAAAATGAACTTGTAATTTTTTACAAGATTTAAGTTTCAGTGAACTTCTTTTAAAAGAAGTATAACTGTTCTCATCAGTTATACTGTGCCCTGTGTCTATGCATTCATTAGCCATTACAGTGTGGTGAATAATTAGAGAATTTTAGGAGGCTTTGCAGCTGTTCTGCAGCAATTTGACTGAGTTTGGTTTAATTACAGAGGAGAAGAATCGCTTAGACTTATTTATTGATTTGTTAATTATTCTGGGTGGAAAAAGAAGCTCCTGATAAGATTCTTATACATCAATTTTTTCACAACGTAAGCTTATTCTGTGTGCAGGAGATACTCTAAAGTCTCTTTCTGAACATGTTACCATTTCTCAGAATTGCTTTCTCATGTGCCTGTGTTTTGAATGTCTGCATATGTGTAAATACATAAAAGAAAAATATAGTTGCTCATAGTTCTTGTGGAGCCTTTTTCTAAGGTGCACTAGTCTTTAAGGAGCTTTTTCATTTTAAAACTTTGTAACTAATTTCCGGGGCATGACTCTTCACCTTGTCTTGGAATCAAGTTGAAATGTCTCCAAAATTTACAGACTTTTTGAATTAATTAGTTGTGCACTTATGTGCTGACAAATTGTGCTGTAATCATTCTTTTTAAGCAGCTTTTGAGAATTGCATATTTCAGTCTTCAACAAGTGGTTAACTTCTGTAGCTTAAAACTCTAAACATTTAAAGAAAAGCACCTAAAATAGATTTAAATCTAAAATAATAATTGAATGAGGTGTTGGATTGATTATTCTTGTAACACTGTTTCACTTAGAACTTCTTATGTGGAGGCCTTGTACACAAGTCTGCTGTTGATCCTCTTTTGGGATTTACTCCAGTTGATTGAACATCAGAAAGGGAACGCTTATGAATAGCAGACTCTGGAAGCAGTCTTGGAAGAATCATTTGGCATGTAATTCCTAAGACCTTACTTGCTATCATCTCTTAATTACGTTCCTTGGAAAGTGGCACTGTTAGGGCCTAATTTGGCACAAGCGAGAGCCTTTTGGCTTATTCTGTATGGCTGAACGGCCTGAGGAGCTTGTGTGACTTGTAACTTCTTGCTTAAATGTTGATTGTTTAGTACTTCTGCTACCTTTAACCAAAAACTGTTTTAACACAAACTGTTCACTGAGTATTCAACAACTTGGTGAAACTGCTAGTTCTATACAGCTGGTGAGTAAGCTTTTTCCAGATTTTAAATATATAAAGAAAACTAATTTAATGATACATTTTAGGAAGGTGTGGCATTTAAAAAATACATCTTGTTCTTTGTTAGCTTTTTATTCTCTGTTAAATTCAATTTAATTTAAATGTTTCTAAATATCTACAGGGATTTTGAAGGAGATGTCACATTAACTCTATTTTTCTTGCTGCTTAATAAGCACAATAAAAAGGGGACAAATTATTTGATTAGTCGAAATGATGTGGAAACAAAGGATAAGATACAGCAAAGAATCATGACTTCAGTGTATTCTAAGAAGTGTTTGCTTTGTCTTGTGCTGCTTGAGATCGCTGAGATCAAATGGTGTATGTAGACTAATAGTATTTTAGAGGTGAGAAGCTTGTACTGTGCATATTCCACTTGTAGAACTAATTTTTGGCTCACTACTTCCCTAGAGCTTGTTTATCTTGAGTATAGTGTTTTCTTTGTAACTCTCGTGTTAATTTTAGTATTAAAATTAGCTTATCTTTAAATATAGCTTACATCTCAAACTTGAAATGCTAGAATGGCAATGAGCTGGAACCACAACCGTGTAAGAGTTAAAATCATCTGGAAAAGATCACTTGAAAGACCATATGTCGCTTTATTTAAACTGTGAGTCATCTTGAGCCACCTTTGACCTTCAGATTTCCTTTAAGGTTCTCTGGAGAAAGAAATGCTTCTGGAGTTGTTTCATTGTCTGCTAAATGAGTGACAGTTATGTTTCTCTATTTGAGATGTTATTTACAATAATTTGGTTATTATGAATGCTTTGTATAACTTTCAAGACTTTGCTTCTAACTCTTCAGTAGGCTAGGGAGTGCTCTTTAAGAGGCTCATCAAGCTTGTTTAGAGAGCGGTAGTTCATCTGTACTTTGATAACTACCTTTTAGCAGTAGAAATTTTTTGAACAGGTAGAACATCAGGATCTTGCTGTTGTTGTCTCGGGTTTTCCACCAGCCAAATAAATAGGATGAGCAGTACCCAGGGAGGAAGTAGCCGTACTGCAAACAGAATTATTTTTAAAGTATACAACATGGCCACCTGCTTTTTTTCCATTTTTCTACATGTTCTCCCTCCTCTAATCCCCCATTTTACAAAGATCCTGTGGTGAACCAGAAACTTACAAACATATATCTTTAAGAACTAGCCCGAAGAGAAGGAAGAGTAAATAAAGTTCATATAGTCATGATTCTTCTGACTGAATCCTCAGGTGCTTTATGAATTTTGATTCTGGTATAGAGGAAGACTGACAATCACAGAAATTTTCAAAAAGCTCTATTTTGGTCTTCTAGAGAAAATCTGTTCAAAACCTTTTGTTAATATATGGTCTTAACTAGATGCTTCTTTAACCCTGAGGACAATAGTTGTGAGCTTTTACGGCCTTGGATACAGTATTTTCTTGTTGATGGTAATTTTTTTTTTCTCATTAGTTTGGCATTGCTTCAATTTCCCATTACTGGCTAATGCCCCTCAAATAGCAACTACTGGAGCTCTTAAATCACATAAGGCTTTTGATGTTCTTGTTCTCAACAGAGAGTGAAGGCCCCTAAGCAGCAGTTTGGCTTCAGCTTCCTTTGACCTTTCTCGCCCTGCAAAACTATGTGCTGTACTGGAAGGACAGATGGCTTTCACCATTAAAGATAAATTATTGAATAATAAAGGCTTCTTCCTGATCTTCTAAGGGACAGCAGCAGAGAAAAAAATGTGCTTTAGCTTTATGGAGTAAAATACCAGTGATGATTAATGATTCATCTGCTGTGAAACGTTGTTTTTTATTTTTCTGAGAGATTCACAACATTTTGAACACTACACTTCAATTTGGATTCTGGACCAAAAGATATAGTTAGATGAATAAACTAATGCAAATTGAGCAAGAATGTGAACTTTCTGTAGCAAAGCTGCTCTGTAATGTGTTTTTGAGCCTCATGGTAGCTCTTTTCTGTAGAAATCCAGAGAGACTTAGTATCCAACAAGTAGAATTTAGTGTTGATTTTTATCACTTGGTTGATATAGGAAAACATGTGAGGTGCCTGTGGACGTACTTCTGTGATTAAGCCGTTAGTTTAATTTCAGCAGGTATGCAAACTGAGTGTCATATGTCAAGGAAGAAGACTAGATTGAGCTTTCTTCGTTTGCAAGAAAATTTGACTGTTCTCTAGAATAAGGAAAGGCATGTTTGGAAGATGTACATTTGCATGAAGAAGCACAGATACTGTTTTCATTCTTAAGTAGGTTTATTACAGCTAAGAAACTTGTTTCCAACAGTCAGGTCATCTGGACTCCTAACTGAAGCCTACGGCACAGACGCTAGATAAATACAGAGATATCTGTGTGCTGCTTTTGTCAGATAAGCTGCCATTATTATTTTCTTGCGCTGTTGTGGTGAAGACTGCCTTTTTCCTCTAACTTCAAAGTTGTTCTTGTAGCAGAGATCCATAATAGTTTTGGTGATTGAGATAGTGTAATTGTGGATCTAAAGTGAAGAAAAAAAAAAGTTGTGTCCCCTGTGCTTGTGAGTAGCTTACAAAGATTTCTAATTCTGGAATTTACTTTCTCAGAAATACCATATTTGCATCGTGAAGAGCCTTGCTATCTGAATGATATTGAGGATGCATTCAACTACAGACCATCCTTAGACTGACAGAATTTGTTTGTGGGGGGGGACGTGTTAAAAAAACAAAACCCAATTGTTCTTTCCAATCTGTTTTAAGAAAACCTTTTGTTCTTCACTACTAATTTAATAGTTTGTTTTGGTAGTTTCTTGGCCATAATTTTGTAAGTTGGTGTAATGTAATGCTAGCTACTGTTATGAAGCAGTGAATATTGCCTGTCTTGTTTGTTGGGGTTTCCATTTAATGTTTCTTGCCATTCTGAGGAAAATTCTGGTAAAGGTGGTTTATATGGATGAAATAACTGTACTTGAGATGAGACTCTGGTTAGGGTCTCAGAGATTCCAGTTGCCAAATAAAGGCTTGTTTCCATTTGGTTGTCCTACATCAGTATCTCCTCTGTTTTGAGTAGCATCAATATAAAAAATGAAACATGCTTTTGGGATAAACTGTGAGGAAAGCTTGACATTGTTCTGTAGGCTAAGCAGGTGGAGTGTCAACTGTCCTTATGTCTTCTACCTCCTTTTACACAGGCATGTCCTTTTTTAAGGTAGACTAGAGGAAAGCAGATCTTATGTCTTCTCTTAATTAAAGAGCTTACCCTAAAAAGTAATCTATGCTAAATCATTATTTCTAGCATGGCTGGTTTTATAATGTGCCTAGACTTAGTAGGTAAGCGTGATGTTTTAAATAATTTTTGCAGAACTAGTTTATTTCCTATAGTTGTTACCTGAAGCCTGACTTAATCCTTGCTTGACTTTTCTGAAAGCAAAGTTATTAATCATAAATTCTTTTCCTGACAAAGTATCAAATGTCTTTTTAAAAACTTGATATAAACCTTACAAATCAAAAGTGTAGCTCTGCAGGATACTTCAGGGACAAAACCACCTTAAAGGGTTTAACTGTTTGCTGCTGCCTGTTTAAGTGAGCAAGTATAACTGTTTTGTGTGGCTGTGATCTAAATACAATTACTGAAATGATAATAATGGTTAAAAATAAAAGAAAGTTTTTGCATCCACACCACCGTTAGCTGACTTAATTTCCAGTATCCCACAAAATTGTTTTTACCTGTGGAGCTGGGAGGAATATGCGGGGAGAGTAAGTTGTTTTGGACTTGGGGGAAGAAATGAAGTCATCTTCTCTTCGTGTTTGCTCTGCTGTATGCTTAGCTAATCACATTCTTAACCTAATTAGTGCTTCTTTCCATTATCCGAAAAGAGTCTCAGTTTCACACTGACTGCAGATACAGAGGAAGAATTTTGGATGAAAGCTGTTTTTTCACGTTGAGATAATCATATATTACTCGTAGGTGGCAAATAAATGGTAGAATCCCTGTCAACATGGAGCTATCAGAAGTACCAGGATCTTAGCTCTAACATGCCCTTACCTTCCACTACTTAAAATTTATTATTGATGCTGAAAACTTAGATTCTTCACACATCAGGACTTACACTGATTTCAGAAAATGATCCATTTTATCTTTTGTGCTCAACTGTGTAAAAAAAANTTCTTTTTGTTTTTTTTTTCAAAAAAGTAAAAAAAAAAAAAAAAAAAAAAAAAAAAAAAGAAAAAAAATCTAAAAAAATTATAAAATGCGTTTGTGGGAGAAAAAAAGGTTCTGTAAATCTTAAATTTTGTTGATAAGTTTTCACACTTTAAGCAGATACAAACCTTGACTGTGAACCCAGAGACATTTATGCTTTGTGTGTGGCCTATCCTGAACCTCTTGGAGAGAGACTTTATACTGAGACTAAAATTTTTTTGGAAAATCATGTACGCCATTTGCACAAGGTAACCTATACAGTTACTGATGTACATGTAGGTATTGTTTGTCCTTTTTTGACTTTAGGGAGGGGTTTTGTTTGTTTTGTGTGTATGAAGGTATGTAGGTTTTATAAGATTAAATCACAGATGACGGAGTTCCAGAGGTAGAATGTATATCTGATATACACAACACATATCACACAACGCGATGTAGACAGATACATACGTAACCACACAACACAATGTAGACAGATATATAGGTATCTGTCTGTATGCAGCCCAAAAGAAAGAACTTTATTTTAAGCCAACATTATGGTTTATATAAAATATTGGCTTGAAAAATAGGTTCTTGTCTGTTCAGTGCTTATAATCAAACAAGTTACAGCAATGTCTTAGTTTTCCAAATGTGCTATAGTTTGTCATTAGCCTTATGTTACCATGTAAAAGTATCTACTCTGTTGTCTTGAAAACTGATTGTATATACTCTACTAAAGAAAATGTATGAAATATGTGGGAAATAAAATAACAAAAATGCCTGGGAGGGGAGGAAGTAATGTCAAATTATTTGTTATGACAAATAACAATACTTGTATGCCTATATAGCTGTGAATTAACTTCTCATCAGCTAAGACAGCTAGTTTCAACAGAATCATGATTCATCATGTTGAGTATATAGGATGGATGTATTTCAGTAAAAAGAGAAGTAGATTTAAATAAGACGTCTGCCTGTCTTTGTTGTCTGTATAGGGAATGAAGAATTGTGAGTTCTGGATAGTACTGCTAAATGGCTTGATGCTATTTTTTGAGCCTAGGTACCTGTGTATTTGACAAGATAGGCTGCCTGTCTTAATGGGTAGTTCCACTGGTTGCAGAGGGGATACCTCTGACGCTTCGGTAGACTAAATCAGTTCACTAAACTGGCAGACAACTCAGCCAAAAAAGTTCTTCCTCATTTATTTAGTGAACTGATTGAGCTCACTTATGATCATCAGACAGGTGGCAGCACAGTAGAAGCTGTGGGAAGTAGTGGAAAGCATGTATTTTTTTTAAATTGGCTATCCACCATTTGTCTTTGAAGTAATGTTGGAAAACCCTTGCAAAATTCATACTGTGGAGGAAAGCACTCTCCATTCTGTTTTGTCTACTAGCTTTCCTCTTTTACGTTATTTTTACATAGGCTTCTTTGCTGCTTGAGCCAAAGTTTAAAATTACATACTCTAGAGAGAATTACAGTTAAATTCCTAGGATCTCATCCTCCTTCATAAATCATGCGAATTTGTTTAAATTGCTGAACTTATTCCTTTGAAGTATGAATATATTTTAAGAAGTTCAGTACATCAGTAACTTTGCAGATAAATTCTCTAAAAATTCCAAAATATTTGGGCCTAGATTTACAGAATTTAAGATGTGTTTAAGTTTGCACGTATCTGCAGTTCGTTAAACTTGTTTTATTCCAGGATTCTTGGTAAGTGTAAGGGCATGTCTAACTAGTAAGGCATACTGATTTTGAGCGGTTATAGTTAGGCAACTCCTCCACTGTGCATGTGGCTGCATGAATTTAAAATTGATCTGTGTCAGTGAGGGAATAGTTCTGCGAGTTATCCCACCAGTATGATGTGAGAATATGAACCATGCTTATTCAAGAAAGTACTTCTGTTAAGACAAATAGAAAATAGTATGTTACAGAGATTGTTCTTTTTAAATGCAAAATAAAACAACTTCAGGTGTTGTGGCTGGTTTACCAAAACTTCACAGTATGAAGATTTGTTAGTTTTCTGGTCATTGCAACAATGTTATTTTTAGATGGGTTAAAATTTAGGTGTAGTCTTAATTTCGAACCTGTGATTGTTATTCCAAAATTATAATGTTGTTATAACTTTCTATGTATATATGCTGTTTTCATACTAATTTTTGTGTGTGGGGGTGTCTTCACAGAGAGTTCTGGAAGCTGAAGAACAAGTACTGGTTATGTATCACAGATACTGGGAAGAGTACAGCAAAGGGGCAGACTATATGGACTGTTTATACAGGTAAGCTTTGCAAATGAAGAGTTAAACTTTTGAAATGTTTACAGTGATCTGCTGCTTAAGTCTAAGAATGTTGCTTAAAGAGAGCAATAGCTGAATATGCCCCAGGTCAGTCTTGGAGAGAATATAGTTACGGTAGCAGAACGTGAGAAAAAAGAAATAATGCTCCAGCAGGTTTTTCTGTGCACTGCTCCTTACCACCGAAGTAATTATCTAAGATGATTCCTACTGTTCCTTCATTACTAATATATTCTACCTCTGTGGTTTCTGATGTTGCAGTGCCAAATATGTTGGTGCTAATCAACCCTGCAGTGAAGTAGCTCATAATCCTAGGTGTTCTTCTACAAGGATGGCATTGTACTGAAGTGTCCAGTTGAACCAGCATGGTTTCTTTCACAGCTTAGCTACAAGACAAGGCTATGAGCTCTTTGGGTCCTTTCTTTTCAGGTGAATGTTTGAACTGCAGCGATTGGAGAGGGAGTGAAAATTTCTCCTTGTTTCTTTTCTGAGAACTTCAGAAAGTAATAGACTGTATACAAGCAATCAATTTTACAGGGTTTTTTTTTAGTAGATTACAGCCAAGTCTATAAATAAAAACACAACTAACCCCTGTTATTTTTGTAGTTCTACTGTTTCTTGAATTGTGAGTGTGCTTCATTGCTACTAGTGATAGCTTAAGCATATAAAATTCACCCATTGCTAGAATTATAACAATATTGAGATGGCTTTGGATTTATTAGGATTTGGATTTTAATTCCACTCTGACTGTAGGTTGAACGTTCTGGTGTCCGTTATACATGTGATACCCGGCAGGTATGTAACTTATGAGGGACTGTTAATATTTTACTTATTTGATGGTATGATGTGAGGATTTGCAAAGGGTTTAAAGACGTTTACTGCTATGTTAAGAGATGTACGTGTGCTCTTGTAGAATCTATTAAATTATTGCTAGCAGACTGGGAACAGATGCGATGGAGTCCATCCTGGGCTTGCAAACTTTAGTTCCATAATGTGTTACTAACTTAAGTGGAGAATTGATACAGGGGGGAAAAGAAATCCTGTTTAATGTTTATGAATCTCACTGATTCTGCTTTGTGTAAGTTTTTCTGAGCACTTGAGTGCTTCTGGTCATAAATCAAAAAATTAAAATACTTCTCCAGCAGTGTGAACCTGATGTTTTTGTTTTATTTTTAAACAAGCTAGGGCCTTTTTTTCCCCAACAGCTGTTATGCACACATACCAACCTGTAAATACATATAAGCTCAGTAGAGTGGTATTCATACATCGGTGAACCTCAGTTCTTAGACTCTGAAGTTATTTATTTCATGCCAGCTCAGCCCATTCTAACTCTTCTTCCTGCTTTGCGTGTGGTGTTTTGGTCCAGAAAATGTACTTTTGAGGTATTCTGTTGGAAATAATTTTACCTCAAAGTTATATTTCTTTATTTTTGTAGGAATTCTGAATTTTGTCATATACTATATTTTAATAGTGTCTAAAGGGTATGACTTCAATAAAAAAACGTACATTGTAGTGGGAACTAAAAGACCCTCTCACATGAAAGCAAAAATAATTCAGTGCTTGATTAGTAGTGTCATAATGACTTTCATGCATTGCAAACACTTCAGTATGTATTATGTCACTTTTTTGGTTTTTGAGAGAATGTTTTGGGTGAAAGTACTTCTGAAGACCATAAGAAAGTATTTTGGTGTTTATAAAGCTCTTGGAGTTCTTTTCTTGCACACCTGCTCTCAAAAAAGTACCATAAATTAGTTGACTCTGTTGTATCCAACGATCTAATTTGTATGAGTCTTCCAGCAATGAAAACTGATTAATCTTTACAGTTAGAACTCTTAATGTTATTTTTAAATAGGTTCCTTTAAAATTTAAATAGGCTCGCATCTCTGCTTCTTAATCTGATAGGTAATATTTGAAATACTACTAAAATGTGGATACTGTACTTTTGAACAAAATTTATAAAATACGAGACCAATCATGTGACTGGCAATGCAGTCAAATGTTTTCTTTTTGTTGTTGGTTTTGGTTTGGTTTTTTTCACCCAACTCCCTGGGTGCGTTTTACTAGGAAAACAAATTTGGATTCAGTTTGAAAACTAAAAACCCATATGTGCTTAACTAAACCAAGGTAATAAAACTGAAGGAATAAGGAACACCTGATATTAAATAAAATTCTTCAGTTGTTGTTTTTGTGAGTTCTGATGATAAACATAATACATATAAACAATGCTGGACATTGGGGCTTACCAGTGCCTTGGTGCTGTAACTGTTTTCATAGGTAATCGTACTTGTAAAAAATCTGTTTTGTGTACCTTTATTTCAAGCAACTGGAGAGTTTTCTTATCCAGCAAATTGAAATTAATTTAAATGATTTTTTTAAAAACAGCTGAAGTTTTAAAATCTGCTCATAATAAAATCCTGAAAAATAAACACACGTAATGCAGCTTTTGTTTTGTTCAGTTTTGTCTTTTTTTTTTTTTAAACACTTGTAACAACACCAGCATATTAATATATAGTAATTTTTAGTGCTTTACCCTAATCTTAGTTCTTTTTCTTTTTATACTTTTATGTGAGAGACCTTCCTTCCCTTTCAGGATTAAACTTCAGTTTTGTCATGATAGGATTAATTTGTATTCTGATTCTAAACTTAGTATCACAGTAACCTTTGACACAGTTCAAGCTGACATTAGTTCTAGTCCCCTTCTCATTTTTTAAGCCTTAAGAAGCTGCTGCTTTTAATCTTGCTTATTAATTATGTAACTTAATAAATGTGGGGAAGATTTAAACAGACAAGAAGTTTCGTCAACAGTCGAAACCTAACATTAACGGTATTTTTCTATTGAAACTTCTTCCACTGAAGGAACTGCCTTCGTTTTAAACTATAGTGATAGCATTTGGTAGCCCTGGGAGGTTTACTTCTACATCAGGTATTTATTATTGGTCTCATAATTTTGACAAGTGTCGTGGTTTGGGCCAGATTGGCCCAATCCGGTGGAACGACAGATGCTCTNTACCACTCTGAGAGTGAACAGTTTCTGCACAACATGCTGTTAATTTCAGCAGTTAGAAGAGGCCTAGCTATAAAGTAAAGTCACTGAACGAAATTGGTCCTGTTTTACCTCAAACCAGGACAACAAGGCTGATGGATTCATAAAAATTCAGTGTCTGCAGTGCTTTTTTGTAATTAAAAGGCTTTCATTGATTAGCTAATCCTCAAGTTGTGGTAGATGACTTTAACCCTATTTTACTGATCTGTAAACCAGTGAATATTTCATCTGTGGTTAAGAGTGAATCAGAACAGGTAGTGAATTACGAAAACTTCTGGTGCTGAGCACTTGTATGTGTACACTGCTACACACATTACAGCATTCTGCCTGTATAAAGCATGGTGGTTCTGCTGCTTCTGGTGTAGCTCTTGTGAAGTCACCATTGCATGTGTTCATTGAAACATTTAAAAATAGAAAAACTAGGTCTGAACAAACCTCTGAAGGTCATCCATTTCAACCTTAAGCTCAGAGTAGGGCTAGCTTCAAAGCTAAACCAGGTTGCTTAAGGTTTTGTTAAGTCAGATTCTGAGCTCCTTCAAGGACAGAGATTTTTGCCATCTTTATGAGCAGCCTGTTTGAGTGCTTGATTACGCTCATTCTAAAACAGTTTCCTGTATGTCTGTTCGGAATTTGTCATGCTGCAACTTGTGTCCATTGCTTCTTGTCTTGGTGCTCCTCTGAGAAGGGTTTGTCTTCATCTTATGTATGTCTCATGCTCTGCACCCTAACTAGTGAGCTTTCTCTGGACTCCCTTCCATTTGTCCAGATCTGTTGTATTTGGATGCTTAAAACTGGTCATAATATTCCAGATATGTCCTCACAAGTGCTGAGGGAACAATCACCTCCCTCGACTTGCTGGTACACTCTTGCTAATGCAGCCAAGGAGGTGGTTGGTTCACTGTCAGCTCCCAAGGCAAACTGCCAACTTAGTATCCACCCATGAGGAACACGTTCATAACTGGTCCCTGGATAGACTTAGCACCGCTGACCCTATGAATGGATGTGGAAGTTATTGAAAACACTAATACAACTGCTAATTCCTATTATACAGTAGTGTACCCATTTATAACTTTGTTGTGTTGTTGCGTATGCATTCTGTAGCTTGCAAAGCAATTTAATTGTGCAAGTGGTACATTCCAGAAAATCTTGAAAAACAAACTGAATGCTTCTGAAAACTAACTGTCATAATTAGTCCTAGCTAATTAGTTACTTTTTTAATTGCCTCCTATATATCGGAACAGTGAATGATATTGCTACATAGGGTCTTTATCCATTTCTCTGTCCATAAGCACTTACAGTGGCCTGTGAAAATCATTAGCAGTGTACTCTCGGTGCCAATTTCTGAAAGCTGTTTCCTTAGCACTTGGTCAGGTTTATTCCTCTATACTGTTCTTCTTGACTCGCATGCCATTTTGGGGATCAGTATAGCAATCTGCCTATGTCTGTAGAAGGGGGAAGGAAGGAAGGGAGGGAAAAGTACTTACTCAAAAGTTTTTTTTCTTTGTCTTTGGAGAGCTTTCAGAGAAGTAAAAAATCTGAATAGAGGGCATCTACCCTTTTTGTTAAAAAAAGGTTTGATACTTGTAGAAATATATATAATCACGTGTGGCGTTTTGTGGTGTCATACCATGAATGGACAAAGACTTAAAGGAGGTGAATTCTTTTGGCTTTATCATGGAGTACATAAGAAAATAACGAGGAACTGACTTGAGAAAGGTACGCTCTTAGGTTCATTACGTTCAAGCTAAATTTCACAATGTTTATTTTGCCACCACTAATATTTTTCTTATCCAGGAATGTGTAATTCAAGCTACTAAATCCAAATAAAATATTAAAAGGACAAAAAAAATATACATCCAGTCCTTCTGACAAGGCTTTGCAAAGTCTGTCCCCCAAGGACACTGCGGGTTATATGTGGAACCATGGCTTTGGGACTGCGGTCACTGTGTCTAGAATAGTGATCTGTGGTTAGAGTATTGTCCTTGGTTGATCTAAAAGTACCAAATACATGAAAGCTACCAGGTAACCTGTCCCAGTAATTAGCTACTCTTCTAATTGTTAAATTAGTTTTTGCAGTTGTTTTTTTCTAAATTCCTTGTAAACAACTTACCTTTTATTTTGCTGAATTACCAAGTCCTTTATATCTGAAAAAATTTGCCCACAAAAATATTCATGTACCAGACATTTTCCTGATATTGTTAATTTAGATGGAACACCGTCTTTCACTGTTCCAATGTAAAGTAGGTATTTGTTTTGAACGAATCTTATAATCCTCTTCTAAATTACAAACTTTTTAACCTCTTTCTGGAGTGGAAGCTTGGTGAGTGTGTTTTCAGGTTTGGGTACCAAAAGGTATATTGCTTTGCTAATACCATGAAAGGAAACAAACGTCAATTTTCTCATCTTGTTTGCCATTTTCCTTATCGGACAGTAAACCATAAGCCTGCACAGGTACACTCTCAAGTAATTGGGTGTGAGCTGTGTGATCAGGTATTTAAAATTTTCACCTGAAAGCTTTATCTCAATAGTAGGAAGAGTCTGTGGGTAATTTCTGGTATTATCGATTCATGCCCAATCCTTGTCTCCACAGTAAGTTACAGATGAACCTTATGGATGTCTGCTAAAAGTGAGAAATACAGATGAAGTATTTGAAGTAGTTATTCAAGGTGAAAAATGGTTTATGACTTCAGTGGAGAAGTTGATTTCAGATTATACTGTTTGCACATCCTTTGCAGTTATTTGCTTGTGCTTGCGCTTGGTTCTGGAAGTTGATGGTAAAAGTAGGGGAAGGGAAGAGGAAATGTGGGCAAACTTATTTTTAGTTTTGAGGCAGAGTATGGTGAAGCTCTTGCCATGAGTGGTTCTGCCTACCCGCTCCTTGCCACCCCCTTTTTGCTCGAATCAGGTACATTTTTGCAGGAGTACCTGATCTAGGTTAAACTTGTTTATTTACTTGTGGGTACATTGGTCTTAAGGTGGGTTGGTTGCCCAGTCTGGATTTCTTGAGAAGGCATGTACTGATGGAAGAGAGAAGGTGTGAATGAGGAGAGCACAGGGCTTTCCTTTTTAGCAAGCTTAACAGGGAAAAAACCAGAATGGCAGCTGCTGGCTTTGTTCGCATGGGGAGGGTGGGAAATATCATCAAGGAGCATGCCTGCTTAAGGCTTGTGTTCGAACTGTTCTGGATGTCCATGCAAGTTTTATATGAAATGGTGGGCCTGTAGCCTTCTAAACAGACTTGCATTTGCAATTTATGATGGTTATTGACGGTAGCAGAGCGGCTTACAGTACTCTGTAAGACTCTGGAGTCTGAAAGTAGGTTAGGCTGCTGTATTCCAGTTTGTCACCACTGCAGTATCACAAGTCTTCCTTCTTTGGACTCTGTGATGTCCTAAATTCTTTCAAGTTCACAGGTTTCCATAGTGTGTTTCTCCTTTTCTTCTTTGCTTGTCATTTGCCTTCCTGCCCAAAGTGTTCAGACATCACTAGTCTGGTGCAGCCTCTGAAGCCTGAACCTCTTAAAGAGCTGCAATAATTTGGCTGTCTTCAGTGTCTGAAACTGGGCATCTCGAAACTGCTAGTTGGATTGGAATTTAAAAAAATTAAAAAAATTAGTTATCTCATTTAAGCACTAACATAACAAATATTACAAGTGTAGTTATGAAAGATATTAGAAATATTTTCCCCAGTTTTCTGGGAAAGAAGAGGAGAATGGTTCCGTTTGAAAATGTTACTGTATTTTTTTAAGGGAATGCTAAGGATTGAGAGGAATGTTTTATCAGGTCTTGTGCAGAAACCATTTTCTGTTCTTTTAAAAACTATGCATACAATACTAAATACTAAAAATTATTTATAACATTTTTTCTTGATAACTGTTAATTAAAATAATTTCTGCAAATTCTTCTCTTATCTTTAAAATTTGTAATACAGCTGTTTGCTAGTTATCATGGCCTGAGTAGGGGGTCATAACTGACAAAATTGGCCTTGTAAAAATTGACACTAGTTTGTATTTTAGTCTGCAAGAAATGCAAAATAATAAACAGTACAAGTAGAAGAAAATACATTTTACTTAAAAATGTCTAATAATCAGGAATGCTTTTCTATCATTAAAAACAAATAAACTACTGTCTCTCTAATATTAGTCAACTGCTCAGAATTTAGCAGTTATTTTGCGTATACATGCATGAGTAATATGGCAATGTATATTGAAAGGTTGGATACTTAAACAAGTGTATTGCACACCAAGAAAATACTGACAGTGATGTTATCAGGCTACTGTTTGATATCTCAATTACTAACACTGTGCTGTTTTAATATGGTGTAAGGTCTTTTAAATGGAAGTAATTTCTATTTTAAGAATTTCCTAAAGATAGCAATGGCATTGGTTAAAAGAGGTTATCTTTTGTGATGTGGAAGACATTCCCCAATTCCAAATATATTAAAAAAAAAAAAAAAGCTTAACTTTTGCCTGTTTTGATTAGAATATCTTTATTTCTATAGGTACCTCAACACACAGTTTATTAAGAAGAACAAATTGACCGAAGCTGATCTTCAGTATGGTTATGGAGGGGTGGATATGAATGAACCGCTGATGGAAATAGGAGAGGTAGGTATCTTTGAAAGTGGGAGTGGGTATAAACTGTATTCAGAAGTGCTACAAGTTCAGCTTTGTCCTATTAAATTTTGACTTTTCTGTGTCACAGAATCTGAATAGTTAAATACAGTAGAAGATGTAAGCACTGAACCCTTTGTAAAATGATATTACAGTTTTGATGCAGAAAAATATCGTGACCTGGGAGGGGAGGGGAGGGGGGAAGCAAATATGAAAACTATTGGAGAACTTCAGTTTGAAATATGATAATAGATACGTCTTTGTAAAAAAACTTTGGTTTATTAAATGACACTACTATCTAGAAAATATTTTGAAGAAGCAATACTTTTGTTTTTGGCAACCCTTGAAATATTACTTAGGTTTCTATGTCTTGATGTGACAAAGCGTAACAACTTTTTTTGAGATTAGTCTTCTGTACATCTTATTCTCTAATGCAAGCTGTTTTGTACTTCTATTGTAGCAACTCGGATACAGATTTTGAAAGAAAAGTAGACATTCTGTGCACAAAAGTATCATGTAGGGAGGGCTTATCTTTAAAAAAAAAAGTAATTTGGGGCAAGCACAGGAGTGTTGACACAGTTACTAATGTAAGTTGGAGAGGCTAAAAGTAATTTTTAAGTACCTATAAAATGAAAAAAAATTATCAGCAGTTAGGACTACGTTCTGAGATACTACCCTGTGCACTTCAGCTATGCAGAAGTGAATTGTAGTTTCTGTTACTTCATGGCTATTCTTACCATGAAATATGAGAAAGTAAAATGAAAAGACAATTTTGTAGTAAAAAAAAAAAATCTTTCAAATTTTTCAAAACAAAGTGTTTCAGTATGTCTTTAAGAAGATTTTGAAACCACCTTTTCAGTCTGAATCCGAACAAAACCACAATCCTGAATACAGTTGAGTAGAAACTTTTCTTTTGAATGCTCGTCTGTGTATCTGTTTGCTTTTTGTCTGTATATACACACTGCTAGCTGGAGAATTAATTTTATTGTCATTATCTGTAGTGGTATATTGTTTTTTTTCTTTCCTGTCTACATTTGCCTTTTTCTCTAACAGGGAAGTGAATACTTCTTCTCTTTTGGTTTGGAAAGCTAGAGAAAACACTTCTTAATATCAGAACTTGACATGTCAATGATTACTGTTCTGTCTCTTTGATTTCCTTGTTTTAAATAGGAGATCTCTGCTGCCTTTAGTTAAGAGTAAGGAGAGATTGTGATGCGTGAAGAAGCACCTTCTGTGCTTCTGACCCAGATGATGAAGATGGCACTGCCAGTTGAAATTGCTAATCCTCTGATAGGTTGGGGGTGGGCTGGAAAAAACACGAGAAAAGTGATGTACTTTAAGTCAGGGCAATTCAGGGAAGGAAATTATTCTTTTGTCTGCCTGTGCTGTCTCCAAGGCTTGCTAATCAGTGGCATTTGTAAAGGCTTATCAGAGCTTGGAAGTGCATATTGCTATATTGTTTGTGGTATCTTCAAAGTGGCATACAAGATATTCCTCATTTCCTCAGACTGAGATTTGGCTGAGTCTGTTCCCACGATTGTTGAGGTAGTCCTTAGCTCTGTGTTAGTTCAGCTGCTTTTGGGGCTGGGAATAGGTCTGGGCTTGTTCTTGGGGCTGGATGATGATGCTGAGGTATTAATGAATTCTTCCCCTGTTTCAGCATGCCTACTCCATTCTGAGGTATCACCCAAAGGATGGTAGTGGCCTCTTTTGTCCATAGCTTTCTGTCCTATGGTATTTTTACCAAAGAACAACAAACAGCAGACCTGATAATTCAGCTTTTTTTAAGTATTCTGTTTTCCTCATGTTTATGGAATCACATGCAAGGCGGAATGACAATGACACATGCTTTTCTTCAGACTTCCTAGCAGTTGTTCCTAGGATGGTACATCACTAGCTCATCATTTGGGCAAGTTATGGGGAGGGTCAAGATTCTTAAACTACAGCTGGCAGCCTTTGGTTTTTGATGAACATGTTTGTATGATGATGTCTGGAATTCTACTAATGAGTTTGACATTATCTCACTCCCCAAGACTCCTTCCATTTCTCTTTATGAAATACTGTCTTTGTAATCTGTGGTATTGGGAGGTAAATTTTGGATCTTGAGGCAGTAAAGTTAATCTCTGTTCGTTACTGGTGTAGGATTAGGTTTATGGCAGTAGCTCCTTTGCTCTGAAAAGAACTGGAGGCTTGAGTCCTACACTGAAGTAGTTTAGTGCATTAAATGCAGCACTGCTTTTTGGTGAATTCATTGCCCCAGAAATAAAAGTAGTTCACATTTCTTGACCTACAAGGCGCTTGCCAAGTTTATCAAGTCTTTGTTCTGAAAGCATTTTCTCTTTTGTTATCATTCCAGTTTAGGATTCTGTCTTTTATTCTTTGGATTGCACTAGGGGCTTTGACAGGAGTCTTTATTTCAGTTGTTCATCACTTTAGAATGGAAAGAATTATCATTTATCCTTTTCTAGATGACTGAGATGATCTGTCCTTTATCCAAGAGCAAACGTGCTCATTTATATGTAGTTCTCTTCAGTCTCAGCGTGAAGTTCCAGAAATAATGCCCAGTATTTGTAGGAGTAGAACTGTATTCTTCATGTACTAAAGTTTCTGTCTCAGCGTCACTCCTGTGCGCTAATGCAACTTGGGGAGCTTTTCAGTAATCTTAAACGAGTACATTCTTGCTTAGTTCTTCTGCGGTGTGTAACCGTAGGTGCATACAAACCACTGGACGTACATATGTGACGTGTATGGGCATGGCTTCAAACAGTTAACATCTCAATAAGTGTTC
Source organism: Burhinus bistriatus (assembly GCA_013397275.1). NCBI lineage: Eukaryota > Metazoa > Chordata > Aves > Charadriiformes > Burhinidae > Burhinus > Burhinus bistriatus. Next base: position 1,225,475 of record VYXH01011300.1, on the reverse strand, counting down.
TAGACATTCAGTAATTATTGTACTAGGAAAAATACAGGATGAGATCAGTTGATGAAAGTAGTCTGCCAGTGCTTGCAAGAGATTTTTTTTTTTTTTCCTGTCCCTATGTTATGAATGCACGGTGAAGGATCCTGCTTTTCTGAGGTGAGCTCCTGTCACCAATTTCAGACCCCTGAGTTTTCAATGACTCTATGGGAGCCCTGAGCTAGAAGGTAGTTAAGATGTGCCTTCTGGATTTTTTTCCCCCATCACGGGACAACAGATTCTAGAAAAGGGAGGAAACTGCCATGTTCTGTATTGTCACTCTAGGTGGAGAAGTAAGATCAGTACCCCTCTTCAAGGAAAAAAAAGTCTGTGTATGTTTGCTTTGTGTCTGTATGTATATGCACTGCTAGCTGGAGAATTCCAACATCAAATTGCTGGATTGACCTGTCTGTAGTTTACTTGACAAGAAAATTCCAACAGGCAATATGAAGCTGTTTCAGATTGGTAGATCATATGTTAGAGGGACAACGTTAGAGACCACGTTTCAGAATAGAGTCACCTGAGGTCATCCCCTTCACCTCATAGTCACAAAATGTCAGTCTTTTTTTTTTTCCTCCAGAACTAGCTTTTTTCAGCATTCTCTACTGGTTGATTTCCTGATGTCTTACGAAAACACTTCCTCTAACTGTTCTACTCTCCCCAAGGGAAGACAGTGAAAATCACTCCTAAGACAACTTTGATTTCAAAATGTTATCTGTCCTTTGATTTATAAGCAAACCTTTACCTCTTTTTTTTGAACCTGTTTATGATGCAGTTGGGTCAGCATTACCTCCTGGACTTCTGTACCCTNAAGGGCACATTGCTGGCTCATGGTCATCCTGTTGTCCACCAGGACTCCCAGGTCCCTTTCCACAGAGCTGTTTTCCAGCAAGTCGGCCCCTAAGCTGTACTGGTGCATGGGGTTATTCCTCCCCAGGTGCAGTACCCTACACTTGCCTTTGCTGAACTTCATTAGGAGTCCATTTGACTGATCCCTCTAATGATATATTAGGAATAGGGTGACCCTATTTGAATTCCCTTTAAGTCAAATATTAGCTTACCAGTGCCTTTGCTTAAGCTGTATGCATCTTAGCTCTCTGTGTGTTGGATACAAGGGTTCTGTCAGAGACATTCCCTTTTGTCAGTTGAGGCTTATTTTGCTATCATTTTTAGAAATACTGGTGTCTGTACACATTCAAACACTTCAGGTAGAAGGGCATGTTACCTATCTGTTACTGTGCAGGTGTTTTGTTTATATGTACTAAAAAATTTTCCTCATAACCCACTTGCTTAGGGTCCTTAACGTGCACTTGAGAATCCTTGATAGAGTGGAACCAAGGAACAAATCAGTCCTGTTAGATGTGCAGGGGGCATGCAGACTGGGAAGCTTGCATTCAGACACTGCCTTTCTAGAAATTCTGTCTGATGCTACTAGTGTACAGATCTACGTGATCTTCATCTGAATGCAATCAGATGTTCTAGAAGAAAAATGACAAAATAATATATTAATATATTGACAAATGAGGGGGGAGGAACAGAAGAATTTAAAAAGGAGAAAGAAGAAGGTATCTAACAATTCTTAAAATGCTGAATGGGCAATTGTGTCATCTTTGGGTTTGTTTTGTTGTGGGTTTTTTTTGTATTTTGTATTGATGTAAACTTGTGTTGTGTCCTGACAGCTAGCTCTTGATATGTGGAGAAAATTAATGATTGAGCCACTGCAGGCCATCCTTATTCGGATGCTCCTCCGAGAAATAAAAAAGTGAGTGCTTGATTATTTTTTGCTTTTACACAATGTGGGGGTATTGCACTTTTTACTTTTCAAAGTCTGGGGACTTTGACCAAATTCTTTTATGAGGTAGCTTCTGACTTGGTGATGTTGTATCAGCTTTTCTCATTGTAGCTACGTATTTGTGGTTTGCAGGTATAGAAAAAGACTCTGAAAAGAAAATAGTTAATTCACTGTAACCCGAGGGTAATGATATTTTCTATTTCAGCAATCCTTCTTATCAATGGGATTGAAGAGTAGTTAGAATAATTCTCCAGGTCCCATAGGATGCCTTGTGCCTTTTTCTCCACCTGATACTGACTGCTTATGGCTTCTGTGGTGTCAGTAAACATAAGGACCAGGACTTATGCAAAGATTTGCCGAGGCCAGAAAAACTATGGTGCTTTGTATAGGACCCAAAACAATTCTTGCTTATCTGCCAGGAATACTAAGATTCTGGGTTTCTGTTGTTCAGATGAGTGACTTCATTTAACATTCTTGGTGCTTGACTCGAATGAAATGGAAATAATTACTTTTTTGCACTTTGAGTGAATTTATTGTTTTATTTTTGAATAGATTTGTTACTTTTAAACAAAGACCATGGTAGTTACAGGGCTTGGGGCTTTTTAAGTTTTGGTTTAAAACCTTTATACTATTTAACTCCTAAAGGATCTTTTTATTTGTGAATGAACAGAGATTTTGAAATATACTACAGACCTTGTGTTTAGTTGTAAGTTCCATCAGTTTCTACACTTTTACTGCTGTTTAGGGTAGCTCTGGAGTTGCCTAATGACTGCGTTTTTTTAAAGTGATTGCATGCCTGACTCAGGTGACTAGGCTAGTATAAGTAAATTGAGAGAGTGAGGTAATTTGGATGATTGAGGTTCCTGGGACATGCACTTGTTCAGAAAAAAGCTGTATTTATAAGGCATTAAAAAACTGATTTTAATATTATAATTTTATTTTCCCTTCCTGAATTGCATTTTTGACAACTAAGTAACTGACATGATGTCCCTCTCAGATGGTATTTCTGAAGCCACAAAGTATTTATTTGCTTTCAGTTGTTGAACCATGCTTCCTTTGTAACCAGTGCTAATATTGCTTTATCCATGTTTACTGTAACAATTTATTTTTGTTAAATGAAGATTCCCTAATTTACGTTGAAGAAGATTCTACTTTGTTACATTAAACACAGTGACACTGAAGACTCATTTTAGTCAATCTGTATTTTTCACTGGTGGGTGGGAGTAGAAATCTGTGTTAAAACCTTTTTCAACAGACATCTGATGCCTCTTAAAAGTAACGGTATGTATATACCTTGAGGCTGACTCAAGACTATCACTGGCTCCATGGGGCATTAGATCTTGAGACTGTAACAAGTTGATGTTATTTGTTATTAAACCATTTGGAGAGTTTTAAATAAAACTGGAGTCACTATCTGTAATGGTTGGGTCCATATTTTTTTTTTCCCCTCAGTTACCCAGGTTTTTCCTGTGTGATCTCAAAGAAGTTAACTCAAGTCTGCTTCTCAAAATACACATCTAATAATTCATATTAAGTTTGTTCTAGCCACTTTGTGATCTGCCTATCATGTAATGAACTGTATGAGAGGAAAGAACTTATATCTGTTCTTCCTGGCATCATGAAATGTCGGGCTTGCTATGGGTATTCTGAGGATGGCCTTTGCATGTAGCTATAGGCTTGTTGCTGTTCTTTCCTGTGATTCCAGTTGTCAATATCGTTTTTAAGAGGCGATTTTAAAGACTTTGCTGCAAACAGCTGTTAAATGTCTTTTAGCATTGAGTTCAGCAAATCAGGGATTAAACAATGTCTTTGAAGAAATGGATATCAATGTTACATCTATCAGAGGTGTAAGAATATGCATGGGAAGCTTATTACCTAAAAAATTTAATAAAATTACTAATACATGTATATACTTAGAAACCTCTCAATTAGATGCCTTCTTAAGTGTAGTACTTAAGTGTGCGGATGGTTCAATTCATTAAAATGTTTTACAAAATAATTAAATTTTGAATAGATGGGACAGTTGAGCCTCCTGTAACCAGAAGATTTTGTATCACATACAGTGATATGCGGAGTTGATAACCAACACTGTAGGCAACTAGTTGCATATAAAAGTATGTTTGTTACTGTACTGGTAAAGGTAGGGGGAGCAGAACCACAAATTTTGCTTTCAGGTTTCATTTTATCAATGTATTTCACTGGAATTTTAAAAAGGCTTTTGACTAAACTCTTGAGCACATCTACTTTTTAGAAGCTATAAACTTGTGCAATACACTATACATGAAAATTAACAATAAGCTTTTTGACGCATGAAAAATAAAGAAGTACAAGTAGTGACTTGTGGTTCAGCTGAACAAGATAACTAAACTGATCTAAGAGTTTGCTGATGACAAAAAGGAGCAAGCTGTGCTCTGCTACCTTTCTTGTGTTGAGTTTGGTGCTCGTCTAGTCCCTTAGTGAACCAACTCAACTGCCAATATGACAGAAAACCATCTTGGCTAATATTTCCCCAGACTGGCACAATGAGTCAGTTCAGCAAAGAATTAGATGAGTGCCAAAGCAATGCAAGAGAGATACAGAGGTCTGTGACTGAGCAAAAGGGAGCAAAATTAGCCTCCTTAAACAGCAGAGAATCGTTAAATCACTTAAGCCTGTCTTGTCTGACTACACGCCTCTTAATATAGTTCTGAATATAACACACTTTCTTCCCCCTCCCTCTAGCCCAAGCACTCCTCCTACAAGGCAAGCTGAATATCAACTTACGCATTTTTGTTTCAACACAACAGGAAGCCGACAAGATCTCGAATTGTGAGAAAACTCATCTATGAAATTCTTAAACAGAAATAATTTGGAAATTATTCAGGTGCTATCTCAAATGACAGTGTGATTAGTACAGACTAACCAGGAGAGGCTTCTCTACTAAAGATAACTAACACTTTCTAACTAACTGAACCTATTCCTGTCTAAGCTGATACATTATTTATACCATTTGTTTGGAAGGAAAGTTATTGGAAGTTAATAACTTTTTTTAAAAGTATCCAAAACAGGCTCTTCTATTTCATCATGAATTCTGTAGTTAATTGGTCTTGATAGACCATTGATCTCACACAGCAGAGCACTTCTTTTGAACGATGGAATCTTAATGAATACGGTATTTATTATTGTACCTTAAACTTTAAATATGTTCTGTGGGGCTATAGTAGTACACTGTACGATACATGTTAAAACTAAAGCTAACAGTGGAAGTTTAAGATAGGAACAAGATGGAGTTAATATGAAACAGCACAATGTCCTTCAGCTTGTGTTTTGTAGTTTTCTCCACTTCTTTTGAAAAAAAAAACCTCATCATCAGAATTAGTGAAACTTGTGTTTCTAATTCTTTATCTTTTTGTCCAGATTGCCCACCAAACATCACTATTCCCTTCTATCCTCCCAAGATGTCCTGTGATATTGCTGCTTCCAACCATGCAGCAGCTGTCTGTAGCTGTATGCATTCATATTGCTTGCTGACTACTGCCAAGAAGGAAAACATGCACTTAATAGAATTCCACCTTGGTGGGGCCACCAATTTCTCTTATTTTAGTTTGGCAGATACTCTTACTACTGCAACTTTCATGAAAATCATCCTTGAAACTTCTGTAACTCTGAAACTTCTGACAAATTTTGTTGAAACCAGCCATTTGCGTTACAAATTCTTGGGAGCAGAGTGCCATTGGTGTAAATAAAAACCTGAAGATGCTCCCAAAGCGGAAGGAATAATTTTGTGACATATGCTATTCATTTTGAAATAGTGTAGCTTTTTATATAAGTTCATGATGAAGTTTGTAACAGAGTTCTATCAATAAATTTTGTGACAACTTTGCTGTAAATGTATAATACCTCTCCTGTGAAGACAGGCTGAGAGAGTTGGGATTGTTCAGCCTGGAGAGGAGAAGACTCCGGGGAGACCTTATAGCAGCCTTCCAGTACCTAAAGGGGGCCTACAGCAAAGATGGGGAGGACTCTTATCAGGGAATGTAGGGATAGGATGAGCAGTAACAATTTTGAACTGAGAGAGTGTTGATTTTGATTAGATATTAGGAAGAAAATCTTTACTGTGGGGGTGGTGAGACACTGGTACAGGTTGCCCAGAGAAGTTGTGGAGGCCCCATCCCTGGAAGTGTTCAGGCCAGGTTGGATGGGGCTTTGAGCAAACTGGTCTAGTGGGAGGTGTCCCTGCCCATGGCAGATGGGTTGGAACGAGATGATCTTTAAGGTCCCTTCCAACCCAAACCATTCTATGAATACTTGCCCACTGAGGAAACCTATGTTAAGCTACTAAAAATTCTGCAAGTATGGGGGGGCGGGAAAGTGGGGAGTGTGGACATCTATTTAAAAAAAAAAAAAAAAAAAACTTGAATAACCCTGCCGTTTGTTACAGACTGTTCTTT
>VYXH01011300.1:1144067-1219204 GCA_013397275.1 Burhinus bistriatus | reverse complement strand
ATGATCCTGGCAGTTGTTACAGACTTGTCATTTGATTGGCAACCACATCCTCACTATCTCTTGTTATGGTTTGAGAAACCCACAACAATTTATTGTCGTTTAGACAATTATTCTATCACCTGATGACCCCTCCCCACCCAGGAAGGGCAACTGGGAAGAAAATGAGGAAACCTGGGGGTTGAAATATAAATAGATTTAATAGAATAAGACTTAGATAATTAACAGTAATAACACTAAAGAACCAATATTGATCCCAATACTACTATAAAATATATAAGGATTATACTCGGCCAACTACATCAGTAGGAAGCTGTGCACTCTCAGCAGTGGACAGTAAATGTTGAACACTGTGAGTGCTACAGCTTCAGGAGGAAGGGAAGGGCTCGGGGGTCCGGCACCAGCACAAGAAGTTCTCTAGATCACTGCCATCAAGGGAGAGAAAAGTTTGCAGAAAACTTTCTCATTTATATTGAATGTGACATTCATGGTGTGAAATAATCCTGTTGGCCAGCTTGGGTCAAGTGCCCGGGTCTCGCTTCTCCTCATCCCTGAACCTGGTGAGCTCAAAAACATGGAGATCTTGAAACCCACACACCACAGCTGCCTATAAAGTAAATATTTTCAGAAATTCAGACACTAGAGTCTTCTATAAGTACAGTTTTCCCAAGCACTAGAAATTAGTACTGTGTCACTCAAACCAGGACACCTCTGTATTCAGAAGTGGATTTAAAGTCTTTCTCTTTGTTGTGTACTACCAGCTACCCAAAAGGCAGGCAAGGCTAGTTCCATGTTGCATTCTTTTCGTCTATCGCCTCCATGCCCTCTGGCCTCCGCTTCGAAAGCCTACCCTCCTCCCTTGCAGCTCTTCCATGGAGCATCTGCCTCCTGTACTTTTACAGCTTTTTCCTAATGATACATTCATCTTTGAATCCCCTGGGCCTGACCTTTGCTGCCCCCTCTCTTCCTGCATCTGCGTGGGCTTAAGGTCTGTGAAGTGGCGTGTGAACCGAGCAGGGGAGAGCTGGGACTTCATATGTTATTACAGTAATGTTTCTTGCGTTTGTGTCACGAGTATCTTTCCAGGTCCAGAACCTCGTGTGCTAGAGGCGGACTGGGCTGTCTTAACAGAGCCCTGCTTTGTAATATGCTTAACTTTTAGTTGTGTAGCTTCTTGCACTCTATGACATGGTGCTATGTTCACAGGCTGTGTGCATCCTGCAGCTTACCGTGGGCCTGGGCCCCTCCAGGATGAAGCTGGGTCCAGGCCCTGGTCTGGTGTAACCCTTCTTCCCTTCTGTGACATGCTGCTGCCACTGCCATCATGTAACCAGACCCAGCAGAGGGACGTTGGCAAGAATGCAGGGTGTGGTTACATATACCTAAACTCAGATTTATTCCATTGGTTCAGCTACCAGAACCAGAGGAAACCTTCCTGTCCCTAGGGGGAAAAAAATAAAAAAATCAGACCTTCCCTGCTGGAGCAGTCACCCATTAGGTCAGCTCATTTGTAACAGATGACCAAGCTGCATAAACCATACAGTGACTGCTTGTAATCTGTTAGAGAGCTAGTTCTTTCCACCTATCATGGGCTTAAATTTTCAGATCTTAGGACACAGTAGTATTTAAAAGCAATATATAACATTAAAGTGTTGTGAACATATTAATATGGTCTGATATATGTAATACGACTGCTGATGTGGCTGTCCTGGTAAACCCCCTGAGCTCATGGGCGTCCTCTGGAGTTTTTATCAACTCCAAACCAAAATGAATTAAATTAGCAAAATTATTTCTCCCCCATTCCACCCCAGCCTAGATGGGTGTATGGTAATGTGTGGGTTTTAAGTGTGTTTTGCTGGCTTTACTGGTTTTTTTTTTTCCCCTTTTAATTTTTTTTAAATCACCATGTAAATGACTCTCCTATGCCAACATAAGTTTCTATCAGAGCGCTCATTTTGTCTTTTCAGTGCAGTAAAGTTCTTATTCTATATACACGTATAGATGTGTACACATGTGTATTTAAAAAAGGAAGTCCTTTGAAATGACAACTGCTGATGCTTAAATGTAAATATACTTTTATAAATCATATTTGAGTCTTATTCAACACCTTAGGACTTAAGGAATATTTTTTACTTCTCTGTGAATTGTATGTGAAAGGTGGTCTTTTTTAGAACAGTTCATGTTTTAAGAAAGTCTCTCCTGCTCTGCGTGTGGGTCTGTTATTTCCAGTCTTTGCAAAGGAGTGAACACTAATATCTTTAGCATGCAAAAGACTTGTTTTAATTACTTTTGTATTCTGCTGAATAGGATTAAAGATAATAATTTCTTCACTTGAACTCAGTCATTTGAAGCTAAGAACTTGACTGGAAAGCATGAGATCTTCCTGTTCCAATGTATGATTAAAAATTGTGATGATGTGCCAAGTATGTTATTTGTTCCACTTGACATCTACATGTTGAAAAGTAGACATTCAGAAAAGAAAACAGCGTGCCTCTTGGCATGGTGTTGGCAAAAATGATTTTTTGGGGGGCTGGAGTGTGAAGGTAGTGTATTTGATAAAGGTTACAGATGCAAGATGGAAGTTACCGTAACTTCGAAAGTACTTGCTTAAAGTATGTACTTTGGAATACTTATATCCTTAGCAAACACTTGGAAGTTTCATGACCTGCAAATGCTTTTGAATAGTTTATGAATTACTATCTCAACAATTTAAATGTATAGGAGAGAAAGAAGAGTGCATTTTTATTTTAAGATTAATCTTCTTCAATTTTGCCAATGTAAGCAGAGGAATTTACTGGAAAACGTTTTCATCCGATATTATTTCATTCGACTATCAGATGAGTTACACTAGATACCTACATTCTCATGAATGTTTGCTTTGCCTGTTTCAGTGATCGCTGTGGAGAAGACCCAAACCAGAAAGTAATCCATGGGGTTATTAACTCCTTTGTTCATGTTGAACAGTATAAGAAAAAATTCCCCCTAAAGGTATATACGCGTTTCTGATTTATGTTTTTACTTTTGAATGTTAGTCTAGTATATGTATTATTTGTCCTTTAAAAAAAAATTCTCCCTTTTAGTTTTATCAGGAAATATTTGAGTGTCCTTTTCTGAATGAAACAGGGGAGTATTATAAACAAGAAGCTTCAAATTTATTGCAAGAGTCAAATTGCTCACAATACATGGAGAAGGTAAGAGATTCTTCTGTACACATGCAATAAGTAAAATCTAATATGATCAATTTACTGATGGTACATGTTCTTCTGTACAGTTCCCATAGTTGTTCTTTGTTGTATGCTTTCCTGCAGTTTAAAGTATGCTTTTTTGGTGGCATGGTTAATCTGCATATAAACTACAAACCTTATCTATGGATGGACTGTCAGCTTCAAAATATTTAATAATAAATGATAAATCAATCACATGAAAANTTTAAAAAAAAAAAAAAAAAAAAACAAAAAAAAAAAAAAAAAAAAAAAAAAAAAAAAAAGACAAAACCCAAAACACGTATTGGGTTGATTGGTATTGCTTCCTCACTTCCTTATTTTCGTTCTGTTTGTAGTAGCATAAGATGAGAGTTTTCACAATATTACTGAGGTGGATTTTCTTTTGTTTTGCTTTGTGCTGTATAAAGTCAGGTTGTGGTTAAATTACTTGTAATTGTTAGACCTTGCTTGGGAAAGCAAAGATTAATAGAAGACTAGGAGTCAGCCCACAGTGCTATACTGTCCACACTAACAAGATAGAAGAGTTGAGGAGAAGGCTGTGAGATTGCTGTTAACCATAAGGAGCATAAGGTAATGGTTACACACCTGAGGTGAACTCCAGGGACAGGCTGAGACTTCAGTTAAACCAAAAGAAATGCAGATTCATTTTGCCTATGATTAGCAGTCTGCAGCTGCGCTACTTTCCCGATGCTCCCCTCATATTCACTGGATATAAGTACTTTTATGTCAGTATTCACATGACTTTTTTTATGATAATGCCTATTTCCTTCTTTGAAGGTGTAAAGAGAGTTTTTATTAATAGGTCAGACGTACACCTATACCTATTGAGCAGATGTTTACGTACAAGCAGATGGGTTTGAAACAGTAAAGTGATTCTTACAGTCATATAATTAGGTATTGTAAAACTTTCACACAAGGAACAAGAAGTGTGGTAGGAGAAATTGGGGGAAACTGGTCACAAAGTTGATGGGAAGAAGAAATTTTGAGAACTACTGAGTGCTATTGCTATTAGACATCTAGTAGTGACTGAGCGTAATCAGTATTCGGAGTAGAAGATTATATTAATTCAGCAAGCAAAAGGTTCAAAAGAGCAAATGTAATTTTTCAGCATCCCAGACGAGTTCGTTTTCAACTTTGTTACTTATTCCTGTCTCTCATTCTACATACACCATTGTATATTCATGGTTCTATATTGGTTGCTAGTATTTCATCAGCTCTCAGTTTAAAAACTTGTCTGTAGGTTTTAGGTAGATTAAAAGATGAAGAAATGCGGTGTCGGAAATACTTGCATCCCAGCTCATATGGCAAAGTGATTCATGAATGCCAGCAGAGAATGGTAGCTGATCACTTGCAGTTTCTACATGCAGAATGTCACAATATTATCAGACAAGAGAAAAGAAGCGGTAAGTCTCAATAGTCACAAAAAGTGTGAAGTGGTTTTTGTTTTATTCATTTAGCATTGCAATTTACTGTCTTTAGTGACCTTCTGTTTGCCTAAGCATTTTCAGATAATAAATGTAACTTATCTAGAAAGCCCAATTAAACCCTGAATGACATTTTTCTTTTACCGTGCAATTCATTTTCATCCTTCCCAAATATATAGTCAAAACCTTCTTTTTACTGTTAACAACCCTTCTTTTGGCCAATACTCTTTCTCTTTCCTTGTCTTAGTCGGCTTAAAAACACACTGAAGTCCTGTGTCCTGTAGAATTGATCATATTTTATGTTTGTGTTTTCATTTGTAAACCAATGACTCTGTCTTTACAGATTTCTTCATCATCATTTGACAGGTCAGGATTATAAAATATTTTGGCTTCTTTTCATAGCCACTTTTTATTGTCCTGAATTTTTGTGACTTCTCTTCCCAAATCCTTTTTACAGAAGCGGATGCTCTTACAGTTATATTCCCTGCCTGACTAAAAAAAAAATATGCTTCCTGATGACTACACGCCTCTTATCCTTGAAAGAATGCTTATTCTTGCATGGAAGATGGTATCTATTATGTGAAACAAATTGTTTTTCACAGTCAAACTCAAATTGTGTCTAATAACGGTGTTCAGTTTCCAGAGTATTTTGCAAATTTGATCAGAGCTTGGATCCCTTTTTTGCAAAAAAAACCCAACAAAAAACTCATAAAAATAGCAGTTGTTTATCTATGACTGTTCTAACCTGCGAAAAATTTCAAGCCACAACTGGAGGATAACAAAAAAGTCAACAAGATATCTAAACTGATTTTAGTCAGCTGCTGCTAAGGGAGATTTAGGGAGGCCAAGGATTAAAATAAACTGGCACAATACTTTTCCATACTAGCCTGCCTCTCCTCTTGGGGTCTCTCCTAAATAAGCAGCATTGGAGGAGTGAGGTAGTCACAATGGCAGTACTCAGTAAATACTGATATTAGCCCTGCTCTTTCCTTTTTTTCTTTTGTCAGTGATCCAGTATATGTTAAATTTTTTTTTCAAAACAGTTGGTCTTGTTTTAGTCTTTGAAAAGTTCTGTGTGAAATTATGATACTATATTAAGTGTTTATTTTTAGTGTTTCTAAGCATATTCTATAAAAATGTATCTCTGTTACAGACATGGCAAATATGTATACTCTACTTCGTGCTGTGTCAAGTGGTTTACCTCATATGATTCAGGAACTACAAAACCATATCCATGATGAGGGCCTTAGAGCAACCAGCAATCTTTCTCAGGAAAATGTGAGTTTCCTCAGGCAGCTGAAATTACCTTTTTGATTAACATTCCTGATGAAATGTTTACCCTTTTCTTTTTAGTCTATTCTGTTTTGTTTTTTTTTATAATTTTGTCTATTTGAAATTGGTTTGGAACATTATGGATAAATTGTAACTTCTGATCAGCACGCTTAGCTGTGCAACACATATCTATCCTGAGAGTTGATTGTTGTGATCTAACCAGAAACAACTACAGCTAGATATTTCTCATTGTTGTTTGTTTAATGCTGTCGTGGCAAATAGGTCTTTTTGTTCCATGTATGTATTTTTTTCCTGAATTTCTCTAAGTCAGTGGCATTTGCTGGTCTGGTATGTTAGGAACCAATGATTCCATTTAGTTTAATTATATGTTATTTGTAAAGACTTGATATCCTGTCCTGATTTCAGTGTATTGTTTTTCACTAATAGCTTTGTAGTCTCATATTTTCATGTAATTTCTGAAAATACTGTAGCTTAATTATTTTACTAAAGTGTGTTAAACTTTTTTCAGTTCATATGTATTTAAATTACTCAATTCCATATTTGTTCCTCTAGCATTGCTGTTCAGAAACAACCAACAAACCAAGCTTTCATTTGGCAATATATTTGTACACATATACATCTTGCTGTCTACATCTGTGCTCACTTTAGGATGATGACATTAGCCATCCAGTGTTTCTGTCTATAATGATACATAGATACGAACTGTTGTAAATTCACTCTTTTATTGACTGCACAGGAGTGCTTACTCTTCCATAACTCCCATATGTATGCTGAAAATGGACTGAAGTCTTTAGTAGTATAGTTTGCTTTCAAATTCTTTGTAAGTTTATTGAGCTTATTCTTTCAAACAAATAGTGTCTACATGGGGAAATGAATACAGAGCCATGAGGGTGATGAATATTCACAACCATACGCAGATAAACACAAAATGTGAAATACTTGCTCCATTGTGTGGATTAAGTACTTTTGTCATCAAAACATTTTTAATGTGTGACCTGAGAGTGCACTTGGGGAGTCACATGATGCAGCCGGTGCATTGCACACTCTTGCATTGCTGCCTGCCAGCTTATCTGTGTAGGGACTCCTCTCATTCGTATTAGTCATTTCCATACAAAATGTTATGCTGAAATGTGGCACATTAAATTTGATCAGTAACTGTCCTACATAGGAAAATTCAAAGGGTTCATTGGGATTTTCTGTCTCTGAAGTCAGTGTATAGGAGAAGCAGCAGTTTATTTTTCAGTAGCTTTTTGGCTTGACTGCTGTAGTTGCATATTAACATTAATGATTTTTGAAAGGGCTAATAAAGTATTTTAGGGTATGATGGAAAAGATTACACAGCATGAGCAGTACAAACACAAATCTATGTTTGATAGCAGGACTGTAAATGTAGCCATAGACTTTTTATTTCCAAAACATGCTCAAGCACAGTAGTTTAAGAGTATAACAATGCAGAATCAATCCTCTCAAAGACTAAATCACTATGATTTCAACTTTTATCAGAAAGAATAATTAGGAAAAAATGTACAATGAATGTAGATATGTTTGTGTGTAGATAATACTGCTTTTCTCATTAACTTGCTTTCTGTTTTATTTACCTTTTTTAGATGCCAACTCAGTTTGTGGAGTCAGTTTTGGAAGTACATAGTAAATTTGTACAACTCATCAACACTGTTTTGAATGGTGATCAACACTTTATGAGTGCCCTTGACAAGGTAGCTTTTACTTAAGTAAAAAAAGCATTGGAAAACAAAATGTGGGACCCTGTTTCAGGCTTACCAAAATTCTTCAGGGTGTCAACACGTGTTCAAAAGATAGAGTTCTTACTCAGTTTTTCTAGTTTATAAATGCAATGGAACAAAAGACTATCCAGTTGTAGGGGAAAAAGATATGTACAAAGGAAACCACTTTAATACTTAAATGCTTTCTGAAAGAAAGACCTTTCTTTTAATCATAATTCAAAACACAAAAATGGAGCTGACCCATTTAATGTAAATTTAAGTGCAGATAATAAATAGGCAAATTGTGGGGCTTGGGAAGTTTGGTAACTCTTACATGCATTTGAACTTGAATTTGCTTCCTGCCATAATGTTTAAACTCTGAATGTGATAGTATTACATAGAAGCTTTGGTTGGAATTTTCAAGATGACTGTAAAGAATATCTGGAAACTTATATTACTTCAATCACTGTCACGGTAGCTAACTTTTTTCCAGGAGAGAACTTCAAGTGAAGTTAAATAACCCTGTTTAGGTAAAGAGGCTTGCTGCTCTTTTATTTGAAATGCATAGCCATGAAGGTATTTAAGATAACAGTTCTAATTGTTATAAATTTTAATAATAACAGTGACAATAATAATAAAATTTATAGCTGACTTATTGTTATTATTATTAAATTCTGCAAAACATGCAGGGATTGAGTGGCTCCTTCTCAAAAAATAAGTATGTTTTATTTAATGCATTTGTTAATTTCCCGCTCTTTCCCATGTATCCTTGTATCTTTTTCCTAGAGAGTGCACTTAACTACTTTCCTATCTATAATTTCCTGTCATAGGATGCATGCATATGTTTTGTTTGTGGTGTTTACAGTATTTGTGGGTTGTAGTTAGGGTCATAGTGTAAACTTTGATAATTTTCAGCCAAGGCTAATCTGGAAAGACATAGTGATGAAGAGACCAGTAATAATATCAATAGTAGTTAACCATCTGTGTTTGTGATATTGAGAAAATAATTATTTAGTATTTTAAAACAAATGCTTATTTCAGTACCCTAATACATTTCTGTCTCAGTTGCAATTAGTGTCATATACCAGAAGGTGGAGTAATATAAGATTGACAACTACATTTGCTAGCATATGGGCAATGTACTTTTTGCTTAAATACATCAGTTCTTTACTTCAGTCATCTTTATTACAATAAATATTTAAAATCTTAATCTGCTGTCAGTTTTTCATGGTGGATATCAAAACTGCTATTGTTGCCTCCAGTATTATTGCAAAAGAGTGCTCAAAGCTTCAAAGAGTTTCATATTTCTTGTCAAGTCATGCGTTCCTTTCTCACAGGGATTCTAGGGACCTATATCAAATATTGGAATGTCAAGGCATTGTACGAAAGAGTTGCTTGTCAGTTCTTCTTTATAATAATAACAATAATAATGTTTTCCTTCCATAGAAGGAACCGTAATTCCTAGGAACTATGGTCATGCAATATTTTTCGTTCAGTATTAGTTTAAAATGTTAATTTAAACCTGATACCTAATTTAATCTTGATGTTCTGGTATCTTTGTTTACAATGTCCAATACTAAACTGCCATTATCTCCTCCTTCTTCTTTTTCTTCATATTCAGGTTTTCTTCAGCTACCGTATTTTTTGTACTGCACTGCTTTGAATTTTCACTTTCAACAATATTTTTTTCTCCTTTTTAGTCTATCAAAAAATCCAACAACCAAAAGATCTTTCCTTTCTTACTGTTGTAAGCACAGCATGTGTGTTTTTCAGCTCAAGATACATGCTGTTGATGTAAGCTGCTGTTGATATGCTGCTGTTCACATCTGCTTTATGTGCAGTTATTCCTCAGTTTCTTTCCGTTCATACATTTGCACCATACATATTGCTGTATACCACAATCTTCATACTTTTACGTTTAAGTTTCTAATAAAACCTTAATTTGCTCTCCTGTTTTCTGCAATTAACTTCTGTTCCTCTACTTTCTCTACTTTTACTTAAATCTCAACTTAAAAATGTTCAACGTGCAAATTCTCACAGACCAGTAATTCAAACCCTTTTATTCATTGTTTCTTTTTTGATTCCCTTTGGTGTAGTTCAGTTTTATAGGGTCTCAGATGGTCTTTGCCCTGAACATTTTTTGATTTATTCAAATTTCGTAAAGAAAAAGTTTTAAGTCATTTACATTTTTTCTCTTTGCTCTATGTTCCTATATAGGCTTTGACATCAGTAGTTAACTATAGGGAGCCAAAGTCGATCTGCAAAGCACCTGAGTTGGTAAGTGATATGTATTATTGTAGAAAGTAATAATACATTTTTATAACTGTCAAATGAATTGGCATAGTGTCCATCACATGAATATCCATCCAGTAATAAATAAATTAACCTGCACACACATTTTTTGGGTATGCAAAATTGGTGCAGTTGTAATTTTTGATACAGAATTTGTTTTTTCTGTGGACGTAGTATGTATTATTTACCTATGAATACAACCCTTGTAATAGACATGAGACTGTAGACTGTGACTTATTTCATGCTTTAACTTTTGTGTAGAAGTTTGGAATACCTTGGCGTACATTTGTTCTCAAGCTTGACAAGTAGGTTTGTGTTTGTTCTTTTCTTTTTTTAACTTGAGCTGGCCAAGTACTGTGACAACTTGTTGAAGAAATCAGCAAAAGGAATGACAGAAAATGAAGTAGAAGACAAACTTACAAGTTTCATTACTGTTTTCAAATACATTGATGACAAAGATGTATTCCAAAAGGTAACTTTTGATATTCAGTAGATGTTAAAATGTTACATTTAAAGTATACTTGAAGAATGTGGTTATGCTTTTAAAAATCCTCATATCTGATTTTTTTTACACAGTTCTATGCCAGAATGTTGGCAAAAAGATTAATTCATGGTTTGTCTATGTCTATGGATTCTGAAGAAGCCATGATTAATAAACTAAAGGTAATGTAATATTCTTCTAATGCAGAATAAACTAACATAGGAGTATGTAATGTTGAGAGGGAGCAGCAGAGGGTGCCAGAGGTAACTTAGCAATCAGTAGATCCTGTTTCCAGTAGCTGAAAGGAAAACCTAATTTCTTGGTAGTCTATAAAAGATATATGGCCAAATACCACCTAAGCGTTTGAGATTTTTTATGAGATTTTGGGTAGTTTTATTAAGCATGTTCAAACAATTCATATTTACATTCTAAAAGTACTGAGGAATTTCATAAACTAGCTTTGTCTTTCAATTTTATAAAATAACATTGTTCATATAAATCAATGTATAGAAAGTGAAACTAAGATAAATCTGATCATTTTGCGTTTGTTTTCTATTGTAACTAGTGTTCTCTGTAAATATTATAACAACACTTTTGCTGACTAGGTTTTCATATTTTAGTAGTGAATATGCATAATTTATATAATAAGAACTGTTTTCACTGTGAAACCTGTTACAATATTTCTTCACAGCAAGCCTGTGGTTATGAATTTACCAGCAAGCTCCATCGAATGTATACAGACATGAGTGTTAGCGCTGATCTCAACAATAAATTCAACAACTTTATCAAAAACCAGGACACGATTATAGATTTGGGAATTAGTTTTCAGATATATGTTCTACAGGTACTAATGTATGTTTATTACTATTGAATTATTTGTACTTAATTTTTATGTTTTGATAACAAGCGAACAATTTTTCTAACTATAACTACTTCTCATACGGAAACTGACACCTTGTGATGAGTGTGGAATAATTTATTTTCCTAGTGTTTCTTTTTAAAATTAACCCACTAGCACACTAAACAATAGTGATGTAAAATGCCTTGTGTTCTTGTCTTGAATTAATACCTCTGTGGGGCATGCGCAGTGAGCAGTAAAAAATGAGCAGTAAGCCTTATGTTGTAAACTGAATGTCTTACAGCATAATATTGACTATAGATCTGTTTAATAGTGTTATTCTTTCTTAATGTTTATGTTATCTGAAAATGTTAATGCTTTATTTTTCCTGATACCTTTAGGCAGGTGCATGGCCTCTAACTCAGGCTCCTTCTTCTACATTTGCAATTCCTCAGGAACTGGAAAAAAGTGTACAGATGGTAGGTTAGTAGGAGGCTTATTGTAAACATGTGGAAAATGTAAATAACTCCAAATAAAAGGTCATCACTCTAACAGAGAAAAACCTGAGCTGCTTCATTTTGTTTGCAAATCATGGCTATCCTGTTTCCAGTCCATATGAAATTTGGAAGGGTCACCCAAATGACATACTGAATTTATGTATGTATTTGCATAGCTTTTCTTTATTTTCCACATCTCTCTTCTACACTTTATGATTGATAAATACAATCAAATTTACTGGGTTGATTCTTACCTTTAAAACCAATTCCTAATATTTAGATAAAAGAAGATTTTGTTTCTAATATGAAATCCAAACAGATTTAATAGCAGATTAAAATGCAGATACAGGTTTCTTGTCCTGTATTTCATAGGAGCCATTCAAAATCAAGCTTCGTGCAAACTTCTTTAAAGCTAATTTTACGCATTCTCAAAGCAGTACAGGTTTTACTTTGGCCAAATAGTCTCTTTTTATGTGATTATTTCTGCTTTGTAGAGGTGGAATATTTTATTACTTTTGATTATATTATTATGTTCTAAATGTTACCTGTACAATGTTTGTGTTAAGATACAGAATATGTGTGTTGATCTTTGCTAAAGTGTATTTAATGGTGAAATACATTTTAGGCAATAAAAATTTCATATTATTGGACATAACAGATTTTTAAAGCAGTTTTTATACCTTAAATTGCTATCTGATGTAAATTATAATGGCAGATGTCTGTTTCTGTGGTGAAGGAGCTTTTTCATGTATTAGTACTGAGTATTAGAACTATTTATTCTTCTTTTATTTATGCTGCATTAAGTGGCAATTAGTTTTAGCAATATAATAGTTTCCAACTCATAGTATGGAATCCACAGAAAGTGGGTGGTTGACATTTTCCCGTTCTTTGTGGGCTTAAAATAGGAGTATTGTCAGTTGTGCCTCAGTTGGAAAATTGTTATGGACTTGCGTATCAGAAGCAGCTAAGAGTCTAGGTTGCTTGCCTAACTTCACTGTTTTGCCAGTTTAAAGAAGCAAAGTTATTCACGTGTCACCTAGATAGAATTAATGCTCTGAATTATAATTCCTTGAGGAAACAGAACATGACTTTGGGGAGTCTTTGAAAAATTGACAATGTCTGTCTTTACTGTCAAATTTGATCATTTGACCCATGAAGACAGAGTTCTATCAGGATTCCGGACAGGATTTAGAAAAAATAAGACATTTGCAGTTGCACTCCAAAGTATGGGAGTACCTCTGTAACTGGGCAAACGGTTTAGCAGCTTTTTCAGGCTTCGAGACTGCTGGAGCTTTGTATAAATACATATTTATTTGAATGGTATACAGATACTGGTTTTCATACTATGTAAGCTTGTGGTGGAGAAACACCTGATTCTTAAAGAGGTCAAAAGTCCCTCTTTTTGTATTTTCCTTTAATGTTGATCAGAGTTGCCAGACCAAATCAAGGTAAGCCAAATTGACGTGTACACAGTGTTGGCTATGTGGGGTTTAGGGAGGTTTGATCCCATTTTAAGGAAAGGTTCTTTGAATCTGCTTAAGTTTTCCTCATTAGCAGAAAGTAGTTAGACCTTAAGTTAGGATTAGTCTGCAAGCCACACTTTCTTGTTTCTTTCAGATAGGAAGTATGAGAGCAAAATTTCTGAATTTTTATTTTCTTAAAAAAAAAAAAGGCAGCTTAAATACTAAAGCTTAAGGTTTAGCAGGCACTTGCCAATATATGCAGTCTGATTTGTTCCTTTTGGCTATAGGGCTAATACATAGGATTAAGGTCAGATTTATATTTTAATTTTTCCATTGGATTTTCAACCACATTTCAGTTATTTTTCAGAGGACATCAAAGAGAATACCATAGCTACTAAAAATCCCCACTTTTATATTTCTGCTTATAAGCAAAATGATCAGACTCTTATTACATATGTTAAAATAAAATCTTGATTTTTTTAGAAGCCTTGCCATGCCATAAACTGCCACTTTAGTCTTTGGAGAAGTTCTTTTCCTTCCTGTCAGAGTAACTTTTTTGCATCATTTTAGCCCACAGAATAAGTAAGCTGGAAGCTGTGTCCTCAAAAGATTTTTGAAACATTCTGGAGTGTCTTTAATTGTTCTTCAAAATCCAGTGCTTCCTTTCATTTCCTAGGGCTTTTTCTTATTCTTTCTCTGTTGCTTGCTAGTTTCCAGGAATGGCAGGATTGATGGATTACATATAATAAGAGAATAAGATGATTTTGCTGCCTCTCTGTTTATTTGATTTTTCCTATTGCAGTCCACCCTTCTCTTACTCTTTATTGGTGAAAATGACGTTTAAATGTACATAAATACAGCTTTGAAAGAATATTCCAGGAATTGCATTCCTAGGGTCTTCTGGAAGGTGGTCTCATTAACAGTAGCCAGACTTGTGCGCTTTAGTGCCCGATTTAAAACTGCATAGCTAATTTTCGCTTGCCTGAAACAAAGAGCTTTGTTTCTGAAAAAGAGAGGAGTTTTTAAGATGTTTTTAAGGCCTTTTCTTGTTTAGAGGTAATTTTTTGTCATATTCCTGTTCTGCTATATATTTTTGTGTCTTTGTAGAATTTAAATATCAGGGGGAAGTGCTTTTCAGAGTGATTCATGTAAAAAATCAAAAAAAATGAAGGCAGAAATTAGCATTACTAATAATGCTACTTTTGCATATAAGATTTTAAAAATACTGATTTTGAGGGGATGCCTCAGTTTTTGAGTGTCAGCACAACTTTGAAATGTTACTTCCTAAACCATAAATGTGTGCTGCTTTGTGAAAATAGGTTTTGGAAGGTTTCAACAGAAATTCAAGGATCTGTAGTCATTTCTTGATTCTGAGGTGTTTGCAAACTGTGTAGCTGTGTCAAGCCTGAAACCCAAATTGGAAGGTGGCAAAAGCTGTGCCCGCTTTCAAGCTTGCTCTTTTGGAATTCCCCCTAAAAATATGTTCAGGAATGTGAGATGAGATTCATCATGAAAGTCAATGTGTAACTGACTGTGGGAAATACCTGTAACTGAAAGTTTATATTTTTTGAAGGATATTGTTTAAAAAAAAAAAAATCAGTAAAATGGATTTTCTGAATTGATTTTAAATAGGATGGCAAAGCCGTGGAATATAGAATGATTTCACCAAGGTGAAAAAATAAAAATACACTTGTTTTTATATGAAATTGGAAGGAACAGAATAATAAAACCTAACAACATTGACAGTTAAAACCTCCTAGAAATTCTTTTAAATTTGGTAGAGTTCATACTTTGGAACACTGTTTAACTACAGTATTTTATGCTTTGAGAGTATGAATGTGTCGACAACTTTTTTTGATGTAGTCATCAAGCGATATGCTAATACTAATATGTTCAAGTAGTTCAGTAAATGACTGATGTTCAGTTATCACCCATCTTCCAAAGGAAAATGGTTGATCTGCAATGTTTGCATCCAATATGGTGACTATAAAGCCAGTATTTCTTCACTGGGGTGGTAGTGTGATAATAAACTATTGTAAGTAGTTACATGTGTGACTAATTGAAGTTCATTTTGTTTTGCAGTTTGAATTATTTTACAGTCAGCATTTTAGTGGAAGGAAGCTTACTTGGTTACATTATCTTTGTACAGGTAAAAATAAGTGCTTTGCTAAACTTACGCTCTATACAACTGACAATTATTTGTTGAAAGTCTGGTTCAAATGGCAACAGACTTTGGTGTTGGAACATTATGTTGCATATAAAGTCAACTGACTTCTTTTGCATTATAAATTAATTTAATGTTTACTACTTAGTATTTCCAAAAGTTACATTTTGTAAACTTGCATATGTTATATGTGATTTATTAAATCCAAGTAAAACCAGAGTTGTACATTCTTAACTACAAAACGGCACTGCAGAACTGCTGCGTTAATAGCAATTGCCCTAGAATTGTTTCTGTAGTATCAGATGTCCCTTAGATGACTATTAAATATTGTTAAGAATGCACATTATACTGTTTTACTCAGACATCTAAGTATCTAAGTAAATACATATATACACTTATGTTTATATTTACTATATAGAAATATATGTGTAAAAAAACATCCTAGAAGAGATATATAAAATTGTAGCTTAGTTTAATAAGTATCAGTCAATTGCACTTTATTTCAAGTGCTTTCAGTATCAGGCTTTAACAACTGAGCAGCACAGCATATTACATGGAGGTGAAAACTAGACTAGCATACAACAATATGATGTAATGAAAATTTAGTTCTGATAATAGCAGGTTGCCATTAACTCACACTTGCTTTCACAGAGAAAATCTAAATCTGCTTTCAGGCATATTTCTTCAGTGCTTTTTTTCTTTTTTCTTTTTCTCTCTTGTTTTTTTTGTTGTGTTTTTTTTTTTTTATTTCAGTGGAATTTAAAGAGTATAAGGATATTGCAAAAAAATTTTAATGGTCAAGTCTTTTGTTTTTAAATCTTTCTTTGGAACAACTTTACTGTAATCACTAGTCTGTGATCCTGTGTAAGCTATTACTAATTAAGTTTATGCATTACAATGTGTAGAGGCTATTTGGAATTTCTTTTTTTTTAATACTATAAATTATATTACATTATTCAAATTCAACACTGTATGTTTCCTTTTTTCTTGAAAACACTATTGTTCTAGTGTTCATAGTTAATCAGAGGGGGGTTTGTGGCAGACCACATTCTATATGTGTAAATTCACAACATCAGTTTTCATCTTCCCGTTCCAAGGGTTAAATGCATACTGAGGTGTGAGCTGAATGTCTGGAAATGTATGAGGGGCTCTAGTAGTTAGGCTTCAGATCACTTTTCAGCACATTCCATCAGTTTATAAAATACTGCTTGTATCATTACAGGTGAAGTAAAAATGAATTATTTGTGCAAACCTTACGTAGCCATGGTCACAACATACCAAATGGCAGTGTTGCTTGCCTTCAACAACAGTGAAACTGTCAGTTACAAAGAGCTTCAGGATAGTACACAAATGAATGAGAAGGAACTGACAAAAACCATCAAATCCTTACTTGATGTCAAAATGATCAACCATGACTCAAACAAGGTATGCAGTAATGATATAAAAAACTTCCATATTTTCAGTCTTGTGATTCAAATACTTGTTGAGGGCTTTTTTAATATAAAAGGATCCACAGTTTGCCACTTTTTTTTTTTCCCCTAAACTATTATTGACCCTTGTGAACAATTGTAAATCTGTATTTACAAGGAAAGAGACAGGAGGAAGTAGACTGAGTGTCACATAGGCTCTCTATGCCTATAACATCATGGTATGCTGAAAAGGTAATAATGTTTGTTGTTTCTGTTGCATTTCATCCATATGGCTTTAGACTCACTGCTGTTGGAGGGCAATACTTTTTAAATACACCACTTTCAAAGTTGTACTGAATCACGGGAAGGAGCCTAAGTAGTAAACCAAAGAGTCTTACAGAGAGCATAAAAAAAAATTTGTGGGATTAAGAGACTGGAAGTAACAGCAACCACGTTCTTCCTTGCTGACAGATTACAGGAGGGAGGAGGAGGAAAGGGAGCAAGGAGGGCTTGCATGAGAGGATTTTTGCTGCAATTTGCCAAACTCCCATCATTCCATAAGTTTCATGGAATTCCAGTAATAGCTGAGCTTTGTTTGTGGTTAAGGCAATGGTTGATACAGGCTCTGTTTCGGACTCTGCCTCATACTTCTGTACGACCTATGTGAAACCAGTTACCCTTTTTTCCTATACAGCGAAGGGCACAGATGTCTGTTATGTAAGAAACACTACCGAAATGCATGTGCATACCATGCAGACTTCAGCACGTGCTTCCAGCTAGCCCAGAAAGCCTGTTATTTAGACAGTATCAGGCAGAAGAAACTGAAATAAGCTGTTCGCTTCACTTACGAGAAGAAATCCAAAGCTGCTGTGATAGCTGCTTTTTTTTTTAAAACCAGGAAAATATTAGAAAATGGAAAGTTAGATCACAAGGAAGATCTGATGCTTGGCTGAAGCGTGGGACATGCTTCCAATATCTAGAAATGAGTTCAGGTTGGAACAGTGGCTGGGAAGATGTCTGTTAAACCATGGCTGAAATATAACACTGGGAGCTATTACAGAAAACAGTGAGATTTTTCATAATCTTACAAAGTTGCCCATTATTTAAAGGTTTTACATTTATTTATGTCTGTTCTATAAGGTTTGCCCAGTTTCTTTAAGCATATGTCATTGAAGAGTGAACAATACAGCTTTCCAACCCTTCTAGCTTTCAATGTTTATCACTGCATTTTATGGTTCTTTAACTTCCAGGCTATTGTATTCAAACATCTCTGATAAATCTATTTTCTTTGCACTCCATCCAGTAATGTGAAAGCAGATCTGTAGACAGTCTATCAGCTTACTTATTGAATAAGCCAGTGCACTTTAGTGGCTTAAGCAGTGAAACTAAATACCCTAACTTCTCTTTACCTGTATCTGAGCCACATGGAAAAGTACAGTGTATTAAATGTTTTAGTTTGCTTTTGTTTGTTTGCTCTTTTTTGAAAGAGGAAAACGAAAGAGAAACTTTTGGCAAAATCTTTATTGGTTCGTTAGAATCATGCTTTTTGAGTTCATGCACAACGCACAGTTTATTTTGTTTTATACTCAACCATGTAAGCAGAAGAATGCTAAAATTGAATGTTAACTTATCTTTTTTTAAGCTGTTGGTCTTTGCCCTTTCATGTTAAATTTTCTTTACTATGCCTGGATACTATAAAATATTATAATAAAGAATGTTTTTTGCAGAATGTAAAATTAGAATTAATATTGTTTTGAGTATATATTTAGATAAGTATTGACTGTGTTTACTGAAGTATTTGCACTTGAGGCAACCATGGTTCGGCAAGATTCCAAAGTCTAAGAAGCCCAGTAACTTTATTCTGTTGGCAATTAGTAATACTTGTACAGCCTCTTGCCTGGAAACTGCAAATATCAGTCAGGTCATCCTGTTAGTTGAATGTAGAAGTGTTTGGACTGCAGGGAATAGTTACCATTTATTGAAAGAAATGGACTTTTACATGTGGAAAAGAATTGAGATTCTGACCGGAAAAAATTCGGAACGTACAGGTAGATGTGGAACTGTAGAAGTTGCAGTTCGTCAGCTGTTTCTGCTGTAACATAACAAAATGCTTAGATGTTTTTCCTTAAGTTTTGGGAGGCGACATTAGTAATAGTTGTGAAAGCAACAGCTCGCTCTCTCTGGAGATTCTGCCATAAATAAATGCAAATCCTACTTTCTTCACAGGGAGAAAATGAGTTCAAAAGGAAAATGTTTGCAACTACAACAAGCTGTCAAAGTATTAGAACAGAAATTGCTTTAATCATGTTGACTTTTTAACAATATTCATGTATGTCAGAGTTCTTTATAGTCTTTTCTAAAATTGACTTGGTTTGCAGGTTAGTTAAACTGTGGCTTAAAAAATTGACCTGGTTCAAGTGGCATTTTAGAATTTCCAACTACAAATCTGCTGAAATTGTTTGTATGTATGCAAACCTCTAACTGTGATTTTTTCAAAGCAAATTGTTGTTTTTTTCTGGTTCCATTTCTGATTTTTTAAAAAGATCCTTTATTGCAGGAAGATGTAGAGGCAGAGTCTACGTTTTCATTAAATATGAACTTCAGCAGTAAACGAACAAAATTTAAAATTACTACATCAATGCAGAAAGACACGCCACAGGCAAGTATTTCTTGGTGTTTCTAGCTTGAACAGCTTAGGAAGCTTATTTTTCTAAAATGAAATCTGTTGTATTAGTTTGGTGTAAGCAGATGTTAGAGTCCCTGTGTAAGATTTACATCACCGTAAAGAAATTGTTTAAGTTTAAAGCTTAAGCACTGCACATTTTTTGTACTTAAAATATAGGCAGGAGAAGATGGAATAGGGAATAAGAAAAAAAGAAAAAGATGAACAAGAGCTATTCATCTTGTACCAAATGGGATTGACATTTAGCTTGTCTTATCTAATGAGACTTTTGTGTTGGTGGTGTTTCAATAAAAGCAACTTATTCCAGGAGCAGCAGAACCAATCAACTCTGTTTCCTATGATTTTATGTCCTTCATCAACTAAAATTAACTCCAGTGTTGATAATCTGTGTTCCCTCTGTATCTCCTAAGACATAGGATTTTGTACAAGAGATGTATGTGCTGCCAAACTCAATACATTATAGTAAATTCTACCTGCCTTTCTCCCTAGCAAAAACACTGGTTTGGATGTCTCTCTCCTACCTTCCTGCTGACTTTAATGAAACCTGGTATTCTTGATTTACAGATGTACTTTGCCTGGAATTGAACTTCACTGAGATATTTGTATTAACTGACCGATTTTAATGCAGTAAAAAGTATAGATTCAGGATAATTTTATGAAGTGTTTATTGATCTTACTATATTTTAAGCATTACTGTTCTTCCTACGGTGCAGGAGATGGAGCAGACCAGAAGTGCTGTAGATGAAGACAGAAAAATGTATCTTCAAGCTGCTATAGTCCGTATCATGAAAGCACGTAAAGTGTTGCGACATAATGCTCTTATTCAGGAGGTAAGATAAAGTCCTCTTCTTAAGCATGATTTGATGAAAATCTTCAGGATAGTTGGGTAAAACATCTGGCCACAAAACTCTGCTATGTCAAAACTAATACTTCAGTGAAATTAGTGAGAATTTCATTGGAGTCTACTTTGAACTGCAGTACTGGGGCACTAGCTGTGATCCCTCAAACTTGTAAATGTGTCTTAGCACTAAAGCATTAAGTGCCTCTGTGCTTGCTCTTTCCTGTTGGCTGGTTCTATGCCAACAGATGTCATATCCTTTAAGAATCATTGCCAGAGCTATAGATTCAATTGAAAACCTGAATATGGATATTCTAGGTATGGAATTTCCTCAGAAGCACCTAGCCAATTTTGGGCTCTAATTGTACAGTTGGATTTTATTCTAATTCATGGCTTAAACTTTAAAAATTGTCTGCGTGTGGTGACATGTACTTCTTAATCTCCGTTTTCTGTTAAGCAATACAGTTGTCTGGGTTTTTTTAGATTCTAGATTAATGATCTGTGAACAGTCACAGACTGGCTGGGAAGGAAGTGCTATTTCTTTCGTTTTTTCTCCCACTTTCCCATCTCTGCTAGTTGCCTGCCTAATTGCGCTTCTTATTCCAACCCAACCTTTGCTCCTACCAACCACTTCCCAGTTTTTGTTTTCTTAGCCTTCAAAGGCTAGTAATTCTTCAGCCTAATTCATTCTTGTGTCTCCTGAGCCTTGCTCGATAGCCTCAGAGTGAACTGGTGGGAGAGGGAATAAAGATTCCTGCTTTATTGGACCACTTTGAGCATGGAGGTGGAGAGGCATTCGGTCATTTTGAGATCTGCTGTATGTTTTCTGTCTTGTGGTAATGCAGGAAACATTACCTACCATTTAATTTTTATTTCCTAAAAAAAATAAGCAGAGGGCTTGTAAGCCCAGAACTTGCAATGTGAGACATATTAAAGGTTTTGGATATTGTAACAGTGCTTGTACACAAGTACTCTTAAAGCATATTTGAATATCTAAAAGATAAGGCAGCGTAGGTTCTAATTACTTCTCAGAATCTTTGGCTATTTGGTTTCCCATTACTTAAATCATCTGTGCAGTTATGATGAAATCCTTAAGAATTTATAGTTAAAACTAGAAAATGGTAGGCAAGCCCTGTTCCATCTCTAAAAATACTTTTTTCTCCCTACTCTCAAATTCTTAGAGAAAGTCTTTAAAGTGTTCTTTGCTTGAGACCAGTTCATAAGGGTGGAATAGATTACCAATTTTTATGTTTTGGAAACAAATAATCCATTCTGGTTGCTTCTTCCTTTAACTCAGGAGGCACAAACTGACATGCCTCTGCTTTACTTTGCTATTGTAGTACTCTTGCAGAATAGTACAGTCTGTTAACATCGGGAAGTTTTTCACGTTTTGCAAGAAAGGTGGATATTTTCATTGTTACTCTTAAAAACTAAGTAGAGGGTAAAGTTGCTGCTCTGTTTATATAACACCAGCCACATCTACCTGTATTGGTTTTTTACCTTAGCTTTTAACTAAATTTATGACACTTCTGAAAATCGTATCTGTTATCATTTAGTCTTTATTTCTCATTTTTGAATACTACTTGTATCTTAAGTGGATTAGAGCACTTAAAACTCAAGGCTAGGCTTATAAACAATTGATATCTATGCTGCAGTATGGTGTGAGGACCTCATGTAGCCTTAAATGAGCAACTGTGAAACCTCAAGCAATAAGGTGAAGCAGTATAAAAATCCTTTACGGTTAATTTTTCCTTTTTTTTTGCACTCTGAATTGATTTGTGCCAATCTCCATGCTGCCTCAGCTAAACTATTACTGAGACCTGAGCTTGATTCTTTAAAACATTCGGTGTCTTCTCTACAGTCTGTGATGTAGATGTACTCGTAGACACTTCAGAAATTGCCAGGTTTTAGAGCAAATTGTGGGGAGACGGGGTTTTTTTTGTATACTTAATGCTTAAATACAAATATGAAAATCTTATGTTAAGTGGAAATTTTACCTAGTTATGTCTGCATTGAGCTTAGTAGCTTGTTTTACTTCATGTTGTATGAATAAGGCCAAACTGCCAGGTAGTTCTGAGTTGAATGTGCTCAGCTTTCTCACTAGACTGACCTTTATTAAAAAATGAATAACCATCACTTTATTAAACTTTTAGAGTATGCATAACTATTTGGCTGTCCACCTTCCTTTTTTTTTCCCCGCTAACCTTGCAGTAAGACTTGATTTACTGTCAAGAGCCTTTTTATTCCTTAAAACATTCATTTCTGATATTGTTACTAATTATGGTGACATATATACATAGTTCTTGTTACTTTTACCATGATTCTTATATACTTACAAATAATGCATTCGCTTAAAATTTCTAGCCTGACTTCTTGAGGACTAATAATGAATCTTTTGAAAGAAAGTCTGTTTACTATGAATGGTTAATATTTTCTTACCTCATTAATATTTTTTTCTGAGATATAAGGGCAGGATTATACTGTTGTTAGAAATATGATTGAAGGACTCCTAGCCTTAATGTAGTTAGCTCTGATTCTAGCAGTTAGACTACAGCACCACACATTTCACTTAGGGTGAGGTCTCCAGGAAAATACTCAAGGCCCTTGCTAGACCTGTGTATGTCAGCATGTGGTCTTTGCTGAGTTGTTAATTGTGTTAGATATCCCCTGATACCTCCATGCTACCATTGCTTGCAGGATGAGTTAGTTTTTCCCTTAAAATAAATAAGGTCAGTGGGAGTAGTGGAGGGGAAAGGTCAATGCAGTCATTCCCAGATTTTTTTTTTTTATTCTGACCATTAGGGATTTCTATCTGTCCTTCTTATTTGTATTATCTTTGATAAAACAAAAACAAAACCAAAAAACCCCTACCAACACAAAATTCTATCTTATGTTCTCTCTGTCCTAAGTAAATATGTGAAGTATGATGATGACAATCAGTTTGAGTGTAGGGCTGAAGTTAGGTGAAATCTGAGCAGATCTATTAGCTTGTTAGCACCAAGTTTTTTCTCATTTGTACTGCTGTGGAACATACCAGACCCTTGGCTGCTAGCCCAACAAAACTCCCTCTTTTGAGCTTTTTGTTTGCTTTGCTGGGTGAGTTCTTACCTGGTGCGTTCTGTTGGCTCAGAGAGGGCTCCGGCAAGAGGGCTCTGGCAAGCTCTAGAGCTGGGACAAAGCCAGCCATGAAAAGTTGTAAAGAAAACAGGAAATCCAGCTGAAATAAAAATAACTTTCTTTATAGAACAAATGAGAAACTACATGCAAAATATATTGTGACACTTGAGTAGCAAGATCTTTTGTTTGCCTCACTTACCATTGCTAGGAAGTGGAGAGGAGAAAGGAGTAGTCATTTTTGCTCCAGGTTGGCCACAAGAGTAAAATGTGGAAAAATTTTGGAATTAATAGGTATGCATATTCCGTTACTACACACCATTTCCTCCTCTCCTCTACAAGACAATGGGCAAATCTAGGAACTATTGAGAGGTATCTAAAGTTTTGCCTACAGCTGCAGTTTCTTCCACAATGCATATATAGATTTGTTTTTATAATACATAATTTTTTACTGTATGTATTATAAAGTTCCAGCATAGCCGGATGGAGCTTGCCAAACAGTACAGCTGCCTTCAGTGACTGAGAGGTTCATCCTGATTGTCTCAAATTGTATAGGAAGAAAGGTCAGTGGTAGCGGGGCTCTATTTACACCTTCCAGGCAGCTGAGCAGTTCAAGTGCCTTCCAGGACCAGGTCTACAGCACTGCATGGGCTGGAGCTTGGACAGAACACTACAAATCCAGCTCACATCTCATTGCAACAGCAATAAAGTAATCTAACTTTACAAAATGATTACTACTTGGGCTGTGTCTTTTGTGATGAAAAGTGTCATCATCTAGGGCTTTTCAGCAAATTCCCTGAAAAAGAAGTGTTATTTTTTTCTT
The DNA here is from genome assembly GCA_013397275.1 of Burhinus bistriatus. Lineage (NCBI taxonomy): Eukaryota > Metazoa > Chordata > Aves > Charadriiformes > Burhinidae > Burhinus > Burhinus bistriatus. The sequence continues at coordinate 1,194,943 of VYXH01011300.1, read as the reverse complement.
GCAAATTTGATTGTTTAGTGCAGTAGAATCTCTGAGGATAGGTTGCATTTTTAATATATTTAAACTGTGCTACTCAAGAATGAATAAGGTCTTATTATAACGTTATGGTCAGATTTTTTGGTAAGTTGTTATGTACCTGTTTACATGTCTTCTAAACATGTCTTTTTAGTGCTATAAAGACCAGGTTTCACAAATCTTTATTAAATGAAAATGTCTTCTCGATCTTTTCATGATAACAAAAGTGGTGAAAGATGCGAAGAAAATTGCGTTCAACTTTAGAGGTAGTTCTGAAAAATACAATCAAGTGAAATTTAACCATTCAGAATGGAATAAAGTATTATGAAAACTAAGATTAACACATTCTTCAGGTATTTAATTTCCAAGTAAGACTGATGTAAGTAAAACAAAATTTGGGAGTCTGTAAATTATATATTCCAGAACAATGAATGTACATAAACATAAGTGAAAGGGACCTAGTCTAGGAAGAAAAGTCAGTTAGCAGAGCCAGCATGGTAAGGCACAGTGTTTTACAAAATTTTCACTTTGCTTAAACTGTGGCAATAATAAAGTGAAGAAATGTGTTAATACTAGATTAATTTTTAACCTGAATATTTATATTCATTTGTACTGTGACAAATTAAGCAAGCAAGAGAACTGAAAAGATCTGGTTAACATGCAGGCAAACTAACTCATGAGCTGAGCAGACAGTTTAAGTGTCCTGACACTAATGTATAGAGGTGCTTTGTTGACTGTTATAAATGAACTATTCCAGGTTTATTTAATCCTCTCTTTAAAAGAACAAAAAAATACTGAATTTGCCTTAAAGCCCTTAGAAATATTTCTATAGCATCTATAACTGTCATAAATAAAAATAACAGAAAAACCATGTCTGTCGTTTGCAGGTAATTAGCCAATCAAGAGCTAGATTTAACCCAAGTATCAGCATGATTAAAAAGTGTATTGAAGTTCTGATAGACAAACAGTACATAGAGCGAAGCCAGGCCTCTGCAGACGAATACAGTTACGTAGCATGATGCTGCTACCCTGCAGGTATGATTGTAAGGAGATCATTGCTGTCACTGTTTGGTGTGTTCCTGTGGGAAGAGGCAGTCCTGTGCCTCCATAATTGGTCACTTGGCAGCCCCTGTTTTTCTGCTGTTTACAACATCACCAGTGCCATGTCATGAGCGTCAATGAAAATGCCTATAGATATTTCAAGCTCATGTCATTATGACATTTCTTAAAACTTTACTAAAAGAATGAGTGAAGTATTGCTGAAATGTGGAAAATTGGTTGGGTACCATGCTTTTTTTTTTCCTTCCCTTTCACGTTTGCAGTTGATGTTTTTTAATGTATCTTAAGACAAAGTAAAAAAAAAAAAAAAAAAAAAAAAAAATAAATCCTAAATATTGTAATATGACAGATAACCTAATAATTGTATCTACATTAAAATGTAAAAAAAAGACGAACATGATACTGCTGCTTGTCAAATAAAAAAATAAAGTTATATAATGTGTCTCGAATGATTGTAGAAATGGATATAACATTAATGTCTGTAAATATTATTCAGACCTAGAAGAGTAAAAATAATGTTTTGTGTTTGGGTTTGGATAACCTCAGAAGTAGATCTGACATAAGAACAGATTTATATAAAACTGAATACCAGGTATTGTATGTTTGATGTGATTATAAAAAAAATATTTATGGTTAAATGCACATCTTGTTTTCTTGAGATTAGGCTAACTTACATTCTTAGTGCCTGAAGGCCTACTCTGTGTCTGCTAATCTCACACTGTAGGAATATGTTACAAGAGAAAATAAACAGACATTTAAGGGGATTTAAGTAGTGTAGTTCACAAAGAGTTAGGAATGGTTATCATGAACATCAAAGATACAGTTCAGTGGCTTGTGAAACCACCCTGTTAATGGGAAAGAATATAGCAGACTGGTAATTGAAAAATGTTGTTTCGTTAATGCATTGGATAGAAACACTACATGGGTAGGTACCTATGTTTGTTTCCACATAAGCCCATACTGTGTTTTTCTTGTTTTCCCTCCTAACTCATATAGTTGTGTTTATCATATTTTGTTTTCCTCTGCCCCATTTAGATTTCTAGCTATTTGGGTAGGACAAGAAATCCATGGGCTATTTCATGTCCTGCATTTTTCATCAGGGATGGCGTGGTGACTGTTCACTCTCACATAAGCAAAGTATAATTTTAAAAGGAACTAACTCTACCACTGGAAATAATTGGAGTTTAAGAGCATTAAGAGTGTGAACACACTGAATGCCTGCTGCAGAAAAGAGCTTCCTCATGGCTATGCCTGCAATTATCATTGACAGGATAAATATTAACTTTCAATGTTCTATTTTTGCCAAATTTTATTTGTGTGCATATAAAAATAGATATGTAGATATATGTTATTTGCAGTATCTTTTTAGATTGTGTGATACTTCGTCACCTACTAAAAGTCTACAGATCAAGAAACAATTTTAAAGGAAAAAACCCTTTGAGGGGAGCTTTTTCCTTCTTCTTTGTTTTTTCTAGTTCTTTACCATATGAAAGGTTTTTCTCCAACTCTCAGATTGTTGCTGTCTCTTATTTCATAAGTGGCATCACATATATATATCATCTGGAGGGTATAGTAAACTTTCTATAGTTAACTAGGAACTGCATCAGGAAGTGGTAATATGTTTTCCTTATGTGGATTTTGCTGAGGGTGAATAAAGGGCAATAAACAATGAAGGGCACTAAACACTTCTTCCATATTTATGGTATTTTATCCCACTACACTAAGATCTAGATTTTTTTAAAATGGACTTATGTCTTAAAGAAGTGGGGGTTTTTTAACTGATCGTAGTACGGTGCAGTAGGTTGTTGTCTAAAGTGCTAGTTCAGAGACAGCACAGGTTCTTATAGTGTCACAAAGTGTAGTAAACAGGAGACATAGCATAGATTTTGACTGGAGTGACTTTTAATGTATTTCAATGTGAAACGTTTCTGTGCTTTATAAAAAGTAATTCATTACTTCTTATGACAGAAAATAGAATAGAGGGAGTATTTTATGACACAACAGAAAAAAGTATTGCCTGGACATTGAATCATCAGATCCTTTCTCCAGAAAACAAACTAAGAGTGACACCAAAACTACTGGAAACAAATGTGTTTTATCTTGTAATGTGTGTATGAGTCAACAGATTTTAAGCTTGTTTCTTCATAAAAGGGTTAATAAAAGCTTTATTTAAATATAGATTGCGGTAGCAAAATTTTAAGACTGAGTTTGAAAAAGCCTTAACAAATTTATTTTCAGAATTACTTCATAGACAAAACAAAAACTTTACTGCTCTAGCCCAAACGTGTAAGGTTTTAACATTACCTTATCTCTGAATTTTTGCATACTTAAAACATCAAAAGTAATATTCTGTTTTTTAGATAAGCATGCTGCTGAGTTGAGACATGTTTAGTGAGTTAAAAACATTCATATATTTCAGCGCAGTTGGCATCTCCAGACAATGTCTTTCATAATTACACACAAACTCAGTCTTTTCAGTGCCTCTTGGGAAACATGGCTATAGCTGGGAAACATTTTGGATTCTACTTTATAACTCACACCTTCCCCCTAAGGAAAAAAGTAGTGCAAAGATTCAGCCCTCTCTAGCCGGGTTAAGTCACTGAAGTCATTGCTGGCACACAGTGTTGCCGCTTATAGTGTAGTGCTACAGCCTGGCAACTCCATACATCTGGCAAGTGTCAGTTCACGATACAAAGTGGTAATGGGTATTAACAGGAGGGGCAAATTATAAAAAGAGAAGACATCCAAAAATGCCATGCGCTTTTAATTGTTCACTAGAAGGAACTGGTGTAATTGTACAGAAACTTTTATTTGTTATGAGCCTGTTAACATGTATGACCTGCTCATTTGTTGGGAGCCATACAGCTGAGTCTGGAAACATAAGGATTTCATACATCTCATACATTTCTAATATCAAAATGCATTTTACCTCTAGTATTGAGTGTTACTGTAATTCTTATACGAACTGAAAATGTATTTCTATGATGTTTTAATTTGTCTTCAGACTGATTGTCTTCCTCTAGGAAAGAAAAGTATGTACCTGTGTTTCAGTGTGTTCATACATACAGGGCTGCTGGAGCTATGAAAGGTACTTAAATCATCAAGCATGAGAAAACAGTTTTCAAAGCAGGGAATAGCATTACTTTTTAAGAAACTTTTCAATGAGTACATCACTTTTCCAAATAAGGAGCAGAGTACAGAAATGTGTCAAAGGTTAAATACGTTTTATAAGCTGGTATCTTTCAGCTATGCTTAGAAAGCCATTTCTTATCCTTAAAGAAGTTAATTTTTAAAGCAAATTTTACAATATAGTATTGATTCTTGAGCAGAATAAGTTATTTGTACCCTAGGGCAAATATGTTAGGACTGTCTATGCTTTACAAATATGGTAAGTACCTAGAGTTAATTAATCTAAGGTATTACAATCCATGAAAACATACTCTACAGAAGCAATTGCTCTTGCACTGAGTATTTTCTCTTATTACAAATCTGAAGTTATCCTTACTTGCTTACGGTAAGTTGTACTGCACTTCCTAGCTGATAACAAAACAGGGTTTTTGCAAGTTTCAAGGCAAAAGAAGAGGAAGGATCAAAACATTGTTTGTGTATAATAATTTTAAAACAATGCAAGACTTTGCTAAACACAAGTATGTGTGTGCGTGGTTTTAAAGAGGGAAGGTGAACAAATATGACAGTAAAAGTAACTCGATCTGTGTAGGTTGGATGTGCATTTCTTATTGTCTCTCTGTTCTGTGGAATTCGGAATTGCATCAATAAGGGAAGAAAATAACAGCCAGCAAAAGGAAAGAGGAAGATGAGGAGGCTGGTCAGTTGGCCTCCCTTTTAGAAGTACTGGACTTGTGTTTTGTGTTCTTTACCTTTGAATAGTTTAAACATGCATATGTTAATAAGATTACTATTTAGTTCAGTATTGGTGTTACTTGTCATGCATTTGAGGAAGAAGTGTGCTAGAGTATTGTCGTGGTTTGGCCTCAGCCGGCAACAAAGAACCAGGCGGCTGCTCGCTCAACCCCCCACGGCAGTGGGGGAAAATCAGAAGAAAAAGGCAAAACTCATGGGTTGAGATAAAGGCAGTTTAACACAACAGCGAAGGAAAAAGGAGAACAACAACAACAATAACACTGCTGGAGGAATGTACACACACGGTTACTGTACCAGTGCCCACCGACCAGACCGGACCCCGGGCAGCCCCAGCCCGCTCCCCAGCCCAACCGCGGCCTCCTCCCCCTCCCCCGGCCAGCTCCCCCCTATGGACTGGGCATGGCTCACATGGGATAGAATACCAGTGTCCTGGGATAGAATACCTGTGTCCCGGGCCAGAAAATTAACCTTATCCCTACCAGGACAAGTACTCAAAGCAGCAATGTATTTGACATAGTCATGTGTTGGTGCTGCTCCCATCAACTGTCCCAGGAGCACGCAGCATGAAGACTGGAAAGCTCCCTTAATCTCCCCAGTTAGTCCAGTCTTGCATATGTAGCTGGGAAGTAAAGGACTCTTCTATGCCTGAGAAGTAGTATGAAGCAAGTCAAAAGGTACCATTAGTCACTTCTGAAACAGTTCTAGTAGTTTAGGGAATTGCTTCCACCATTCATTTCTACACCCTCTTTACAACCCTAGTGACTGAAGGCTATCAGCAGTCATTTACGCAAAACTGAAATGCCCTCTTGGTTGGTTGCTTTGACTGGAGTAATGAACAGCTTGCATTAACACCGTCAGAAGTTCCTCCTGCTCAGCTGGCAAAAGTAATGGGGGGGGGGGGTTGCTAGTCTATTACAATATCAAGTAAAAACTTTACACTTGAGCCACTGATGAACTTGCTGTATATGAACTCTTTCTAGAGCTTCTGGACTAGCCAGAAATGTCCTCTGGTATTTTATACCGAGGAGGGCTATACTAACATTGTCTGTCCTTCCTTCCAACTCTTCTACTGAGATAAATAAAATCATACACTGGTATTCCTATAAATATTGCTCTCCTAATCTTCTCTGCTGTAGTGTTATATACCAGGAGCAGCAAATTGTGTATTTTGGAACTACAGAAAGTAAAGTAGGATGGATGAAACACTTCCCCATGTCTGTATAGCCAAGGCATCAATTCTTTTGGTCTGACTCTTATCCAACCGTTTGATATATTAATGTTTACGGGAGCAATGGATACATACGGAGATTGTTATGCCTGTTTTCATCTGAAAGAGGCCTTGTTCTTAGCATAATCATTGTATGGTAAACACTGTAATTATCACCTTTTGGTGGAAGCTGGTGGTTCTGATGCATGTCAAACTTTTTTCCAGCAGCTGTGCACAGTAGCACTGTGCTTGCCAACAGTTATTAAAGAGGAGTGGTTTGAGGACAGTTCTGAAACTTGGCAGTTGGCTGTTGCCTGTCTTTTAGTGTTGATTGTATCATCTGTAACTTAGTAGGTATATATGATAAAAAGTGTAACACTTCTCAGGTCGTTTTTCACATTATGTTGAACAGTTTCAGTTCAGTTTCATAAGATGTACTTGGGCTGTTTTCTTAAAAACTACATGTGTCCATTTTCCTTTCTTCTTTCAAGCCACCAGCTCAATAGAATTCATGGTCATGAAAACTTGAGCTTGAGAGATTAAAAAAATATATCTGAAACTCATGATATTATGTAGTCATCTCTATATTTGAAGCCAGTTTCAGAATGTCCTATAGGATCTGTTTTAAGCAATGCCAGGCACTTGGCTCCTTCAGAGTGGTGAGATACATGGAGTGCTGTGCTGCCTGGAGCTAGTCAAGAGGAAACCGTCAGTGGAAGGGTATGAACGGTCTGCTGACTCTTAGGCTTTGGAAGTTAATCTGGTGTGTCTTTATGCGCAGGATCTAGCACATCACACATTCTCTTCAGGGTTTTGTTCTGTTTTAAAGAGTGGGCATTCAAGAAACAGGAGGCCTGGCCTTTTTGATGAGTCTGTCTTCATTCTTTCCTTGATGAGGAAAGTGCCCCAGTCTTACTAAGCAGTAAGGCAAGGCCTGTTACCTCTCTTGGACGTGTACAAATGTAAATTGGCTTGAAGGTAAATCACTCAAAAGGGGTGAACTCTTACCTGCTTCCCAAGGCTTTTTGTGTATTTTTCATTGCAATATTCAAGGGACTGAAAAACATTAATTGGGACAAGGGATCTGTAACTTAGTCATGAAGGTATTCCTGTGGGAGCTGAGGCTGTGGTATGGGTTCCAGGCAGTGGGCTGGTTCACTAAAGATGAGCCATCTGCTTCTCAGTGCAGAAGGAAAGCAGCAGTGGCCAGAATTCTGTATGCAAACTTCATCCTCTGTGTTTGTTGATGTCTATAATAGACTTAAGTGATAGCTAGTAGTTTAGGTACCGGTAATGAATGAGTACGTGAACATATACATTTAGGGGCAATCTCACCATCTGCGGACTCGGAAAGACTTGGAAATTAGGCTTTCAGAGCTACCTTTTTGGATTTGTACATACGTTCTGCCTGACTGCCATCTGCAGCCATGAAAATGAATCATGTGAATCTCACCTGTAGCCTCATCTCAGCAATTCCAGGTGAAATTCTCTCTCCTTTCCCCCAAGTGGGTGTCTGCTGCCACATGTTTAGTGTAGTGGTAATGGTGTACCTAAGCTTTACTGTAGCCACAAATTGAAGGGAATTAGATGTGCACTCACAAAGCATGTGCTGCTTAAAATCTGAGTCATGGCTGTGAATCAGAGATGTGCCCGTTGCAGCTGGTGAAAGAGATTTGGGAGGATGTAACATTCCTGTTGAGAACAACGGTAGTCTCATTTTGGGCTAAGGAGGCTTTCCATCAGCCTGAAAGTAGAGTCTAGCCTTAAGAAACCTCTATCCCTTGAGAAGACCCCACAAATTAATACCTGGCATCCATTTTTGAGTAGAGTAATCCAATTACACTAGCTGCTCCTCAGCCCTGTTTCCTCAAGGCAGTAGCCTCTCCTGTTTTGGATGCCCTCCCTCTTTCAGAGCACTGGGCATGTAATTTTTAAAAATGTGTGTTTTAAAAGACATATATATCGTTTGACAGATAGGATGGAAGAGAAATGGAGCTTGTGTCACTGAGTGAGACTGGTATTAACTTAGTGGGAAGGGGCAAGTGGGGACGTGTATTCAGGTCCTGAGCGACAGCCTGGCAGTTGGGGCAAAAGAGTGCGGCGTGTTGCATATGGACTGACAGACCCTCTTTATTCTTTCCCACACCCAGGCACAGCCTTTGAAATGCAGACTTGACAGGCAGAGCTGGAATATCTGCTCCTTCCCTTCCTGGTGCAGCTCCTGCGAGCGTAAGGGCTGCGTGTCCGGACAAGCCTTGCTTTGCCGACGGGTTCATAGGGAAAGGCAGCGCCGTCGCCTGCTCGCAGGGGAGGACGTGTTGGGCGCGAGGCGGGCGGAAGGCACGCTGCGAGAGGCGGCGTGCCGTGGGCATGTGTGGGTGGCAAAGCGGGGTGTCAGCTGCATGGACGTACGTCTAATACAGGCACAAAGATCATAAACTATCTATTAAAATGCCAGGAAGCATGGGATAAAGTTCTTAATAGTGTATTACCTGAGGTGGCTGGGGAAACTGTAGGTTATATGGGTCATATGCAATGACGAAGATGAAAGTATGACAGGTAAAATAGCTGCTTTGTGCACAGATTTGCTTTTTCCTTTTTTGTTGGTTTATAAGTCCTTTTGTAAAATAAAATACAGACTTTGGAAAAGTAGATCTTCCAGAAGTTTATTTTGGAGGGTTTTGTGGGGGATGATTAGTTCACACTTCCTGCTGGTGCAGACTCTGGGCTTTGCATCTTCCAGAATTTCCCTCCACGCTGTCTGAAACGGCCGTCGTGCTGTTCCGCATCTGGAACAGCGGTTGGTTGGCTGAGCTCCAGGCACGGGAAAGTTGTTTCTCTTTGCAGGGGCTGTTCTTGCCACGTACGCCTTCTCGCTGCCTCCAGCCCTTCTTTCTTGCCGTACCCTTTTAGGCTTCGTTGCCTAGCTAGTACGTTTTGTATATGGCAATTGTACATAGTGCCTTAAAACTTATTTTTAAAAATCTGTGCTCGTGAAGGTACGTCGCAAGTTTCTATCTCTTTGTTTGCTTCTGTAACAAGCAGCGTGGCCTAGCCTTCCTTAGAATGAGATGTCGTGCTCATGAGAGCTCTGGGATACTTAAACCAGCTTTTCTTCAGGAGTTCGCCATTGGTCGTGGCTGTTTTTAACACCGATTATAAAACTAAAAATCACATTAAATCCTGTCCATGCAGATTAGAGTTTTGATAACACTCTTACAGAGCGCTGCAAACCATCCATTAGTGCTTCATGTGCTAGAGAGTAATACTTTGAAATAACTTTTTCTTGTCCTTTGAGGGTCATTTTCTTCATCTGTGTGTGTGTGTAAAATGCTTGTGCAAACCTTCACTTAGCTACATACTAGTCAGAGTATGGACAACATAAATGCAAACTCATTTTCAAGCCATCATCTGCAGTGATGGAGGAAGCAACTGTGGCAGGACGTCACCGTATTCATCCTCTGCTGGAGGCTGCAAAGACTCTCAGAGACTTTAGAGTACTTATGTTCAATAACAGCTGCTCTAAAATCAGCGTTTGTGCAGGGATTCAGTTGAAGCATGGAAGGGAGAGATCCTTCCAGTGTTTTGGTTCCCCACAATGGGATTGTTAATTTCTTTACTCAACAGAATTGTTGGCTAATTGGGAAAATTTGGGGAAGATGGCAGAAAGCTGTCAAACCTGCTCGGGGCCCTTACCGTCGGCGGGCTGTTCTCATCTCTCCTGGAGCCACTAGTACAAGGTGATTCCCCTGCTAGCTCTGCAGCAGCATTACTCTCTTGATTTCATCGCGGCTCTGTGGAAATGCGGATGCTTGCCTTAAAATGGGGTGTTAGAGCAGAGCGTCTGCTGGATTTTTAGCGACTTTCCAGCCCTAGTGGCTGCGGGGAGAGCAGCGTGACAGTACCTCCCACTGAAAAGGTCAAATACTGGGGAAGACAAATACGAAAAAATGGAAGTGTATTGCTTCTCCTTTGTTAGTATGAAGGTATTTGGGGTGCGTGAGCCTGTTCTTCCAGCCGAGGCTCCGCGGCAGCCTTCTGCCAGCAGAGGTGGCTGCGGCCGCTGAACTGGGCAGTGCTGGCTGTGTCCTCCCTGCCCGCCGGGTCCTCCTGCTCCTGCGAGGAGGCTGCTGCCGTTCAGCTGGTCCCAAGGCCAGTTTCCCGCAGCAGCGGCAGCCGTCTGTCCTTAACAGTTTGTTTCAGGAGAGGAAATACTGTCCGCTGGGGAGTCAGTGTTTGGCAGATGCTGTAGCAAGGCGAGCTGTCTGTGGGGTGCAGCAAGAACGGGAGGGCTTAGAGGGCCCAGGACGTAAAGAGCATGGAACTCGTGCGCACGCGCTTGGGAAGAGAGTGTGCAGCTGGTGCCCTGCTCTTCTGAGTTTGGGGGTGGGATTGCAAGGTCGGACCCTGCTGGGATGCATTTCTGCAGAGACAGCTGCAACCTTTTAGGAAATTTGGGTGGGAAGGTAAAAAGGGGAAGACGCTTTGCATCTCAAACAAATGCCTTTTCTGAGCAAGGATACCACATCTTGCAGAAAAACGTACCTCGCTTTTCCATTAGAATCCTCCTGGGTGAAGACGACCATTGTTCTCGTAGGAAAAGGAGGCTTGGGGAGCACTGCAGCTTTTGAAAGGTATTGATCATTCTCCTGCCAAGACGAAGAGGGAGAGAGAAGGACTGAGAAACAAGATGGGTGTGAAGCTGTTCGCAGCCAAATCACTGCTGCAGTAGCAGGGCTCTAGAAAGGTGGGGAATGATACAGTTTGGGGGTTTAAGGGTGTATGAAATGGAGGAAGAGACAGATGCAGAGCTAGCGGTACAGAAATGCTTGCTGTGTTTCGGTGTGTGGTGCCTCAATTTTGTCTAGGGTGGGAGAAAACCCGAACCTACAGTTCTTCAGCTGGGCAGTTTGTAAGCACGAGTACAGGTAACAAATGAGAAACTTCATGTGCAATTCCTCATAATTTACTGCTCTCTTAATAGCCTCTCTCCTTGAGGTCCTGTCGGCTGCTTCCTCAACCCCAAACCTCCTTCCTTGGAGTTTCGTGTGGACTATGCGATGGTATGAGTTTTTAAAGCCTCGTTGAAAAGAAAGGGCTCCTCAGCTGCGGATGCTGCACAGGAGTGAAATGTGGGCTCTAAACTCGATTTGGGGAAGAAGCTACAAATAGTGAAAGCAATGAGACTTCCAGGTGCAGATACCAAACTTTCTTTCCAGACTTCTTGAAATGGGTTAGCAGTGCTGTGAGTGAGTCCGAGCGGGCAGGAGAGAATGGGAGAAGCCCCTAATCAGAGGAACAGACTGGGAATGGAGCCAGGGAATCGATACCTGTCTTACCGTTTGAAACAGGTTACGATTAATTGTCATGGGGGGAGGAAGATGTGACAGGAGAAAATAGATATAATAAATCCTGCCATTAGGAGGCTAGTGCTGCACTGCTTAATGCCTCCTTATTGTTTTGAGGTTCCCGTCTAAAAGCTGTTTGCTTTTTCTTTAATGGCTTTATGGGTTTGGGGATTTTTTTCCTGTTTTTATGGCAGAAGCAAATATTAAGAAAGAATTTTTAGATGTCTGGATCTAGTAATCTGGTTGGAATACACAAGACAACATTATGGTGAGAAAATGTAAAGATTTTAACCATTTGTGTTACAGAAAACTTGTTTTCATAGATTCATCTGCATTTTCCGCACGCATGCAGAAGTAACTTTCAGCATTTTGAATGCTGGCATGGTAAAGCATGTTTACCAATATCTACACAAAATCAACTTAGCTACAGGATTCCTGCTTGTGTGAAGGAGAGATTGAATTGAGTGTGGTTGGGCAATGTGCGTCTTTGGTGGCATTGGGAGCCTTTTGTGTGTAAGGTTCAGGTAGAACATCAGCTATATATTTTGCAAACTGCTTTTGTTTTGTTTTTTGCTAAGGAGAGGAAATATGACTTTATTGCTGTCTGATAATATCTGAGTTTATCCTTGAGATCTTAAGTAGAAAATAAGAATTACAACTTTTGAAATTAATTAAATATAAAATCCATTTAATCAAGATGCCTGGTCTTCAAGCTTAATTAAAAAAAAAAAAAATCTCTGTTTCTTCAAAACATTCAAGAACGTAAAGTTCAGGTATTGCTGAGAAGTTCTGGAGTTGCCTGTGGCCAGTTAATTATCTATTTTTTTAGGTAACAGTAATTATTTTGTCAGAACAGTTGTTAGTTACAGGTTTTGACTGTGAATTGCCCTTTTCTTTAAGCTTTACTTATTTCTACTTGAGTTTTGTACTTTTTCACCATTATTGTGCATGAATGACATGCAAAATCTGGAGTCTGTGTTCTGAGTAAGGTCAAACCTGTATGTGTTCATTTGCCTTCTCTGAAAAGTAGATTTTAAAAAGAAACGCCCTCAGCATGATGCAGTAAACTTAGTAGGACATAGTTTATACCCATCCTGTGGAAGGTAGTGATGGGAATTTAAGATGAATAGAATCCTAGAATCGTTTTGGTTGGAAGAGACCGTTAAGATCATCAAGTCCAATCATAAACCTAACACTGCCAAGTTACCACTAAACCATGTCCCCTCAGCACCACGTCTACTGGTCTTCTGGATACCTTCAGGGATGGCAACTCAACCACTTCTCTGGGCTGCCCGTTCCGATGTTTGATAACCCTTTCAGTGGAGAAATTTTCCCTAATATCCAATCTAAACCTCCCCTAGTGCAACTTCAGGCTGTTTCCTCTTGTCCTATCGCTTGTCGCTTGGGAGAAGAGTCTGACTCCCACCTCGCTACAACCTCCTTTCAGGTAGCTGTAGAGAGCGATAAGGTCTCTGAGTACAGAAGGAGAATCAAGAAGGGACCTGGTTTGGTGGGCTGGTCGCTCATGTAGAAGTGGGGAGGCCTGAATGCACCCTTTGGCTCTCAGGTGACATCTTTTGTTCCACTTGAAACAGTCTTTGAAGAAATCATAGAATCATTTACATTGGAAAAGACCTTTAAGATCATTGAGTCCAACCGTAAACCTAATACTGCCAAGTCCACCACTAAACCTTGTCCCTAAAATCCAGGAACGTGTTGTGGAACTAAGCAATTTTGGGTACGTACCATGGTGGGCAGGGCTGTGGATCTGGAGAAATGTGGAGATGCAGAAGCCAAGACTTGCCTCAGGTAGCCAAGAAATGGGAGCATGCTTCTGTCTGGCCGGGTGGGGTCCTGAATTCCTTTGTGCTCAGCTGCATGGCTTCAGTAGGAGCGGAGAGGGCTCGCTGCCAGATGAACTTTTAGGTAGGTGCCCCTAAGAGGCTGCTCTGAATTACCTCGGGCTCAGTGTAGGGGACTGAGCCTGGGTCTTCTGCTTCCAGGCGGTGTCTGTTCTAACCACCAGGCTATTAAGTAAAAGGAGTAGGTGAGAAGGTAGCTGGCTTCCTGTGGCTCTGTTTTAAAAGGAAGTATCTGCCATCGGTGCGTTTTGCAGGACACTAATCTTCTGTGCTCTGAAAACACCTTTCAGACTGAGCCCCTTAGGGGACTCGAGCAGGTTCTGGAGCCTGCTGAGGCTGCAGTGCTGAGCTGTTCAGCCCTGCTGAGACCGAGGCAGTTCTGGACACGCACAGAGGTGAGACACCACCTATCTGGAACATCTGAAAATCAAAAAAATTAAGGTACCTCTGTGTAGGAACTTTCAGGATCACAATTTTTGTCACAATTGGATTTAGCTTGATATGGCATGATATATTAATTTTGAATAAACCTTTCCCTAATAGAGTCAATCCCTGTCTCTGAGAAGCAGAGATTAGTTTTTTTCTTGATAACATGCAGCAAAGGTCTTGAACAAATTCTCATGGGCAACCTCCACGGTGGATTAGTGCCCTCATTCAATCAGAGTGTGCAAAATACAAACCCTAGGCAGAGCTAAACTACAAAGTGGAGGAGATTTTGACAATGCTAAATAGAGTGAAAGCACCAGGGGAAAAATATCTGAAATCCTCTTATATGATTATAAAACCAAAAGCACGCACACGAAACCAGCAAAGTCTTAGACTGGGGTGACACGGGGAACTGGCAAGAGAACAGCCTGTTCTAGTTGGATGCTTTGTTTGATATTAGTTGGAAGCTGTAACAAAGCAAATATTTCAGGACTCCATGTAGGTCTCTGGGCGCGAGCTGGCCAGGAGTGCATTGGCCGCTTTCTCCTTCCGCAGCACTGCTGATCCCACCTACCTGGCAGCTCCTTGCACTACCCCTCTCCAGTCACACGTTCTCTCTTTTCTCCCTTCAGGTTCTTAAGAAACTTCATGCTCGTCTCTTCTTCCCAACCCTCATCCACTGAACTTCTCAACCTTTCCACCCAAACACACTTTTTCGTCTACAATTGCACCCATGTCTGTGCTACGGCTTCCCCCAACTCAGCATACCCTCTGGTGCACCCTGTTTGCTTGCACTGGCCTTCTGTGCCTGCATTTAGCACTACCAAGAGACAATGGTACGTGCACCTTCGCTAGAGTCTAGTCTATGCCAGCATTAATGCAAACTTTTATAAATAGATTAAAAAATCTTAAGGAGTGCAGTCTCACCTTCTGGCTTCTTTCTGGAGCTGGTATTCAATGGCACCTGCATCCCTTGTCAGCAAAAGTGATAACATTAATAACAGTAGGTCCTCCCCCAGTAGGAGACGAGATTGCTGAAGTTATATGAAGCTGTCTGAGGCTATGTGGTTGGGCAGCATAGTTTACATTTCAGGCTGTTCCAATTAATGTTAATGTCCTTTCCACTGCTATGTGTGGAACCTTACAGGTGAGGAATGGCTTTAATTATGGGTAAATTGCATCTACTTCATGGGGCTGAGGCCAGTGATTATCCTCAGAAGACATAATGAAATAAACATGCATAAAATTGCATGAGAAAATGCAAACCTGTGTGAGAGGAGCTAAAGGGAAAGAAGAGAGAATGAAGCTGAATGGCAGAATGAATACCGTTAGATTTGCCAGGCCAGGCTCATACACATTCTCTTTCCCGAAAGGAAGTACCTAAGTAGATGAGAGAATTTATTAGACAAATCACAAAGATGTGATAAGAAAAATGTACCAGACACTGCAATGTGAAGGACTTTGCACTGCTGGGTACCTGCTGGTGGCAACTCCTAAGTGTCTTTATTCCTCAGGATGTTTCCATTTGCAGAAAGAAGCCGTGGTGGCTGCCCTAGCAGCTGGAGAAGGTGACAACAAGTCAGGCTTGGCCTCTAGCATTGGCTGCCAGCATGCAAAAAAAAAAAAAATCCCCAGAAAACAAGTATGTTGGTTCTTGCTGTGGATGAAGACTCCATGGTGGTACCTGAACCCGTCCTGTTTCTGCAGCCACTGGTAACATAAGGTTAAGGTGAGCCGAAGCTCTCTCCATGGCTTAGCTGCCAGTCGGATCTCCTCCCTGTGGTGCAGCCTTGCCTCGAAGGGCTCCTCCCTCGGTGCGCAGCCCCGCTCTGCTGCGGCGGCCGTCGCTGCCGTAACGTAAGAGGTTGGCACCTGAGCCCAAAGCAACCTGATGGAAGAGCTGTAGGACTGAAGATGATCTCTTTGAGTGTGTGCTGGTTTCAAGGGATATACTTTGAGTTAAAAATATTTGAAGGTTGAGTATAAGCAAGCAGGGAGACAATCTAGGGGTGTAAAAAAGCTACAGTAAGGGATGGCTGGGTGAACCTAAAGGAATTTCAAGCTGAGTATGAGGAAAACTTTCCTTACCGTGATTTCTAAAAAACTATGCAACAGCATCCCAGTGTTCTGGGATACTTAAAACTAGAATGTAACAAACAATAAAAAACACAACTCGGAGAAGCGTTTGGCAAGCGTAGAGTTCAGTGAACCAGAAGACCTCTAACGTTTCTAATTTCTTTTGACTGAGGTGCTGGGGGAGAACATCTTTAGAGCTCTGAGGAGCTTTGTTCTTTGTCCTTTACAGACGTTAAATACAACAAGATAAAAAAGAAATTGAATTATTTGTTTTAAATAAAATTACACTTGTTTGTGCCTCTCTAAATGAGCTGCAGAATAGTTGCAGTTGTTTTATAGCACTCAATTACTTTCTAAATCTCTGCTGAAAGCAAAGGCCTTCCCCTTTAATGCTTTAGGTTTTGTTTTACTGAGCAGGCAGTTTATAACCATAGCAGTTTTGCATTTAATAACAAACTTTGAAACTTAATATATTGGAATTGTTAACATTTGTATTTATTGAATTAATGGATCCTTTTATCTGGACAAAATTTCCATTATTTAACAGCATCTGTAATCTTTTTTTGATGTTACGAGATGTCTAGCTTTAGAAGCCTACAGTGTAAGTTTTTACATCTGAGCTACTCGTCTTCTGTTCTTGTATAGTCAATAGCAAAAAGTGGGTCCTTTGTGGTTTCCTCTGAGCTATTCTGGCTCCTTTCAGAGAAGAAACGCTCCAGAGATGCTATTGACTGTATTGACTGGATCTCCACCAACCATGAGAGGAATTTTGAGTGATGAGGTTACACGTAGATACCTACATTTATGTGGATGAATCCTGTGCTAGGAGCTTGGCCATAAGGAATGCTACGAGGGGGATCCAAAGCTGGGCCTAAAACTTCTCAGGAAAAGACCTTGCAATTTCACTGTCCTGGATTCGGGAATGTTCAGGGTTTGAACAAGACCCAGGAGCTGCTGTGTGCAATCAATCACTCGGGATTCTGTATGAAGAGGGCTCTTATTGCAGTTGACTTTGGTCATGGAGGCTGAACATCTAGGAAGAGAACACTGACCTGACAGACAGAACCTCTTCCTCATTGGGCTGAAGTCAGTAATCCTTTGTGCAGCTCAGGCTATTGGTGCCTCAATTACTGCAAGATAAAGCTCTGTTCTTTGAGCTGATGGAATAATGCAATTAGGACGAGGCAGTACTGATAAACTCTTACCCTTTAAAGGCCCGGTTGTTAAAGAAAAAAGTGACAGCCGCCTTGCCAGGCGCCGTGTAGCCACGCTTTGACAATCTGCCCGACCAAGCTTTGCTGTGATGGAGGGCCACCATATCGTACCTGCCCACGGCTCAGGAGTGGGAAGGAGTTTTGCAGACAGAAATTAGGGAAGAGGTGGGAGCAGAACAGAACATGATAAAGGTCATAGCTGTGCATGGTATGGAAATGACGAGAAGGGATTATGTTCACTGCGGGTTTTTGTACAAAAGCTATGGGACATCAAAGGAAGCTAGCAGGAGACAGGCTAAAAACAATAAATAATAAAATGAAGTGGATTTTCATAGAATGAGTAATTGAGTGGTTAGACTCAGCCTGAAGGATGCTGTGACTGCTAAAAGTGTGTGTGGCTCAGGAGGAAACCAGACAAGTTCATGGAAATCTGTTAAGGGCTACTAGTACCAAAGAGTCCACATCAGCCCAAGAAGTCCCTGAAACTGGCTGGAGACGGGGAGGATATCGGCAGAAGTACAACAGGGTCTTGCACTGTCCTTATACTCTGATCTGGGCTTAAGGAGACAGGACACTGGGTTAGAGGCACCTTAGTGCTGACTTTTGCAACCACTCTTAAGTGTTCTTTCACCTCCAGAAAAGTATTTAATCTTCCTTAAGTCGGTAGCTTTTTTTCAGAACAACCTTGCACGTTCCTCATAGCGCAGAACCATGTTTTCTTTTCCTGTCATGTTATAATAATGATTTGTTTTGTTGGCTTTACTCATATTTATTTTTAAAATGAGATATTCATCTCAGGGGAACAAAACTCATGAAAAAAACCTTATTCATGCCAAAGCACTTCTGGGAGATCTGTTTTTCTACTTTAGAAGATGCAAAAGTAAATTTAACTTGCTGAGGTCAGACTTTCATCCTGCTTTCCAGAATAAGCTACAAAGCTGTTTCTGTTTCTTTTTAAATTATTTAAAATCATCTCGGAAGACTTTTGGTATTTATAATTACGAGTTTGTCCTAAAAGCTGGTGAGCAGCAACTCCAAGAGTGCACTGGCGTGCACTATCATGCCTTGAATTAATGGCACAAAATATGCAAGACCTTCATTGTGGAAAGTGCAAAGAATGACAATGAGTATAATAAATTCAAGAAATATTTTATTTTTAATTGTTAATTTAAGACAATAGACAAATACTTGAAAGTGTACATTTAATTTTCCTCAATTTTCTGAGGGAATTTTTTTTAACCCTCGGGTGATATGTGAGATGCCATTAATCATGAAGAAGCGCGGATAGCTAAAGAACTGAAAGTGAACAAAGGTTCTTTGCTTTTATGATCAGCAGCTCTAGATACAGGGGCTGATGCAAATCTGCCATGGGTATGGGATCTAATTAGGAAAGTTGTTACCTAGAGGCGCTTCTTACTTTTCTATTCCCCATCCAAAGGGAAGTTCACTTGTACGGTGCATTTTATTTTATCTGCTCTGATGAGAGGAACTCTGCTTCTCCCTCCCTTCTATGTCAACCTGGATTAATGACCATGAGGCAGGTGAGAGTAAACCAGATGCCCAACTGACCAGCTGTGTGTCTGCCAAAAGCAACACGGGCATCGACAGCCTTCAGCTTTCTGTCCTGCCTACTGGGACTCTTGTTGTTATCTCCAACAAGGAAAGCAGCATGGTGGCATGTAGAGATGGCCGTAGGTTCACGGACAGCGAGGGCTGCTAGCACGGCCAGAGCACATTGCCCAGGCTGAAGGAGGAATCTATCAAATCAGTATCGTTAATCTGCTTTCACTATGGGAAGAGCTGAGTTGGAAGATCTGGTTTTAATATTTCTGAATATGCTGTGTAATTGTCATTATGTGACTACAGTTGCATAAATCCTGGGCAACTGCCTCAAAAACAAACTGTTTCTGAATGTTCAGATTTAAACCCATGTTACAGAGGTGTTGGGTGCTCGCAGAAAGCACTGCAGTCCCTGGGATGTATATTTTGGACATTCAAATGCTCTACAAAGTACAAACTTCACTGACAAGTGAGATGCTCAGAATCTCTGCTCAGGAATCTAAAAATTAGTGTACTCTCAGCAGTTTTGACCTTCATCTTCCTCTGCTTCACGTGCTTCCTGTGAAATGGGATGATGGTATCAGCTCAACTCGGGGTTACAGAGAAGAAAAGCACTCGGATGCTGTAGTAAACTTTTCATAAATAAATGGCTAATATTGCACCTGGTGCAAAGGCTGGGCAGTGCACTGTAAGTGAGGCTTGGGACTATGCAGTGAGTTTCTATTTAGTGAGTCAATAAGCATTCAGTGCAGCAGGAGCCCTGTGACAAGAGAACCGTGTGGTTGCGCAATCTCAGCTTTACTTGGCATTTGTCTGTTTTTTCTGACGGTACAGCTACGTTTTCTTTACTCTGTCACCTTTACAGAATGTAGATCAGACAGACATTTGAAAATGGCACCTTCCAAAAGGCATCATCTTTCCCACGGGCACGCATATGCGGAGGGTTTTGCTCAGGGAAGCTGTTTGGGATTTTAAATACCTCTTTAACATGAATGATGGAGTGTTGCAATGGCAATGCATTACTTTTAGCAGCAAGGGGAGCTGCATAAATGCTTAGGCAGCATAGGTACGATAAAAATTGGAAAGAAATAAAGCACAAAAAGCCAACCCAAACATATACTTGTTATGAGCTAAAAGTTATCTTTGAAGACTGCAATGAGCCTGTGTCCGCAGCAGCAGGTAATATGGGTGATAACCGATACCTTGAGAAATTACCCCCTATATAAGAGTTCAGAAGAGTGTATGTGCTAAACTCTGTTGTGCTAGCACCTTTCTATGCTTACTCCCACAAGTAATGTTATATTACCTGGTCTGGAAGTCAGGGAAGGAGCAGCAAATACATCTGCAAAAACAAACTGCTGTCCTGGAAAGCAAGTGTTTGTTTCTCTCTTTCCTGTTGGAGAACAACTTCTGCCTGGTCAGAAGTAGACGCCAAAATTAGCAGGGAATGTATGGGGTGAGCTGATTCATCTTCAAAGTAAAATGCTTTCAGTGTGGCAGCAGAAAGCCAAGGTGAAAATCGAGGCTGTCCCCTGCCATGCTGCACTGGCGTACGTCGCAGGAGCACCAGCCTGCGCCGAGAGGACCCTGCTGTGGACAACCAAGAGCTGCTCCCAGCCCTGCTGCTTCTCCAGCGTCCTCCCAGCAGGAATATAAAGCCCCCAGGTGAGGAAGGGTTTACGCAGCTTGTAGCTCCCAATCTGCATGTGTAAAGCTCCCATTTGTGTTATTTGCTCTTGCACAGTACTTAGTTTGTGAGTACTGAGCCAACTACCTATAGATTCCTGAAATAAGCTTTTGAGAAGATCGGGCTTGTCTTTTTCTGTCAAAAACAGACAAGAGGCATAGTTTTAAAGTCAGCTGAATGTATTACTGAAAGGATTGGTTTTGAATTAATCCAGATTTTTGAAGAGGAGTGAAAAAATTACCTTTTTTCCCAAACTGATCCTCCAGCAACAGCAGTTTGACTCAGTATGCTAGAAAGATTCTATTCATCTTCATAACTTTTGGGCTGCTATTTTTTCCTGATTTTGAAGTAACAATCAAGGTGACCTGTCGTAGATGCCATGTCTACTGTAGACCTCACTTCATACTCTCTTCCCTTCTTTGAGGTACATGGGGAGGAGCGTGGACTTGATACCCAGAGATTTAACAGATGCCATGTGAGACCTTGTGAGACCTGCCTGTATCCTGCAGAGCTCTTGCTTTCTCACAGACTTTGTTATTCTTCATACAATTATATCAGACAAGTTGACACAACAAAAAGGGATTTAAGTCCAAGAAATAAGATTGCTTGGTCCAGTGAACCCTCACTTTAATTCTTCCTCACCACCCACCCACTACTTTTCTGCCTTATTTTCTCGTTTTGCTGCATAGGCCAACAGGCTGAGGTTCAAGCTCAGTCCAAATAATAATAATATTTAAAAAAAAAAAAAAAAAAAAAAAAGACATGACCTGAGCATTCCTAAAAAAACTCACAAACTTGCTTAAGCAGGCCCCTAAAATCTCAGTAGGATTATCACTGAGATACCATGCTTCTCTAGGCTGAAGTGATGCAATCTGGTCCAGGGACACCGGGCTTTTCTGATCCGTATCTTGCAGTCAAGGGCGTTTCTATCTGTGTGCACACCGACTCACAAAGCACCCGTTCCTCACCGACATGAGTTTGGCACCGGGTAGCAACTGGGACCGACCCTTCAGAGCCACTTCTGCTTACCAGAGTCGGATATTTCAATCTTTGGGAAAGGTGGTGAGTGTTGTCTGACTTTGTACAAGGGAAAACGTGCTGAATTCAAAGGCAAAGCAAGGTTTTCTGTGTGTTTGAAAAACAAAACAACACAGAAACAACCCCCGAAAGCACTACAGTAAACAAATTAGAAAAACTTACAGCAGATAAGGCATAGTGGGGCAGCCCTCATGTGGGAGATCAGACCTCTTTGATATAGTCAGACAAACAAACAAACCATAAAACCTGTCTGCAGTTAGGGAGTACAGGTTTAGTGATTACTCAAAAATATTTAGTAGGTGAATTCTCTCTGCTAATGTCGTTCTGCTTATGCATCACTGTGAAGCCTCAGAAGTCATAAAATGATCCTGTATCAAATACAAATAGAAAGCAGGGAGTGCTCTAATTCACCCGCTTCCACTGCAGTCATGCTGTATGAGATAATCTGGAATTCCTCAGTGGAGGCCCTGAAGCTTGCAGTTCAACTGATCTGATGATCTTGATACCCTGCAAAGAATTGATGAAAATATTCAAATGTAAAGATTTGTGATTAATTTGAAGGGAAGCACAGTTGTCAGCCAGATCATTCATTTTCACATAACTTGTATCATATTGTCTCTAGATTGTCATTTTTTTCAAGTCTGCAGCACATGGGTAGCCAAAAGCTGCGGTGTTCCAGTTGCTGTATGCACGGTATAGCTTAAGGGAAACTGTCATTTTTGGAACCTGGACTGCTGCAGGGGACAGTCCACAGCTCGAAGCTACGCTTGGTGGCTTCTGTTGAAATCCGAGGGCCCTGCAGTATTGCATACTTAGTGTTACCTGGCAGTAACAGCCAAAATGCCGGAAAGGTGATGTTGCAGGCTGTGGCTGGTTTATGGCTTCAGGTTCTTCACAATCTGCTTTGAATGATCAACTGTGAAATAGTTAATAATTTTGATGTACACTAGTGTTTTTAGGTTTCAGGATAAGTAGTAAACAAATATCCGGGTGCCTGCCTCCTTTGCACCAGATTACCTGCGGCTGTAGGAACACCTTTGATCGATATATACAAGGTTCATATTCAAAAACCCCAACATCCACAGCTGTGTTTTTACGCTGCAACCCATGGACATATTGTTGGAATGTTGTCCGTTGTGATTTCATGACCCAGTCCTCCTCTGGTTTCCAGCTGAGGTGCTGAAGTTACAGTCAATAAAAGCAGTCAGAAAGACCAGTTCCTGAGTGCCTCATTATCATTTTTCTTTTCCCTGGCTTTCACTAATCATCTTTTAATCAGTTACCCCAAGTTTTCCCTCTGGCTTCTTTTCTTAATCTCTTACTACTGCTGATAATTGAGAGTCAAAACTGAGCTGCTGTTGTTGGTATCACTGCTGACAACTTTGTTATGGGAGTCTACAAGCGATCTTTAAGTCTTCTGTCTTTCTAGAAGGCATACACCAATCATACAGTAATTAATTTTATGAATATTTACATATGTCCTCCTA
The DNA here is from genome assembly GCA_013397275.1 of Burhinus bistriatus. Lineage (NCBI taxonomy): Eukaryota > Metazoa > Chordata > Aves > Charadriiformes > Burhinidae > Burhinus > Burhinus bistriatus. The sequence goes on along the minus strand of VYXH01011300.1, from coordinate 1,172,082 downwards.
TTCTTTGTGCCCAAACTACCAAAATCCTTATCTGAGCATCCTCTCTTAATTTCTGTAACCTTCCTCCCCTCAAAATTGAGTTACGTGTGACTGCTAAGCTAGTCTTGCATCTGTTCAGCACCAAAATGGGAAAGTTTTTCTCCTGCTGCTCCCACCCTATCTCCTTTTCCTCTCTTGTCCCATTCTGCCACCTGCTAGCCCCTGGGTTCAGCCTGGCAGAAAGCTCTCCACTTCTTGTTGCTGGATTAGTTTTCTGCCTTTTTAATGAGTTGAGTATTCTGGTGGCGGGGTCCAACAAGCACCAGAGCCAATGCAAAGCAGGAGGCAGCAGCAAGGAATAACAGAGTGGGAAACTGGATGAATGGTTTTGGCATGGAGGATTATGAGCCCGGCTGGAGCTCTGCCATTGAACTTTACCTTCAAGCCTCCATCCACTTAATGGAAACATTGCGCAGTCCTCACAGTGCACAGTTTCTACGGTGTGTTTCCTTGCCTGTCACTTTGGGCACGTTCCTTCCTGATGTCCGTCTCTCATCTCAGCATACAAAGTTTAAGCTGCTTCTCTTCACCTTGAACGCCCTTCAGAGTTCTGCTCCTCTCTATTATCTTCTCCTGTCTTAACCCATAACCTTCACTTTACCAGCGATACTTTCATTTTGCACCCACTTGCTGGTTTTTTTTATTCAGATATAGTGATGTGTGTATGTGTATGTATATATACACACATTTGTTTCATATTTGCCTCTGTATGCAAAGATCCCTCCCCCAGTTCATCAGCAAGATAAGAACTCTCTCCCCAAAATATGCATCTTTGGAAACAATGAGTACCAACAATGTAGGACAAATGAAAGAAACTACTATTTAGGATTTCTATGAGGAAAGAGAGTAATGCTTATTTGGTTTAAGTACTCAGTCACTCTCCTCAAACCTCGTTTATCTTAAAAGAGTCAGCTTTGTGCAACAGGGATGGTGTGTTGCATGTATTTGTAGGTCCCATTGCACGGTAGGAACCTGATTCTGATGATCGTACCCGAACAGAAATATTTCATAACAACAAATGTAAGTGAAGCAAGTCAAATAAAATAACATCCGTCTTCAGTGCTTGGAAGCAGAAAATCATCAAAAGAAAGCGTTTTTTGAAGTTCTGCCTTTCTGAAACATTATTTTGCATTTTCCTGGGTTTTGTGTCTAACCTAGGCAGCCGCAGCCTGTGCTGGCAGCAGCGGAGGCGTTCCCAACAGACAGGTTTTCAAAATAGAACGGTGACGGGAATTCCAGCTGTCACCCTGCTCACAGCGTGGCCATTGCTGGTGGTGCTCTGGAGAGTATCTTTAGTTTTTCATTTCAAGAGAGGTGGTGGCTGTCAAAGAAACCCCTAACTGATGTCTTTTTCCATTGCTTGTTATATAAAATACATTTTTTCAGTGTGTATCGCAGGCCAAAGCATAGGTGGTTGTCAGGAAACTTAAGATGACCATAAAGAGTTTGAAAAGGAGCACTACAGGTACAGAAGAGATGAGCAGCATTCAGATAAATTCAGATTCGATCTGGCCTTCATGACATGGCACAGCAGCAGAAATATGTGCAGAAGATGAAGTACGAAAGCTTCCATTAGTAGAGCTCGTCTCCAAGGCTGTCAGTGCTTCTGGGAAGGGACTGGGTCATCTCAATAGGTTGGCTAAGTTACGTGGCTATCTTTTGTGTATCTTGGTGTAATATAGTATAGCCTATCTAACAGTTGGGGTCCTTTGTGTGACTTTCACTATGTAATTGAGTGTGTATGTGGTCAAATATTTCAAAACATACATCAGCTTGTTTCCCTGAGCAAGGTAGGAGCAGAGTACCAGTAGGCTGCTGCTCAGCTGGGGCTCCCGTTCCCTTCTCCTGATACCCTCCCCTGATGGAGCCCACTACTTATTTGCTGGTGCCTGTGCAATGTACTTCTTTGCTCTTCCTCTTTTTTATAGCAACTGTGTTGTAGCTCTGATGGTTAAGCTGGTAAAAGAAGGTAGGTTTGTAAGGGCAGGTAATATGTGTTATCAGACCAGCTGATGTGAAACGTGGGCAAGCATTTCAACAAGCCTGATGCAGGTGTCAGTGGAAACCATCACTCCCAGGCTGCTGGTACATTTGTCCCAGCAGCAAAAGTGAACTGAGACTTTCACCCCTCTATAGCTCCTCACTCCTCACCCCATCCCTGAATTCACTCTTCCCTCAGAATGGGACTGTACTGTAAAACAAGTGACGTTCTGCAGGTCATTTCGAAGTAACCAAACAACAGAAAAAGAAGTAAGCTGTAATTATGTTAATTAATTAGCCCATTTGCGGGAGAAAGTGATGTTAGCAGAGAGCTTTCAGTAGGAGCAGAGGCGACAGATTGAGACAGACAGAAAGCATTTGCAGAACAGGGAGAATTCAGCAGGAGATGAGCTGTTGAGAGAGTTGTAACGAGCATAAAACCAATGTCTCTATTTATTCTGTACTACTTAATACTAAATAGTATAATAATAATATTTAATACCAAATATTTTGTAAATATTCCTTGAGCATTGGGATTGAGATATGAGAGTGAATTATTGTTTTGCAATGTTAAATGAAAACTGTGCGTTTTTACTTATAATTCATGGAGTTCATTCTAGTACATAGAGGTTGGCAGGTTTCACCCACGTATGCTCTACAAGGACCTCTGGTACACTGCAGGATGTGCATTACATACTGGATGTAGAGATGTTTGAGGAATTAAGAACATTTCTTGTAAACCTTCTGGGGCAGGTTGTCTTTTGCATTTCTGATTCTGGCATGATCTGCCTTTTTTTTTTTTTTTTTTTTTTTTTTTTTTTTTTTTTGAAAGACTGAGGGTTTGCTTGAAAGCTGTGGGATTGACTTCTAGAGAAAGATTTGTCAAGGATGACTTTCTTCCCTAATAGGCTGTAATTCTTTTCCATGCAGCTGCCAGTTTGAGGCAATGTGTGACAAACAGAAGTGTCTTGTTAATGGGAGTTTTCTTATTGTATGTGATGTTTGCTAGAGAATGAGCCTAATTATTTCTTACGTGTCTCATGCTCTGACATGAAGGTAGCATTTGTACCTAGCAGCTTTAGTGATATTTAAGCCAAAGTGCCAGTGTAAGAATACATTAAAAGTAGAAAGCAAAGTTTATCTTCATTTATTTTCTTCAAGATTCATTGCGTCCTCCATTTCTACCCACTTGGAGTCGGTAGCTATCTAAAATTGAGACCTTCACAGCTGTGCAAACTATGCAGCAACCAACCATTTAAGGTGGCCAGAAAGGAAAGCTACTTCAAGAATGGAGGCTTTTTTCAGATTTAAAAAAAAAGTCATATTTAAAATTCTTTTGACCCTGCATCATAGCATGAGCAGCTGTCACCACATCTGACTAGGAGCCTGAAGGATTAGAAGGAAAAGACTTTGCTCACTGCAGAAAGGAAAGTTGTTACAGTGGGTTTCGGCCGTGGTGTCTGATGGTGGGAGCTCTGTCTAATTCCTCCTTATCCTCCCTTGAGCTTTATGTCATCCCTAGCTCTTTCCCTATCTACAAAATTTTCTGCCTTTATGGTTTTCTCACTTTTATGGAGATACTTTTGTTTTTCTAAAGTGCTGTCTCCCAGCACTTATTTACAGAGCTCTAACCCTGTTCGCATTCATAGCTCCATTAAAAATTACAGCCCGTCCCTGGCTGACCTGTCCTACCCTGCCCTGCCGCCTCTCTGCACCATGAACGCCTCAGGGCAAGGATCACTTCCGCAGAGCAGGACCCGCTCATCTCAACCTGAGCGAGACCAAGAGAAACAGTTTGCAATAAGTCACTGCATTAAATATGTGGCACATGTATCCTTTCAAATGAGTTTTTAAATATCATTGAGTAAAATGTATTAATACAGGATGCATATTGCTAGTAAAAGTATGTCTTGCATCACAAAAGAAAGCCATAGCAGNCCAAGAGAAACAGTTTGCAATAATAATAAAGTTGACAGAAAGTCACTGCATTAAATATGTGGCACATGTATCCTTTCAAATGAGTTTTTAAATATCATTGAGTAAAATGTATTAATACAGGATGCATATTGCTAGTAAAAGTATGTCTTGCATCACAAAAGAAAGCCATAGCAGCTCGAGTAAATGGTTAAACCATTGTATAGCAGTAGGAAATATGTGTATTGTTATGAAAAACATATTAAAGCAAACTACCCACCTGGATTCAATCCTTAGGCTTTTTTGAAGCACATAGCAAAAGCAGCAATGAAACTCTAGTTTTCAATTTCCAGAAAATAGCAAGTTAGAAGATGGGAATATTAAGTACATATAAAACAAGGGATTACAGGCTTGAGAGGGAGAAAGTCTGACTCTGCGCTGTTGGGTGTGACCCTGTTTTCTTGGTTCGGTTCTTGTAAACTAGCCGTGACCATCTGTATTTCCTTGCATATATTTTGCTAATAATGCCAATGGGTCTATACTGGGGATGAATTTCACTGATGGCATAGGAAGAATGTTTCCTTGACATTTTCTTGTGAAGCTTTAGCAGAAATGTTTTAAGTTGAAACTTGCTGCTCAGACACTCCTGCTATTTCTGCTGCTGAAGTCAGAGAGTGAAACTGGCTTTATTAGAGCAGACCGTATTCAAAAGTGAATCCATTTTAATTTTTACGCAAAACCTAAAGAATTCAGACACACGCTACAAGTATCTTAAGACTCAAAATTGTCTTTTAGTGCTACAGTAACAAGACATTAACCTTAATCACATTGACAATTAATAGTCTCATTAATAGTAGCACAAGATGTTAATGCTTAAAAATATCTATGGATTAAGCTATCCAGTAGTTGACTAATGATTTAGGCACTGTACTTTTTTTAATCCTGTATTTAATAATATACACATATATTTAAAATCAGTACTTTCACGTTGTACCACATTATTGACGTTTTCTTTTCTCTGAGTTGTCGATTACTAAAGATGTGGACACGTAGCGCTCACCTAGTCAAGCCTTACAGAGGTTTGAGATGGACTCTGCCAAAGGGCTATTTTAGGCTGAGCAGAGCCTTCCAGGACAGAAACACTTAATAATTAATCTCCTCATCCATCTCGGTGAACCGTCATGCTCCACTTCGCCTGTCTGTGGTTGAGTGAATTCACTGTGACATGATGGCCAGAGCCAGGGAGCAGAGGCCGGGAGCCCGGAGGAGGCAGTGGCAGCACCTATCCCAACACGGACGTGCCGTGTACCTGGCCTTGCTTCACTGTGGCTCTTTGACACAGCTTGTGGGAGCGCAGTCACTAAAGGCAGGAAAGCTCTTTTGATACATCAACAAATATTTACTTTTTTTTTATTTCAATGGCAAGACAGAACAACTCTTTATTTAACAATCAGGACATAAGTATCGTGTAACAAACCAATCAGCAAGTTTGCTTTAGCATCTCACCGAGATCTACACGGGCATTTAAAAGTTCTTTGTTGTTTTTTCTAAACTCCAAGGGAGGTCTTGTGCTGCTCTCTGAGCAGCAGCCGGCCTGTCAAAGCAGCAGGCAGCAGCGGAACTCGGGCTGGCAAGGTCTTGCAAGCAGTTTTCCTGCTGTTGGTGTGTTCGCCAGCGTCGTTCCATGGGGTCTATTTCTGGAATGCAGGAAGACGGTGGTGCTTATTCACTGCTGGAGAGTATATTCGTAACACGGATGAAGGGAGCAGCTGGTGCTTGCCTAGGTCCCTGTAAAATTTATTGTCGAGGGAATGGCAGTGGAAAGCAAGTTTCACACAGAAGATTTGTTTCACAGAGCCCGTACGTGTCTGCCACACTTCCTTTTGGAAAATATTTGTATTCACCTGCACCCACAGAAAATTGTCTTAATGTCATCTTGTTACAGGTTTTGCATGTTTATTTTAACCAAATAGTGCATTGTTCTCCAGGATTAACAAAAAGGATTATGCTGAGATATTTAGGGATGGGTACTGAGTATTCTTGCCTGTAACGGTGACATGGGGCTGGCTTAGCAGCAGCACCGAACACCAGAGCGACCGCCTCCCTCCCTTCAGCCATGTCTTTCAGAGAAGGTGTGTCGTCGTATTGAGATGGCTATCTCAGCGTAGAACCTAACGGAGACGCTTAGCGTAGCTGGGGTCACCTGGAACTGCTCATTGGAACTGGTCACCTTGGATCTGCATTAGTATTTTATACCGGGAGTGATATCGTGACAGGAAAGCATGAGTTCTTTGCAGTGAAGGCAAAGCATGGGAGTGCTTATGCAGCACAATAATTACTTTGCATATAATTATTGTATTTCAAGAAAATGTGCTTTCTGGACATATCTACTTAGTCTTTTTTGTAAGTCCTAGTAAGAGCCTCTTACCCACCAACTGCATTTGAAGATCGTGTCTTTCGTACCAAGTCTTTCACAGCAAGCACTTCCTGAGGGCTGGGCAGCTCCTTGCAGAACTATGAGGGTACACAGGTATGGGGGGGGGGGAAAGGGACCAAAGAAACTTACTGTATCTATGCTTGCTTTGATCCCGGTAACTGAGTCCTGGGAGCAGACTCTGTGACTTTTGCCTGTGGGTAATCAATCCATACCTCCTCAGTGCAGCACTTTCATTCTAATCTGCAAGTTTTGGTGAAATAACTTTGAGGGTAAAAAACCTAAAGCAGTGCACATAAAACATATCATTTCTAATTACATATTTTAGTGTCTTTGGGGAATTTTCAAGCAGATTCATTCATAAATAATTCGGAAAGACAAAATACATTCCCTACTCATGAAGTTATTCGACTTGCTGTTTACAAATTTATCACTGTATAGCTACCAGTTATACCTAATGTAGTATATACACTATACAAAGGACTTAATGATTCCTCCCGGTAAACAAACATCAGGAAAAAAGGGATATTAGAAGAGGAAATGTAGGCAGTTCAGATTGGAGTTGAAATGATTCAAGTTAATGGAAAGAAATAAAAGCTTAAACAATAAGACTACAAATTATTGCTCATTTGAGCTAAGTGAAAAAATCAAATCTTAGAAGCAGAAATGTTTGCCCATGTCACTATTTTTTTACATGATAAATATAAATATGTCATCTGGAGGTGATGTGTAAGGGGGGTGGGGTTTCACCAGCAGACAAGGATGGACAGGAGGCAGGGTCAGGCAGCTGCAGTAGCTGGCGTGGAAGAAGAACAGTGCAGCACTCCGAGAATACTGCAAGTTTTTTGAAGGGTGGCTTTTACCCGAGGGTTGCTTGTCTGGAAGAAGGGCCTATGGGATTAATCTCACTGTGCTACTGCTTTATGGGGAAAAAAAACTCCAAACCCAACAATCATTAACCACGAAGTTATAGATGTGAAACAGAAATCTGTCAGCTTTTGTGGAGTTCTCTGGATTTCCACTAATGTTGCTGTGCTCGCAGACTGGCTGCATACCTGTCTAAACTGATGTGAATTAATCAAGAATTTTGTTCCAGATTGTATTTATTGGTGATGCTTTTATGGCTATATGGAATATTGGGTTTTATTTCCCAGTGGGGGAGGGGGAGGTCTGCCTAATTTATTTAGCAGCCCATTCAGTGCGTAGTCAACATTCAGGTTCTTAGTTTTCCCTTTTATTGGAAATGAAAGTAATACAAGCTACATGCATTTGAGACATTTTTTTTTATTTATGGAAATCATATCTAAAATTATGTTCTCTGGAAGACACTAGGAATGAAACAACAGGAGATGGTTCCTTCTCACAGCCTCGGTACTCCTCCTTCTAACCCCGAGGTCAACACGGACTTTGTTGCCTTCTTTCTGTGCTAAGTTAAGAGCATTTATCTTCTTTCAGCCAGCTTTTCTGCTGCCTTTTTTGCTTTTCCCAGAAATGTCTCCAGCTATAACCCTCATCTCCCTCCCACAGCCTTCCTCATCACCATCTACATCATTAAATTTCCACCCAGCGCAACACCTGCCCCAGGCAACAGTTTTTCTCATTTTGGCTAGTTTGTTCCTAAAAGGAACTTAGCAAGTTCTTATTTTTACCCTGAATGAAGACTGCTATACTGCCTATGCTCTGTTTCAGCCAGGTTTCTTTAAACCTTCACCGTATTAACAAAGAGTTGGGATTTTTTTTAAGGAGCTCCTGAGAAATTTCTTGGTCAGTGATCATCAGGTACCCTGTGTTTAGCAAAAAAAGCTGCAGCTGAGAATATGTGCGCACCTAAACCTTGCCCAGCTGAGTCCCTTAGGCAGCGCCTTGCCCTGCCCCGCAGCCTCCTGTGCTCACTGTGCTGGGGAGCCGGCTCTGGGCGGAGGGGAGCTGGGTGGCAGACAGCAGCTTTGACAAACCCCCTGGCAGCAGCACCCGGTGCCGGCCTCAGCACCTGGGCTGGCACAGCATCCACTGAAGCTATTTTTTTTTTTTTTTTTTTTTTTGCTTCTAAACAAGTAGTTCTGGGGCTTGTTGGTCCACCCCAGATTCCTCCCAGCGTCAGCTGTTGCTACTGGTTGTAAGTACACGGGAATATCATAAAGACACAATCCTGTCCAATTCAAAGGAGTCTTCTGGTGGAAACACAGAAAAAGGTCTTCACCCCTAAGGACCTTGCCGTGCATTTGATTGTGCACCCGCAGAAGCTCTCTGCTGAGTGGCTGCGAAATGGATCCGTGATGTCTTGCACCGTTTTGGAAGTGCACAGCTGCATAACAAAACCAAGAGGCAAAACATGCAACTGTACAGGAAAAATAAGAAAAGTAATAATAGAAAGGAGGAGCACAGAAAACCTAGAGAGGAAGGCATATTAGCTGGTGAGGGGTCTAGAGCACAAGTCTTATGAGGAGCGGCTGAGGGAACTGGGGTTGTTTAGTCTGGAGAAAAGGAGGCTGAGGGGAGACCTGATCGCTCTCTACAGCTACCTGAAAGGGGGTTGTAGCGAGGTGGGTGTCAGTCTCTTCTCCCAAGTAACAAGCAACAGGACAAGAGGAAATCAAGAGGCCTCAAGCAATAGGACAAGAGGCCTTAAGTTGCATCAGGGGAGGTTTAGATTGGATATTAGGAGAAATTTCTTCACAGAATCGGTTATCAAACATTGGAACAGGCTGCCCAGGAAAGTGGTGGAGTCCCCATCCCTGGAGGTATTTAAAAGACAGGTCAACATGATGCTGAGGGACATGGTTTAGTGGTGGTTTTGGCAGTGTTAAGTTGATGGTTGGACTCGATGATCTTAAAGGTCTCTTCCGACCTAGATGATTCTATGATTCTATGATTTTTGTGTTTCTTGAAATTTGTCGGAGTACAATTTACAGCAAACTGTAAGGCTGACAATTAATAGCAACAGAGGAGAAATTAAGTCTCACTGTATAAGACAAAGGGGAAAAAATTATCTTTTAGAAGGACTCAAGGTGAGATGTGATATTAAAAGTATGATGGAAATATTTTCCTGCTATTAAAAACTGCAAAGGAGAAACCCTTTTAAAGAAAGCTATTTGCTGACATGGAAAATGGGCAGTAGAGAAGCCAATGACACATGAGAAACAGCAAGAAAGAAAACCCAGCTGGCGAAAGAAATCACCTGACCATCTGTACCAAAAGAGGTGTACGCATGGCATCCTCCTTTAGAAACAAATCCCCACAGAGAGGTAGGACTTGCCATTAGGTTCAGAAAAGGTTTAGTTTCAGTCTGATTTTAAAACTTCCATATATAACAAATCATTTATGTTCGACAAGGTTCTATCAGAGGTTTTATAATGTGTGTGCAACATTATAAAAGTTTAGACAGAGTCAGTTCAGGAGACCGGAGCTGCTTCATTTCATGCTTATCTCTAGTTAGGAGGTAATTTCAGTATTTTTTTTTTCATGGAATAGGAAAGCAGTTCTTCACAATCATATCCAATCACAGCAAAATTCGTGTTTTATGTTACAAAACAGCCAGATGATATTGAAAAGGTAAAGTTTGTAGTAAATGTCCAAGGTCTAAAGAGCTCATTGATGTCAGACTTTTTCACAGAGTAATAGGAAGGAATAACATGATAAAAATACAAACAAAAATGTAACAAGAAAAACAAACTTGATAAGGATACTTAGCAGAACATACAGTCTTTATGTTAAGTTCCCTAGATTTTAAGCCCTTTAGCTTCTTTCTAGAGTCATCCTCCTCTGAAATGGCTCAGGAAAGCAGATGGGCAGAGGCCGGGAACAGCTCCAGCAAGGCTCTGGCCCCACCAGGATTATCTCCGGGCTCCCTCAGCCCTGCAGAGGAGCCAGAGATGTCCCTTAACCCCACCCTGCTGAGGGGACCCAGCGGGGACATCGAGGGGTCCCGGGAGAAACCTCTGCAGGGGAGGTGGCATGAAGGGTAAGAGCGGCTCTGGGTGGGCAGGCAACAGCACGGAGCTGCATTGCCTGCCACCAAGGCTTTTGGAAAAAATCAGGGGAGGCAATGGCAGCAGCTAGAGCCAGACACTTGGGCTCCATGAAGAGATAACGGCTGGGGGGAGGAAGAGGAGTTGAAGAGCCAGGTGCCAGCTGGAGCCTCAGGGGCAAAGGAGAGGGTGCGGGGTGTCCTCCCCGCCCCAGGAGGTGAGCACTGCTCCGAGGTAGCTGTTCTGGTAACACCGAGGGTTTGTCACAGCATCTGGTGGCAGCCAGGCTGTCACCGCCTCGCCAGCTCGCGCCTCGCTGCTGGCTGTTGGCTGACAGCGCTGCTCCTGCGAAGAAAACCTAGGGGCTGGGAAAGTTTGCGTTGTAATCCTGCTTTAATGTAGCTCTTTTAATTACTGTGATCTGCAGTAAGCCAGTGCTTTCCTAGAAACGTGCCATCACAAACACACACATGGTTATAAACTGGCCCAATTCCTGTATTTGTTTTCCTCGATGAGATTGACAGTATTTTCTTGAATGAGAGACAGCCTTATCTCCACAGGCTAAACTTTAGTGCTCTGAGACATAAACACAAACTTTGTCAAAGGACTGAATAAAACACCAGCCGAGGATTTCACCTCCTGGGCCCTGGAGCAGAAGGTCACCAGGCTGATACTCTGTAGGAGATGTCTGTGTGCAGTGTTTGCATGTATAAATAAAACAGTAACTGTGACGATGCCCCCAGGATCTTTTTTCTACGGTTTTCCCAGTGTTTTACAAACCCTAATCCACACTCTTAATCAGGTTGCTCTGATGGACTAAAGAAAATGAATCCAACAACGCAGAGTTTGGTGATAAGAACGACAACCGATGGGCTAATTCAGAACAGCCTGAAGGTTTTACTCTGCACTAGAAGGTCCTTTTTATCCTCTAGCACTGGGAGATCTGGAAACATGGAGATATGCAATATCCCATCACTCGGATAAATATTTAATGTGGTGCTGGAAGCTGGGAAGAAATACCATGTGGAGATTCACACTAAAAATACTCTTTCTTCTGTAGTCTTTCCCAAAAACATCTGCTACTAGTTCTGGAGTTACGATAGTGAGCTAGATGGATATTGGTTCTTGACACAGTATGGCTGGTTTTATGTTCTTATACATATGTATTTGCTTAGTCTTGCTTGTTACAGCAGTTTATTTCCAAATTGCTTATGAGTTTAAAAAATGAGGATGAACAAAATGTGTGGATTGGAGGATGAGTGTCCAGCATAAAAGTGCTATTTAAACATTAATAGTAAGGATGGGTGCAACACAATAATGAATAAAACTGGGTAGTCAAAGGTGATTTTTGACCGTGAAATATTATTTTATTGTTTATTGCATTTGAATCTCACTGGCATTATGTGTTTTTATCTTGTAGCCTGAGCCACACTCTGCTTGCAGGTTCCTGGTATTAACCTGGTAAACAAGTATTCTGATTGCAATACAGATTTTGAGATGGTGCTGCTGGGAACAGAATTGCACCCAGAGTTAGTTTTGAATTAGCCAGTTTAGAAGTAATCACATTTGCAGATTTTCAGTGAAGAAAACATACCAGATCACAGCTGTTGATGAAATTTAGCTGATGAGAAAGATGCTCAGTTTAGATACAAGTTCTAAATATGGAAACATGAGTAGCTGTCACCGTGTACATTTATCTGTAATATTTATTTATGGAAGTTCTATAAATTTATATTACTTTATTAAAGTAAAAATGTAAACTTATGTTATGGCTTGCTAGTAAGCGTGATGACCAGTTTTTCAGAATTTCCTGTGTACTGTTTATTTCCCCAGGCAAAAAAAGGTAAGGAGGGCAGAATTTATCTGCAGCAGTATCACTCAACGCATACGTTAAACCATTTCCTCTAACACATAATATAGCTGACTTATTTTTCCACAAAGCTGATTTATTTGGTTCTGGAAAGCTCATCTCTGGGAACGATGTCCTGTAGGAATTTGGCTCTCCGGTACTGTTGCTCCTTTGCTACCTGTTGCTCCTGACCCAGTGGGGCAGAGGGAGCAGAGTGACTCTGAACCTCTCAGGGCAGGCGCCCTCCCAGGATGCTGCTCCTGAGCACCTTTTGGGTTTATAGCACTGCGAGAAACTCCCAGAGCCAAAGGGAAAAGGTGATTCAGAAAATAACCTCGAAGAAGTTAGAGTGATAGAAAAGTGAGACTCATGCCACCTTTCCAATCTCTGACTTGCACTCCCCAGTTTTGCTACACCCAGCAAACTGGCCCACTGTTATGCTTTGGAAAAAGCGTTATTACAAGTTGAGGCAGGTTAGTTTAGGCAACACTCGCTTTAAGAAGTCATTGCCTTCAGACGCCCATGCACACACCTACTTCTTTGTCCGTAGATAATTATATGTACATTGAATTATTCTGAATCCTAATTATGACATAAATGTAATAAATTTGAATGAAATGGTGTGTGTATATTATATTTGTATTATTGGGGTTTTTAAGTTTAAAAACAGGCCTGAGAGAGGCTGATTTCACTGATAGCTTATTTCTACAGTTCTCTCTTTCATCCACCTGTTGTGTCTTTTTGTAACACTTATGGGGTAGGAGCTGTTTCTGTAGAGTTTGGATGGCTCCCAGTGCAGCGGGGCTGCTAACCTTGAGCCATAGGCACTAACGTCTGCAGAGCGGGAGGCAGCCAAGGTAAGGACTGGGAGGAAAGCACGGCACTTTATCAACCTTCCCTGTCTTGTGCGTCAGCCATGCCCACGAGATCCAGGGCCTCCCTATCACCTCTTCTCATTTTTCCTACCTGAATAAGAGATATTCCGTGTACTGCACATTAGTCACAATACTTTGATGGCTGGCGTCACATTGCGGAAAAGGTTATCCTGTTCTTACAGAAGAATATCCTCTAATTTCCCTTTAATCACACTGAGAAGGAGGCATTTTTCAATCTAATAACTTAAATGAAAAGGCAGTGATCTTGGAGCTTACAGCTCTTAAAATATAGCTCTGGCTCGGCCAGTGACTCAATCCGTGGCCCTAAATACCCCCTGGACTTCAGCTTCCTCCTCTGTCAAAAGGGGAGATGAATACTTACTTGTGTTTAATTGCAGTGATGATGCAAGACTTAATTAGCTATGTTTGTTGAGAGCTCTGAAAATGTGGAAATGTCACTGCTCTTGATCATCTTGAATAGCTGATGGCTTGGCTTGTCAATGTGTTATTGTTGGGCCCCCTCTTCAGAAATGAATGGGACATGCAAAATCTCCTGGGTTTGTTTTTCTGCCTTGGCTGGCCTCAGCGCACAGCTGAAGCTTGGTCGAGGCTTTAGATGTCTAAGTAGGTGAACAGAAACTCGGTGGTTTCAGAAGGGAGGGTCACATCCCACCTGCTCCTGGGTCCCGGTTCCAGGTTTCCTCCGGGGCCACATTAGAGAAGGTGCTACCAGCGGCTCCCTCCTTAGCCTCAGGTTACATCTGCCTGCTCTACAACTACATTTTCTCATTTTCTATTTTGTTAACACGACAGCTCATTGGTGGAGGCTATTAAGAAATTATGGCTCCTCTGGCAGGACTCCGGCAGCAGCTGTACCGGCAGCGAGCTGCCTAAACTTATAAAAACAAATCAGAGAGGAATGTCATCAGAGGAGAAGATCTTCCGTGCCAGTGACGTGGATCTTTCAAAGTATGAGTTTTTCAAACCTTTTTTTTTTTTTTAAATGAGGCTGTTCACCCAATACCTGTGGGTGCGGCTCGTTCTGAGCTCCCTCTTCCTTGGGCATGAGCAACCCCTGGGGAAAACCCTTGCTCAGGGCCAGCGGGTTAGGCAGGCTGCGGAAGGAGGAGGTCTCACTTCCATGAGCTGTCCTACCACGCTGCAGTCAAGTTTCGTACACCCAGGCTGTGAAATGGCTCTCACTGAACTATTAGGCCCAAACATGGGTGGTTCTTCCTGTATTTTACAGGGAAGAAGGAGCTAGAAATCTGAGATTTGGATGCAGCAGTAGACCTTGGCATTTCTTCATACCTCCATTATACATGAGCCTTTATACCATTTTTGTTAGCTCATATTTCACGTAGCCTATGCATTTCACCTGTGTCCCATGCAGTATATATATGCAGTTCATACATTGCCCACAGCTTTTAGTGATGTTCACTAGTACAAGAAAGGTTAAAGTCAGGTTCATTTACAGAACAGGTGCAGTAAGTCTGCAAGTTATGGAGGCTTTCAGGATCTTTAAGTTTGAGGTCTGTGGACCTCTGAGGTGTTACCACTAAGAAGTAGCAAGTAAAAAAACTTTGCTTCTTGTCAATAGGCTTCAAATTTTTATGGAAGGGTCAAAAGACCCATTGTACTGAAAAGGATTGAAACCAGTAAACATAAGTTACCCTTAAGAAAGGTAAATGAACTGTGGGTATCACACTATCAAGCACAGATGGTCCACAAAGAGAAACGCCCAAGCAAGATGAAACAGTTACAACCTAAAATTAATCTTTCTGTAGTTAAGCTCATGTAATTTTGTGGTCATTGAATTACAGAATAGAAAGAAATGAGGAAAATGCCTGGGGACAAAGTACAATTTTGGTGATAAGCGATTTGGGAATAGTAATAAAAAAAAAGTTTAGTATGCCCACCTAAATATAGCTTGTGAAAATTAAATTTATTGCCTATTACATACATTTTGACAAAGTTAAAAGTACATACACATAATTAACTGTCTTGGAGGTTTTATTTAAGTGACAATAATGAGACCTGCTGTTCTGTAGCTTTTCTTTTAAGTTGTATCAGCATGTCTGTACTTGAAAAATGTTAACAGTTTAGCTGAAAAATCTTGCTATGATTGGCCAACTTCTTATAAACTGCAATCTGATACCCAGTTTGAATACCTAGATAAATATTAACCACCCAGGCAGTAAATCAATATTGTTTGGGGTTTCTTCACTCTGTGACTAGCCTGCCACAGGTAAGTCACTCGACCCTTCCTACCCATCTCTAAAATATACCTTCTCTCAAGAGTTCACAAAATGAGGACTTTATACGGTGACCTGGCAATTCCTCCAAGGCGCAGTGCTACGTGGCACGCACGAACATTCATTTCCCAGCTGCTGTGAAAGAGCAGAACAGTTTTTCTTTCACAGAACAAACTATCATTACTCAATTTTATTTTTACAAGACGGCAGCACCATTGCTACTACCTCTCTTCCCTCCTCTCCAGTAGGCTGCCATTTACCTCTGCTTTGCTGAAAGTGAACTTTCCATTTCCACCTTCCCCGTACCACCTCAATACTCTGCGCTGCCCCCAGCCCCGGGCTCCGAGCTCACTCACAGGCAGTGGTTGTGGTGGGCGGTCGTTTTATTTCAAGCTCCTGAAGCTGGAAAACTTTGCCAGAGTGAATCACTTTACTTTCTTATTACTGCAGTTAGAAGCAAGCCGAAACTTGCCATTCGCAAGGTAACTTTCATTTTGTTCCCCACATTGTTTCTTTGCCTTTGGCTTCCAGAGCGGAGTTTTTTTTTCTCTTCTGCCAGCTCCGCTTGGATCCAAAAATGGGCTGAGTGAAGTAGTTAGCTGTCTTTTAAACTAACCTGAAAGCTGCCTGAATTCAGGTTACTGCTTAGGATATTAACTATTTGCACAGTTATCTATATTTTAAACTTGCTGGACTCTTCTGGTTGACATGAACAGTCAAGTTCAGTGCTGTGGGTTATTCCATGGGCTGATGAGAAACTGGTGATGAAATCAGGTGTGTCTGTGGCACAGTCCTGTTTATTTATAATCAAAGCCTTGTTTTCCATTAGTATAGGGTAGATCTTAAGCAGCAGCAGCATTTTCTCAGATCTAAATCCTATTTCAGGCTTACTCAAGCCTATTTGTGAGGCTTTTTCACAGGGCCGTACATTTTTATGGTCTTCTATCGCTTGTTCTCTCAGCTTTGTGAACTTCCCGTCCCTCTGTTAAACATATCCGCCATCGCAAAATAATACTCAGGAAACTAATCCTTTTACACAGACCTCTGTTTTGGGTGGTGACATACGTAATGGAAGCTGCTGGCCACAAAGCAAAGTTGCAGCTCCTCTTCGTATTCAGCCTGCTTGATTACAGATGTTAACACAGTCAGATGGGAAATCATTGCAGTGCCTGGGAGAGGTGGGAGCAGGCAGGTAGGGGAGACAAGGGCAGTCCAAAATCTGTGTCCATGTTGCTTTTGGCAGAAGAGTTTTGGCCAGAGAGACAAACGTCAAGAGGAAGAAGAAAACTGGTCCTATCAGCCTCAGGGATCACTGTTGTTCTCTGGATTGTAGGAGAAAAGGAGATACTTGAGATAATAGATTGGGATTTTGGGCAGGGAGGTGTTCTGTGGTATTTTCTCAAGGAGAGCTGTGCTCTACCAGGTGTCTTTCATCATCAGGTGAGAATAAAACAGAGAAAAGCTTCTATAAAATGACTGTTGAGAAAGTCTGCACTGGTGGAAGCTGGAAGTGTGGATGGGATTAGGCAGCTCCGGGAACAAAGCACTGGAGTCCAGAGGAACGTCTGCCCCCAGGGAGGGCAGGACTGCCTGGATCTGTTAGTTACTCCTTGGTAGGCAGTGTAATCCTCAGAGCAGATATTCAAATATGAATATGAGCCTGAGCCTCGTGACTTGGTGACAGCGAGCCAAATTTTCCCACAACGTGAAGGCAGATCAGGCTCACGATGGATCTGTTCTGTTCCACCGTAGACGCTAAAGCTCAGCTGGACATGTTGTATTACTGTACAAGCTCTCTTGTAAGTCAAGGGTGTTAGACTGAAGGCTTTGTCCTGGTCATACCTTTTACTGAAAATGACCACCAATGTTGTCGGCTATGACTGATGAAACTAGAATCTCTGAAAAGTCTTATATTTCAGTAAGAAAATCTGTGACTGACAGTCCCAAATAGAGCCAACGGCTGGGTGGTGTTGTTTGACCAGTGGAAGCTACAGAGCACAATAACGATATATTCTCCTTCTGCCCTTAAATAAAGTCCACAGAGTTTAACAAGATAAAAATGTACTGCGTTTCATGTATTTGTTTTAGGATTTCGCTACAATTGTTAAAAGACTGTGGGGCAAGCCAAGAAATAAATAAGCTTTTAAATAACTGTCATGTCTCTGGTTAGTAAGATAACACAATATGCATTTTTTCCTAAGCATTTCCAGAGTCCATAAATACTAAAAAATGTGTATTCGTCTCCGAGGAAGTACAGCACAGGACTGTTCCAAGCTGAGTGTGTTTGTGTAGTGCACTCCAATAACAAATTAATGGCTTCCCTGGTTTGATGCATAAGAAAGCTTGTTAAATTGCTTAGTTGTGGTACCAAAGATATATTGAATCATTTTGCATGCATGGAAGTGCTGACTCCACAGCAGAATAGGCAGACACCAGCAAAATGACGCTCTTAATCCTTCCACCTTTACAGTACCTGTTCTGTGAAGAGAAAACTTTGCCTAGTCATTAGTGCTGCAAAACAAGTGAGCTAGCGATTATAAAATCAAAACTCCCCAGTCAAACCAGCAATGGTGTTTTACACTGAGTTAGCGTAGGTATAAAGCACTACACAAGCGAAATCTACAGCAACATCTTCCATGTCTGATAAGTCTGGCACCTTTCACCATCACTAAAATTACCTCGAGCCTCCCACGCACCAAGACGGTGCTTTACAATTAGTTCCACTAGCACCGGTGAGAAAAGTCTCCTGATGATGCTGACAACCGCAGCCCAGTTTGTCCTTCAGTATTTACAGAGACAAGGGTCAAATCCTGCCTGCTCCCACCTGTGCAGCCGCAGGGAAAGCCCTCGCTCAGCCCATGCGCTTGGATATTTGGTTTCACGTCCCTTCTGTGGGCACAGTGATTAAAGGGGAGCTTTTCTTTAGTGGCTGAAGAAATCTGAGACCAAGGGGGACTGTGGCTTGCTGTGGGGATGGTTATTTCTCAGCTCTGCTGATTAGTTGCAAGAAACGTTTTGAGAGGAGAAGACTGCCAAAGGAGAAAAAGGCTGTGTTAAAGATGATGAACAGAAAGAGAAATCGTGGTAGGGGTGGGAAGACAGAGAGGCAATGTTAGTGAAAAGAAGCTCTTTCAAGGGCTTTACGTACACAGCCCTCACATCCCTCAGTTGGGCATGTGTTTGTGTTTACATTACGGATGA
The DNA here is from genome assembly GCA_013397275.1 of Burhinus bistriatus. Taxonomy (NCBI): domain Eukaryota; kingdom Metazoa; phylum Chordata; class Aves; order Charadriiformes; family Burhinidae; genus Burhinus; species Burhinus bistriatus. Next base: position 1,153,567 of record VYXH01011300.1, on the reverse strand, counting down.
AAAGATTTTTCAAGTAAGCAGCTGTGAATTATTGAAGATATCATGGATCAGTATACACAAAGAGGAAATGCAAAAATAGAAAAAGAAAGGAATATCAATATTACATAAGCAATTCCGAAAATCTCAAAAAAAGTGAAAGGGAATAGATGAAATTAAGATCTGATGAAACAGAGAAACATGCAACTAGAAAAGTTAGAAGAAATCATATCCTAAAAGCTTGAGACATTAAAAAAGGCAAGAAAGTGTATTCGTTGCATAATAATTAAGAAGGCAAGAAGATGTTATGAATATGAAGCCGTCCTGTAAAGATGGGCAGGATATACAAAATATTTTTATGGTGAACTGCAGGAATCCAAATTGTTATGGTGAACTGCAGTCACCACAAGAGAAGAACAAGTGCAGATAATTGCTATGTGCAAAAGAGAGTGCCTGGAAGTACAGAAGAAAGAAGAGATCTACACATAGTAGACATCTCTTGTCTGAAAAAAAAACCCTTAACGACATGCATCAGTAGAAAAGTCTGAAGGAAGATGGAGAGGATGAGATCAAACTGAAATGTCTCAGAAAAAAGCACTCCCTGCACACAGCTTTCTGGCGATGCTGTTTATTTACTAGGCTGCCAAAATGATACTGGCTGAGCAGTGGGCCTTGTGGCAGGCATATAAGTCAAAGCAAGTATTAGGAGGTTAAGTACTGATATAAATCACATAATGTATGAGCAGTCACATTGGCTATCTCATCCTTGTCATTTTGCCCATGTACATATATAGGCATTCAAATTAACCAGTTTGCTGTGCATTTTAAAGCTTATGTGACTGAGCTAAGTGTATTCAGTTCATTTTTTTTTGTTTAAAAAATATCAAATTATATGGTAAATCTGTATCACAAACTTTTTTCAATTTTTTGACACCTCCTAGGTGTTCCAAGCACAGGTAAGGATCTCAGTGTGTGAAAACATGCAGAGATAGTTCCTTTCTTGAATGACTACACTGTAAATAGCTTAAGTCGCTTACAGACAGACCATTAATAATAGAAAAAAGATGAGATATTGTCCACATGTTTTGCTTGCAGTTATTCACTCAGCAAAAAATGAAGCAAGCCTCAGACAAGGTAGAGGTCAATAACACACTAACAAAATACGCTAAAAATTCCTACTAGATCTAAACCAGGCTGAGATCTACAGGTGGTAACTGGTGAGTACGTAGTGTTTCAGAAAAGTTGGGTATATAGAATTGGCCAGATGCCTCTCAAGCATTGCCAACACCATCTCTTTTGCCCGAACCAACGCTGTGAGAAAAGCTCCAGCTGGAACAGAGCACCCGTCTGTGTAACGGCTCCCCACACCGCTGAAATGAGCAGGGCTAAATACCAAGGCCGTTCACCTCGGCAGACAAAAGCAGACAGCCCTCACCGACCGGAGGGTGACTCACGAAACAGGCAGCCCAAAGCTATAACCAGTGACCGCTGCCTGTCCTGCCGTCGACAAGGACAACCCAGCAACACGAAAAGCAGCTCTGGAGCTGCTACAGTTTATTGGCCAGTAAAGTACGCTGGCCATTTCAGGTTGCCTTCAGACACCGCAATCCAAACTGCGGTGATTCAGAGTGTGTCATCTGGCCGTTTGCGACATGAGGTCAGCAACCTTCGGCAGCGAGGTGGAGAAACCCCCTGGGCAGGATAAACTGTTTCTCTCCAGCTTTAATGTACTGGTGTCCATCGCAGCTGTGCTTTGCAACAGTAAGAGCTGGAAAACACAGACCCTGTCCACATCTCTGCTCAGTAGTTTTATACTTTAAAATCTATTTCAGGTGGAAAAAGTATAGAGAAAGCAGCATTCAGTGCCCTCTCACTTCAAGCTGTGAGCTGGGGTAGGTATTGGATTCTGTAAGGAAAAAAAAATCGGAAAACTTCAGCAGCGTATTGATAAATCTTTCAAGGAAGAAAACACATTTACAAAACCATGTGTCAAATGAATCACCTACTATGTTTTGACAGGTTAAGAAGAAATTGTTTTCCCTTATAGCAAATAGTTGTTTGACCCTGGTAGATTTTAACTATCGAACTCTTGCAACAGCCTATCTTTAATTAATGTCTTTGTCGGCTTCCCTGGATTTCAGATGAGGCTGTGCATTTGTAATTTCTGTGGTGTCAGAAAGACAGCCAATTTTTCATTCCTTCAAAGTGGTTATAGTTTCTTTTGCTATAATGCATGTGCATACCGATATTCCATGTTTTATTTCCACTGTCTTTCTGTGTTAAACAATATCCTGTACTAGTGATTCACTGCACTTGAACTCACCAACTTGTTATAATTTAAGTTCTGAATACTTCTTAGTAAGAAGTTTTGTTGTGGTATTTTTTTGTCAAAAGGAAAATAAACCATAAAAAACATTACTGAGGCATATCTAATGCACATTTACCTCTGTATGAGGGAATAGCTATTACACCCAAGACAAACTGAAATCCTAGAACAGATGTCATGATGGATGTAACTGCAGTGTCAGCTGGATTAGTGTGGAGCCGCAGTGTGAACTTCTGGCAAATTAGAAGGCTCCTGAGTTTGTAATCCCCGGCAGCAGGAAGATCGGTAGAGCTAATCTTGTCCGTCTGATCTATCTGTTTTGGTTTGGATGTGTGAGTTAATCTGCTCTAAATTCTGCGCTCAAATCTAAACACACATCCCCTGCAGAAGGCAGCAAGACCTATGCTCAAGTATGGTCCTGAAGAAGACCATTCTGTAATTTTAATGTGTGAGAAATCCTCCTTTTTAAATACACTGCTAAGTGTTTCCTTGAGTCCTGGAATGTCAGTTGCTGAAGGGCTTGCGTAGAGGATGTCTTTTTCCTTGGCGAAACAAGACGAGACCTGAGTGAAGACTTTTTTTGGCATTAAGCAGTGGCTCTCAAGCTGCTCTGCTGCTGCTCTCCACAGAGACGCTCCTGCAGCGTGCATGCATTAGCAGAGCCAATGACAGATTAAAAACCAAAAGGTGATCTTATGAAGTGATTTTTGTTGCCACTGATATCAGCTCTTCTTGCCTGTTGCACCTCAATGGACTTGATGTGCCAAGGCTGGTTAGTCAGCTTTGTACTGGAGAAGACAACTTGGTTTCAATTACAGATTTTAAATCTTTGCAGACCAACTTAAGATGTTTGGTGTCTTCTGCGAAGAATTAAAACATCCTTATGCTGTAAAACACTGCACTGAATTTTGGAAAACCTACTCATTTACTGTCATCATCTTTTCAGTCTTGAATAAAATAGATTACTGGCAGTACGTGACAATCTGTCATGTATTTTAGCTCATGGGGATTCTCCTATTTCATTTGAGTCTTCTTTTTACTGATTTCAGCAGCTGCAAATACTTTTAAGGAAGACAAGAGGAAGGGAAGGCAATAAAAGGATGTGAGAGTAAAGGAGAAGTGGGATTGGGTATAGAAAAGAGAATAAAGTAGAGAAAGAGGAGGAGAAGAAATGAGATTTTGAGGTTCATGAAAGGAACATGGGAGAAAGCAAAGAATGAAACAGATCATGTGTCACCTTGCTTTGATGCTTTTTTTTCTTATTTCATCTTCTCTAAGTAAGCCAGGAACAATCTTAAAAGCAGTGTCCAAATTTCAGCATCTGCTTTTGCCCCATTTCTCTTTAAAGGGAGCTGCAGGTGCTCAGAAGTACTCAAGTCTGGCCACAGTGCGTATCTGGAATATTTTGGAAGTTGTCAGAGAGTAATTTTGCAGCAGCAGTGAAGGTGACCATGTGTATCCTGGTCACACTCCCTACAAGGAATCATGTAGTTCATGCCCTGCTGGTCCTTCACACTTTGACACTTGCCTGCTGGCCTGTGCGCTAGGAAAGGCATTCTGCAGGTGCTACGGGACTTTGCTCGGAAGCAAATATTTATACAGGAGTGATAGATAGCATGTGTTTTCAGCATGAGTAGCAGGAGTGCATTTAACTCCATGTTTAACAGGGATGAACGTGTTCCAAGTGCATGTCTGTATTTATATCCCTCTAAATTCCTGAGCAAATTGGAAAGTCTCTGCTGCAATATCCTTACCCCATGCCGCCCTCCCTGTTACTATCGACACACGGAGAAACTGAGGAAAGGATGTGTTTCCCTTCGTGCTTTATCAGTATTTCCCTGCAGTCATCAAGTAGCTTGTTATCAAAAGCCATGTCACTATCCCATTCCCTTTCAGTCCAACAAGGATGAGAATAGAGTGAGAAATTAAACAGGGATCCCTGAAGAGGAACACCAGCTGAGAAATACATTCTTAATATGTTTATAAACCACGGGAATAATTTGTATGGTAGAATATATGTACAATCATGTTTTGATAGGCCTTTTGACTAACATACCCCGTGGGTGTTCCTCTTCATGTCACAGGAAGGTATTTTTTCAGGAATGCTCATCGATAGATAAAACCTGATTGTGGCAAATAATTTGGCATAGTTTCTCTTCAGCAAATGGTTTCCTCTGACAGTGTCTGAATTAGTTCCAGCTCTGGAAGTACTGGACAGAGCCCAGTACTGTAGCTCTGTGTTGATGTTGTTTATTCATTATTTGAGGAGGGTAGATAAGGCCCTAAGGGCCCGATCCAAAGCCCACAGAAGTCACTGAAAAGACTCCCCAAGCCTTTTTAGTCGCTGGAATCCTCTATTCTGTGTTTCAGAGTTTGGAAATCTGTGCCAGGAACTTCATCAATAACTGAAAGGCTGGAAGAAAAGCAAAGAGAAAACTTCTGGACAGTCAGAAAGAAGGAGAATGAAGACACTCAATAAACTCTCAGCAGAGACAAAACGTCTCGATGTAGTTTTTGTAGATGAAGATTGAAAAGATATGTAACCTCTGATATTTTTAGGAAAGCACCAAATTTCTAAAAGCCTTAAGACAAAATAAAAACGAACATCCTAGGGTCTTAAGATCATCTATTCTACAAGTACCCTGTAGTTCAGTCTTCTGTAAATTAACCACATTCATCTTGATTTCTTGTGGTGGACATAAATCTCTCAAGTTCTACTATATTTTAACAGCTTTATTTTTACAGTTTTTAATGATAATTACTGGTAAGTGAAAAGTTGCTAAAAGCCTAATTTTACTAATGATATGTTTATGTGTTTGTGTTCACTATTATAGGGAGAGCCAGCAATGACCTCTCTACTTAGATTATCTAGTATTTTCCATGATGAAAAATATTGTTTTTTTTTTTAATTTGGTAGTTGCTGCTGGAAAGCTCTGATGACTGAATGTCTGGAGTTGTCCTATGAAATTGGTCAGGGATAAAATTCCAAATCTGTAAAAGTGCTTTTTCTTTGTCCTGTGAAATTCCATTGGGATTTTCTGGTTGCAGCTGCTGACATTCACTATGCCCCTTCTTCCTTTTGCTTTCCTCTGGAAAAACTTTATCAGCGTGCTGAAACTATAACTGACGGTGGACTTTGGGGAGAACTGGGCTCACATCCCCAAAGCAAATGCACCGGTCACAGTAGTGTTGCTGGAGTCTGTAGAGCAGCTTCAGTGGAAGGGCATGGGAGAAGGTGGCAGATCATTCTCCTCTCAGCACAATTCCCACCATGGCTTTTGGTCACTGCGGGAACAGCTGCGGACTCCCCACAGCCCTAAGGGCAAATAAAGAACGGCCAACTCCAACGTCTGACTTAGATACCTGTTTTGCAATAGTGCGACATTCAGAACTTCACCTATGTCATTATGTGAATGTAATTCTATTCAGCCCATAGCATAAATACAGTATGTGGTATGAGAGCTGGGTAAAGCTACCTGTGTCCATGTTTTCCTTGCAGCAATTCAAAGCTCTGCGTATAGGTCCATAACACCCTTAGCATACATGAAGACTGTTCAGGTATCTCCTGGCAATATTGCCTTCTGTGCTCTGGATACCCCCAGTATCTTCACTCCTTCCCTATAGGTCATGTTTTTTGCTTTTTAGACCTCTAACGATTCTGCTTCCTTGCCTGTGGACTGTCTCCAAGTGCCCACAGCAAAAGGTGCCTCAATATTCTTGCTCAGGCCTTCCCAATTCTCAGCACAATGAAGTCGTTACTTGATATTCTTAGAGAAACCACTCCCATTTAAACAGTTTGACAATGGCTGAAAACCACCAGAGAAATATTAAGAAAACTATTAAAAATCCTTGAACATAATTCTTTTTAAAAGTAGCATAAGATCCGTATAGATACAGACAAAAAAGTAGTAAATTCACCTATGCTCATTCTTTAACCCTAACCACCTTTTCGCTACCTGAAGTTGCTCGAGGCACAGGTTGGAGCCCCTGGAAAGGTCAACAGTCTTGTGGTTTTTCCTCAAAATTGTGGATTCTTCTTTGCTACAATTTCTTCCTTCTATTATACCGCAAAGAAAGTTCTTGTCTTCTCAAACTTTGTGCATCTATGTCTCCTAAATCCAACATTAAAACCTGCATGATTTTGTAATTACTTTTTAATGATTTGAGGACTTTCCATTCCCCAAATCCCAGCCTCTTTTGTGAAGTTGTAGAAAATAATTTTTGATTCAGACTCATGTTTTTTTCCAGGCCAGAGCTAGCCACAATTACTTAATAAGCTTTAATGATTTTCTCATTCGTAACATAGGATGTTAGGAACCGTTGCCTTGCTCCTTTTCGGAAGTACCGTCAGTATGCAGGAAAAAAATCACAAAATAAAATGGCAGAGAAGTCAACTCACTCCTACGTTTAAAAAGTTATCCACAGAAAGAACTCAAATAGTCACAGACATGTTTAATTTGATAAGATTAGAGACTCAGAGTAAAATGTGAATGATTCGGAACTTTAAAAGTCAGATTTGTGAAGGTATGAAAAACAAATTAAGGCTTTACCTAATAACTGAGCAGGAGGAGAGTTACAGCAGGTGGGTATCTTAAATTGTCAAAACCTAGTAATGTTTGGGATGTTCCCTAACTAATTTTTACAAACTGGTATATTCCCTAAGTAATTTTTACAAACAACACTTTGAACTCATATCAGGTGCCAGAGTTTAATTTTTTTTGCCTGTTTCATGTAACTTAGCTAACCCAATTTTTTTTTTTTTAACTTTGACTTTGATATGATCTTGATAACTTTTTTTTTTTAACTTTAATTCTTTGGGGAATACTATTACTTTTCAGTTTGACACTGGTCTTTCCACAGTTCTGAATGAACTCTACGTGGCTTAAGGAAACATCTATATTTAAAATTGTGTGAACTTCAAACACACTTGTCGTGGGTTTGCACAATACTGTACACTGAATCAGTGTTCTCTTGTCAGACCAGGGAATATCTGTATGACCTGAACAGACTACTAAACCTGAACACATACAGAATTATTCCAGAAAAATTCTTTGATACAGAATATAAAGGCAGGATAAACTGTGAAATAGCTCTGGAAATCAGCAACGTTCCACTGCCAGAATAGTTTTACCGTTCAGATGAAACTGACTTTTGGTAATCTGCATTGAGCTGCAAGATTCTCACTCCTTGCATGTTTGCAGTGTCTACGCAGGGGATTTAAACCTGGTGGCCGTTTTGAGCAGAACTTGAATATGAATCATTAGTAATATTAATCATTAGTAATTTCAAGCTCTGATTCTCTCCATCCCATGCTCCATCTCCTACTTCTTCCTGCCAGACAGATAATTGCCTCTTCATGGAAATCTTCCAACAATGTACCGGTGAATAAATGAATTGTCAGGTTCTATGGTATATTAGCCCAGAAAAGCTCAACATCCAGGACTATATATATGCCACCCATATTGCAACATGGTGTCCTCTCATTAAGTACATGGAAAGTAGTTGTAATTTTTGTAAACTAGCAACTCTTGCCAATTTTTCTCCTGATTAGTATAATCCTTTTCTCATAATCTCTTATAATAATGTTTTATACTTCATTTATCTCACATAATTAGACCTTGGACAATCTCACAGCCTTGTTACTTTTGTTTGTTAAAGCTCATTCTTCCTTCTAAGACATCAACAAACACTATACTTAGTAAATTGTATTAAAAATGTTTTCAGAATGATGTATGTATAACTTGTGTGTGTGCAATGAGAGGGAAAGAAACTCAAATCTCAGACGTCCTTGTTCCTGTTAGTACTATCACTACTCATGCGTGAGACTTTAAGTTTTGGCCTTAAATCAGATCCCAGGATAAACTTGTTTTCTTTGTACTTGACTACTGAAGTTTCCCATTTTACACATTTAATAGAAAAACTATCAATATTTCTTTCGAAACTGTTTTATGGTTTTTTTCCAGGAGACTGTTAGAACAGCTGGGAAAACTGCCAAGAAACTTGCTAAAGACAGTAAGAGCAGGAATTAAATCACAGAAAAACATGAAAAACCTGTAGCAGTGTCTGAACAGTGAAATAATTACTGTCGACCAGCAACTGTATCTAATAGTAAGTTTTATAGCAATGTGGTAAAGTTCCTGATATGCAACATTATGTTTCAGCAGATAAATGCAAATGGCAACTGAAGTATAATGTTGAATGTTACAAAGTCTATGCCACTGTAAAATTGCTTGTTAAAGACAGTCTCGGAAGGGACTCTATTGACTTCACATTTTTACAGCTGTTTCTGCAAGTTTCTCAGGTGATGTCTATTAAACCAAGGATTTATACCTCTTTCATCCTCTCAGTATGTTCCCAGCAGCTCTTATGATCACCTAGAAAGTACAGAAACAGCAGGTTAATGGAAATTTTCAACATTTTCCAATAATAAATTTGATGAGCTATGGCCATAAAAATGTGGAGTGGGCTCAGTTGTCTCAGTCATGAGCTGTAAACTGTTTACTCCAGTTTTATTTCATTTCTGCCTTTCTGAACTCCTACTTGCTGCCCTTATTCCACACAAGTGAATACTGGGGACATGATAAAATATTATGACACGGTAGGTGTGCTTGTTTCCTGCTTTAACAGGCAGATGTACTGTTTCTCATATAGCATTCAGATCCTCATCTATATTATTAGTTCAGAGAACCCAGGCAGGTAATGGTAATAAAATTAACATCTAAGCTTAGAATTATCTGTAGGTCAATGGATGGACTGTTTGATCTTGTGAGTGGCCCAAAGCTTTCCAAAACTGCAGTTAGTAGAAAAAGTTCTATGGATTTCAGTGAAATTGGACCAGATATTCACGGGACCAAACTTACATAAACTGACTCCTCCATTTTCTTCACTGGAAACTGCTAACTGGAATACAAAGAGTTAGGGATGCCGTTCTCACCTTACCCTTGACTTAACCAGGCAATAATTTCACCTTTGATGTTTTAAGAATATCATTAATTCTGCTCCTTAACTGTGTACCTACTGAACCACAGATAGCTTTGCCATTTGTACCAGGTTTGAAGTTCTTAAAGTTACTAATACTATTGCTATGGGAACAAGAGTTGATGTCGTGTGCTGCAAAGCTTACTTGAACTTCACGTCTCCAGTACTGCGTGTAAGTTCAGGAAAAAAAAAAAAAAAACAAGTTCCCCCCCCCCGCGAC
>VYXH01011300.1:1113349-1142434 GCA_013397275.1 Burhinus bistriatus | reverse complement strand
CCCCGTACTTTATTCTTGTTGCTGCAAACTTCTTTTTAATCAACTGGTTTGTTGGGACAATATGACCATCGTTGGCTGAGAACTTGAGCAGTGCTCTTCCCCTTGGCTCTACCTGATCCATCCCAGCAGCTGAGCGTGCTTTTTTCCCTTCGCCCTTCTGACATGCTTTACGCTTCTGAACCTGGAAGTTTTGTTTTGGCAAACGCTGCCTCCCAGGCTCTCTGAAACCTGCAGCGGAAGGAAGGAAGGAATAGCGGGAACAGTATATTGATTGGTTTGAAGTGATTCCCAAGAACATTTTCAAGATCAGTTTTCTCAGAGAGAATTCCAGTTCTGGGAGGAGAAAAGTAACAGATTACCTCACCACTTGATTCCTCAGGAACATGGTTTTGGAGAAGACAAACGCATTCTGTGTGTTTTTATTATTCCTCTTGTAACATAGTTGTGATTCTGACTGGAAAAATAGTAAAATGATTCACTAGGATATGGCTGTGGCTGCCTACCAGCTGTTATTTATATACGACAGTTAATGCACATGGTAATCTACCTGCACGTAGGAGACGGTGGCCAGAAGTGCCTTTCTGCTCAGGGTAAACCGGTAGACAGTGAAGTGTGTCCCTTGGGGAAATCACTGAATGCCTCATCCGGCCATTCAGATGGGAAGTCTTTGCAGAATTCATTATCACATTGATAAAATTAATTATTTTGATGTGTTGGGTTCCAAAACTGTGGCCCTGGGTAACTCGTGTGGCATTGGACTGTGTCCTGCTTTCCAACTGTTAAATTGCATTAAGGGGTGGCAGTTACGTTCTGCAGTGTAAGGTTAAGCCTGGAAGTGATTGCAGTAGTGAGCACAGGAGAAACACATGCCTGTCACCAGGATGATTGCAAATAGTGTGGGTTCGTTCAGGAAAGAAGTGGCCCACCTGTGGAAACATGAAAAAATCAAAATGTAACTCTTCTGCAAACTTACTAAAAAGGCAGCTTGCAGAGGTGCAGCCAGGCTTTGACACGCCCCTGGTCCCCAAAGCTCCTGATCTTGGGTTTAAAATGACGTAGTGGTTTTATTTATTAGTATTTATATGGTGGATATGCTATATGCCACTGGTAAGGACTTGAGGTAGCCATAATTACTGAGATTGTTTCTATTATATGGAAATACTGTGGTTGAAAACAAAATAGCAGAGTCCACAGGCTTTCTCGAGTGTTTGATACGGTCACTGTCAAACCTTACTTTTAACTGAAATTTGCTGAAGATTTTCTGCGGTGATGTTTAGATAGTAAGGAGGTGGATTCCCGGTGTCTCTAAGTAAATGTATAGTGCTGTTTGCTGTGCTCGCTGTAGAGTAACATAGTAATTTTATGGTTTCAATGGCAGAATTTCACAGATGACTCTTTTTATAGCACTTAGGTGGGTTTTTTTTCTATGCTAGTGTAGCAAATGAGCAAATTGTAACTTCAGAAAGAGACAAGAGAGGGGACAAAGTAATTCCTGAACTGAGAGAATGAAAGTATATGTGCACATATGAACATATGACCTGGCAGCTGATGCTGAAATCTACTTCACCGCCACTGCGCTGTTATGGAAAAAAAGCGTATCTGGTGGAAGATTATTCGGAATATTTGAATTAAGTTTATGGTTTTCATACTTACAGGGAAACTAGCATTTCTCATCCTGCAAAAATGCGTGTGTCTGCTGCATGCAGCAGTTCCTTCAGGAGAGCTGCTTGAAGCCTCTGAGAACTGAGTTGTCAGCCCTTCTCAGATTACCTCCCGCTTTGTCATGGTTTCCAGGTTGTGATTAGCAATAAGCGGTTTGCATGGCGAGCACTTCTGACCCACCCGTGCAGTGGTGGTCAGGCTGCCTGGCATCATGCTGGAGGAGTGACAGGAGCGAGTAACTTGAAAATTTGACCTCAGCTTGAATTTTTCTGACTTGGTGGTATTTAGGTTGAGTAGACATGGTGAGGATGAAAAAGATACTTATGGAAAATAATCCAGGTAATAGTAAGGTTCTCCGCTCTGTAAAATTTTAAGACTTAAAAAGCATATGGATAACACACCTAGTTATAGCAGTTAGTTCTGGATGCAATAGTCTTTGATTAGGATTCGTAAATCTCAAAAAATTTATTATAGATTAACACTGCTGTCAATACTGAATCTTTAAGTGTGGAATAAGTTTTTACTATGACAGGCTGTTCCTGAAGCGTGGTCTGTGTAGCATGTATAGGAAATCTTTCTGTTCTTTTGCTTTTATTCCAAAGGAAGCTTTGGGGCTGAAATGCGATCCATTTTTCTGCAAGCTGTGTTTGTGGTGAATGAACAAGCAAATGATAAGAGATGTTTGGAAAGTCCACCTTGTCCAGGGCAAAGCTGGCAAAAATTGATCATGCTTATTGAAACCCTGTTTGCATGGTGGCACACTAATGATGCTCTGTTTGTGTGGCCGGACCGGCGCAGCCTCTGGCACGATTTCTGAGTGAGTGTTACATGCTTAGAGTTTGGGCAGGGGGCAACAGGCCTGACAAATGGTGTGTTTTCCAAACCCTGCTTGTCAGGGGCTTTGCAGGTTTTGTGTTGATGTAGTTCTGCTCATGGCTTCCTAGCAATTAATTTAATGATGAAAAAATGCTGGTGAGAAGGTAAGAGGGATTTTGAGGAGTGCAAGTCAGCCACACCTGACCGGTTTAACATTTATGGTAAGAGATGGTGGGCTGCCCCAAAAGGGAGCAGAAAGACAGGCAGTTGAGCTGAAACATGTTTATCAAATGGTTGACTATAGCCTAGTGTTAAAATGTGGAAAATTATCATAAAAATGATGTCTCAAGCAACCTTTTATCAAAACTAAATAATTGCACATCTGTAGCTTTGGTTTCATCTAATTGTAGCCAGAGACATTTCTGACTTTTTTTAGTGTCTTTCGACTGTCACCATAATCTTTGTGTGCTTTGGGTTCTTGGGATATTGTAAGTGTTTCGCCTTTTATCTTCTTTTTTTTGTAAATATAAATAAGCATGCATAGGTAATGGGTAGGTATAATTTTTTTTTTAACTTTTTAGCAGTACCGTATTGTCTTTATGTGATGTAAATGAGCAAGGTAAACAAGAATATGGAACATGAATTAGTAGATTTACAGTTGTTGGTCAGTGTCATGTTCAATCCCCAGAGGAATCGTTCTCTCTTTATGAGAGTTCAGTCTGATGTCCTGTGTATCACGAGCTTGTAGTGACGTTCCTAGACCTTGTACATAACCCTGATTTTCTAGTTAAAATACGTAACCTGCTGAATCAAAAAGATTTTAGAGGAGGACTCTTTTGAGACACCTTTCCCCTCCTTCTCACCAAACACTGTGGGAGATAAAGTGTTTGGGGGTTTGGATGTTGCATGGAACAATGCTTGAATTGTTCATTTAAAAACTGCAGTATGTTAATATTTGTGAAAAGAAATTGTAATCTGCTCTTTGATAGCGTTTGAAGGCGGTTGTTGATAAGAGACCAGAACTCAGGGAAAGTTGGCTGTGTAAGCAAATGTAACAGGTGTCGAATGACCATATTCTTACTTAACTTGAAGATAGGAAGCTCAGGCCAACCAGAGCTTAAAGCACAAATGCTTTGGTGTTCTGACATTCACCTGCAGGGAACTGTGAGAGGAGAAGGTTGTAGTCTCAATGAATGTGGGAAGCTTTTTTTTTTTTTTTTTTGTGTGTGTGTGTGTGTGTCCTGTGCCAGCTAACTGGGATTTCTCAGGTTATTTGCTTAAAAGTCACCTCCCAGACAGCAGCCACATGATGGCAACTTGGATGCTTTTTGTGTTCTGCAGAGCAAACAGTTTCACAGTTGCTTATGCGTGTGTCACTGGGACATCATTTATAGGTCCTAATACACAGGGGTGGGTCAGTATGGAAATCTACTGATTTTACTTGGGTTTTGTATTGGTCTCGGCATGTTCCCTGCTCGAGCCTGGTTGCTGGGTTTTGGGCATAGGCTTAGCTGGCTCCTCCACAGTGCCCATGCAGAGACCCCATCAGAATAGTAATGAAAACACTCATGGGCAATAATGCCTAAATTTAGCATAAAGAAGATTTAATGGATTTTTTTTTTTTTTTTTTTTTAGAGTTAGATTTCATTTTGATATCTATGTAAATCTTAAGTCTGTTTTAAGTAGAAAGAAGTCTTATAGACTGTTTTTGGAATGCGCAGATACCTTCTCTGGCCCAAAAAGGAACCATAAACCCAAAAAATCCCTCTCACCCCTGCTGCTCAGTTGACTGTTGGTTTACTTATAGCTGACAGCAGCAGGATGAAGTCTCTGGGCTCTGCATTTAGCGTTGGCTGGGTGGCATTTCAGTGATCTACCTGAGGTCAGCCAGGGGAGCCCAGATTTCCTGGGGCTGCCGGTACTTTTCTCAAGCCAGCTCTTGACCTCTTTGCTGGTGTTGAGGTCCCAGCAGCAGCCGTGAAACCCCGCTGCCTGGCAATGTCACTCTGCCGCAGCTTGGTGAAAGCAATGACCAGCGGTGGAGAGCTGCTAATTTAAGGAGGGGAGGTACTGAAATGGGTCACGGTTGCTTCGCGTTTAGAACGCTGTTGTGTGATCCTGCAGGTTTGGGAGTTGATGGTGGAAATGCAAGGTTACATCTTGCATATAGCGACTTAATTCCCTCCACTCATTACAGATAACTGCCTTTTAACCATTTCTCACCAACTCCCTCTGTCTTTTTCAGCCGTATCAGTGTTTTCCTGTCATTGTCCACATCTGTCACTCACGCATTGCACGAGAAGTTGCAGGGTGAAGGTGGGATGAACCTTTGGATCGAGCGTGGCAGTGGCTGCAGAGGCCCCACGCGTGCGGGGCTTTGCTCTTCAGCAGTACTGTTCCCGAGGGGACCTGCGGCTTGGGAAGTGGGGAGCTGCACAAGCTGTGCTGTGCCCTGGGGAGGGCTTTGCCACAGCCTCTCTCCACCAGGTCTTGCCTGTGTTCAGCCATCCATGGTACGAAGGAGGAGGCCCGAGAGCCAAACTGGGGCTGTATCCCTGTTATCTGAGCAAGCAGGGTAAATGCTTTTCAAATTATCCAAGGCTAATATGGAGAAAGACTGAATTCTGTAATGCTTATTGAGAGGGACGTAAGAAGTGGACAGCAAGCAAGTCCTTCAGCTTTGAAGGTGTTTTCAGTAAAGGGTATGTGTGGTACTACCATGGTTGGCCAATGCGTGTGGTCTCTATCTTTAGCTGGATGGGATACATCATAGCTTTCAGTTTGGCATTATGTGGTTTCTCAGTATTTCAGTGTTACTTAACGGTGATCGAAGGGAAGAGTGGCTTGAGAATGATTTCTCTTTGAGCAAATGCAGTGTTTGGCTGCTGTGAGCAATTCTTGCAGCTCTGAGGGGACAACTGTGGAGGAGCCTGCGAAGGCGCTCAGCGCGTCAGGAGAACAGGTCCTGGAGGCAATTTGGGGTTTAGGGAGTTGCCAGACTTTTTTTTCTGCTAGGCGATAGCCTTCCACCGGTGGAAAACCATCTGATTCTCATAGCTTTTTACAGTTAAACTTTGGTTATAACAGTCACAGATGTTTTAGTTCTGTTATAAAAACACCACTGGAAGTAACACTTTCTCAGTTGTACCAGACTCTGACATCTTTTGGTTGTGGCACATTTAATCTGGTAAAATAAGATGGAGTAAATGGGGGAGAAATGCTGGTGATGTTAGTTACACAGAATATGGTTCATGTAGCTTTAAAACAATTTCCTGGTTCTTCAAAGGAAAACAAACCTTTTCATCTGAATATGAATTGAATGGATAAAACATGCAACAATGCTGAACCAATGCTTATGTATATTGAAAATAAAGTGGAATTCTTCTAACATCAATCCAGAGTGTAGCACAGATGTTCTCACTCAGAAATACTTTGTGAGCAGTAAGAAAATAAAAAGTGGAGCAAAAAGTATTAAAAAATTCTGCAAGATACTTTAGGGCATCTGTGCTTTTCGCCCTCCCCCCCCCTTATAATATACATTGTATGTTTTCTTTGTTTCTTTGAGGTCATTTTACCGTAATGCTCAGCAAGTCTGGTACTGGAAGATAGATAAAAAGCCACCAAAAACCAAACTGCCTTTGAGCTAAGTTACATAATCCGGTGGTGCTGTTTAAAAAAAATGAGAAAGAAAAAGGACTACAGCAGCACAGACGTACTTAATACTTGTCAAAATGACTAATATTTCCAGTGAAACAGAAGTAAGTCAAATTCTAAATTGAGGAAAAAACTAATTTTATATTAATAGTGAACATTAGGGCATTTTTGTTTTTGAGATAATCACATTAATTTTACTTGTTACAATACTTTAGCAATGTTAGATTTTTTCCTACTGGTAGCCTTAGCTATTTTCTCAATTTGATTCCAGATATTTGTTAAATCAGAAATAATTTTAATAACTATCTTGTTGCAGTATTTGCTGTTGCTCTTTTTTTAATCAGGTAGCAGGTACATGACGGTAACTTATTTCTTACTTCAATTCCTTATTGTAAAGTGATACACATTAATAACCTTTTTAGTCCCAAACAAGAGGAGAAATGTATCCCTACTAAAAGCTCTTGGACTAGACTCCACATGCTCCGTCTCAGGGCTGGGGTCTCCAGTGGAGGGGAAGAGTAATGAAGGCCAAGTGTGTTTCTGTGTGAGGGGATGTGACTGTGGCTGCCCAGGAGCAGAGATGAGCATCCCACGGAGCCTGGTCCTGGAGTGGTGCTGTGGTCCTGCCAGCCACCGAGCTCTGGTGCTGGAGCAGTTGGCTGGTGTTGCCTCCTGGATCGTTGTGTCTCCAGCTCATCAGGGCTTTTATGGTAACAGAGACAGGACTGGCAGAAGGGAAGTGACTGTGGGGAGAAGGGTGGTCTTCCATAGGGACAGAAAAAAGGACGGGATGTCCTGGGAGACTGGTGAAAGGAAACGCTTTTGGGGTAATGATAAATGAATGTAAGTCCCAGTGCTTTTTCTTTCACGTGAGAGGGAAAGAGGAGTTTGCACGGAAGCAAGACAGTAATGGAGTAAATGAAGCACAAATACAAAGAGCTGAAGGTGGGAAGAAACTGCTTAATGTGATGCCCTGGAGGTAGGTGGTCAATTTAGGAAGAGGAGGAAAAGTTGACCTCAGTGGTACAACAGATGTCACCCAAAAGGCTTTCTTTTTAAAAAGAAACCTGTGGAATTTATTATAGGAAGCTTCCCTTTTTGGGCAATAAGCTTGGTGAATCTCTGATTTGGTAGAGAAAATAGACACTATTTTGGAAAAGCGATGTCACATTTTTGGATGTACTTTCCACATTCTCTCACGCTCAGCCTGCTGCTGATGCAGCGAGATTTTGAATCCTTTGCAGGAGGAGCGAGCTGGTACATCGTTAGCAGTTTCCTTTTTAAGTGGCCACATTTATAGGATTTTTGTTCTGGGTATGCATGTCTTTACAGACTCAGAATGGCAATTTAAAATGTTTCTGGTGTTCATGTTGTATTACTAATAGGAGAGAAAAAAGTTACGTGGGTATAAAATGTTTTAAATGGAGATAGGACTCTTGGGAGTGCCTGTATGTTTCTGTGCGCACCCACTTAGGTGTTTTCATTTGTTTGAAGAAATGTAGCCACACTTACTAAATGAAAAAGTAGTTTCACCTTACCCCATCTTTTTTGCATGTGCTTTCAAAGTTGTTGAGTTACTCTGTCTTCCCCCTAGGCAAAGGCCACATAATGCTTTTTTTCTTCCCTATTAAATGTCAGAAGCAATATCCTACTTGTGAGAAACTTGAAGAGATACACCCCTTTGTGCATATAATGAGAACGATGACTTTGTTCCAAGTTCTTGGAGTCCTTCTGAACAGGAAGGGGCAGGAGCAGAATTGCATGAAATATGGAAAAATTACTTCTAGGGATGCTGAAGTGTCTTTGAGACCAAGTAGCCTGAAAGTTTTGTTGCTGTAACAACTTAAATGACAGTTTTTTAAAAAAAAAAAAAAAAAAAAAATTGGAAGCTTCAGAACCTTTAGCTTCTTTAATAAACCGCTAAGTGGAATAACAAGGCTTGATTTAATTTGGTCTCTCCAAGAACCTGTTGTACCAAACGATATTTGCATTTTTTTAAGTGTGCATTTGTTTGTGCTGTCAGTTTTTTCCCCTCTGCCTTCCTGTGAAGACTGCTTGCCCGCAGCTGTGAGCGCTGGGAAAGTGGCCAGATACTAAGTACCAAAAGAAGAAGAATTTATGCAGCTGGGCTGTGGTGGCCGGGCTGTGGTGGCCAGCCGTTCCTGGTGAATGAGCCTCTGGCTTTGGTGCCACGTGCAGCCCGTGAAGATGAAGAGGGAAAGGATTTTAGCCCCCTTGAATTTTGCTCTGTCTTTTGGCAGTACCAGGCTGCTGGAAGACTGCTATCCTGAAGTGTTAGGTTTGCTGAAAGTTAAAAAATACTGTGCAATTGTAATAATTTAGCCAGCTGGAAAGTAATGATGTCCATACACACCACTTGTTGTGCTGGGTGTTTCTGCCTTTTATCCTAGAGAATGAGCACTGGGTAAGAGGAGTAACGCTGCTGCGTTCCGAGGGAGAGGAGCCCGGCTGTGGACGCGGCTCCCTGGGGCTGAGCTGCCCGCTTCTGCAGGGCTCCTGTGAGGGGGCTCGCTGCTCAGGCGGCAGCTCGCCTGTGGGTCAAGGTGAGAGTGTGCCCGACTTAATTGTTTATTGCTGATGAAGATGCTGATTCTGTTGCCGCACTGTGGGTCCGAGGCGGCTGGGGACAGGGAAAAGGAAAAACCTCAGCACAAGAGGCTCCTCTGCTGTCCTCAGTCAGTCAAGTCTTCTGGGCGTGGTGCAAGTTCAGAGCATCGTTTCCAAATCCTATATTGAACATTTTTTTTTTCTGGCATTAAGAATACTAATTTGAGAAGATAGTTTTGATGTTTTCTGCCCTCACTGAGTTTCCTTAACAGCAGCTTTTATTACTTTTTCTAGTTTTTCTTCAAATGAAAAATAGCACAAATAAATGTGGTCTGTAATAATTCTGGAAAAATTTGAAGTCTGAACTTGGAAATTGCAAGAAAAAGTGGACTGGGTGAAATAAGAGCTTTTAAATTTGGAATTATCTGTTACCGTAGGCTCTGTGTTGTGAAACAGCCAGTGAACGTGGTTTTAAATGTCTATAACTGTGTATGCAAAATATTTGTATGTTTAAGTGCTGCCATTTGTTTAAAGAGAAAACCTATATTTTTTTTAGACTTAGCTAACCAGGTCTAAAAAGAAAATGTTATGTTCTGTATGTAAAACAGTGTATTTAACTTGTGGTTATATTAGGCAATGGAGTAGTCTCACCCCGCACCCAGCAATCACTCAAGAACATAATGCTTTCGTAAACTAAACCCAGATGTTAATATGCATGAAATGTTATTGTAATCAGTGTCTTATAAATCTCTCCTTTATTAGTATAGTTGTTTGAAGTAAATTCCCAATGACCCTTTTGTTGCTTTGGTGTTGTCACTATTGATAGCTTAAAGCCCCCCTGCTAAATTGAAAGCCGTAGATAATGAGTATCCAGTATCGTATTTTTTGGGGTTTATAAAATATGTAGCTGAAAAGGCTCCTGGTCCTCACCCTGTCTCTGTGGAGGTAAGAAACTTCCTTTGCTGGTGGAATTCCCTAGCTGGGGAATGAAAGCAGCAGCGAAGGGGAGCCAGCTTGTACGAAAAGACAATTTGTGCCTAGTTAAATATTCTTTTGATATTTGAATATGAAGTAATTACCTTGCATGTACTGCTGTTTATCTGTTAGGATTTGGAGAAGTCCAAACAAGCTGCTGAAGGGAATTGTGTCATAAATCTACTTCTGAAATATTTTTTGAGGATCGTATATTTCAGACTGCTTTTTGTGGTGTTGTTTTACTGGTGGCCAGTGACTGGTGGGAGAAGTGCGGAGCTAAGTGGTTACGGAAAGATCTGGGCAGTGGTCTGGTGTCTTCCTGTGGGCTGTATGGGGTGATCAGATAGACCCGTGTGGGAATCTGCTTTCTAAAAATGCTCTGAAGGTGGCTGTGTAATTGCTTATGCATGGGTGCTACTCTTCTGACTTTTTTAAAACTATGTAGTTCAATACATACTGTACTTGAGTGCAGTTTTTAGGAAATGGTCTATTTTGGTCTAAATTACATCAATTTCATAATTCAGTACTTGTTTGGTCTCATAGCGAAACAAAATAAAAAAAGGGGATTTTTTTTTTCTTTGTTTTATGTGAACGTTATTAAACTATTTTGCATCTGTAAATCATAATAGCTGATTTTGTAAAATAGGTGTCCTGTTTTACGGGTGGTCTGTGTTTCCCTTTATTAGACCATGCACTATGTCTGTGATGAGACTGTGTAAAGACTGCTCTAACTCTAGCTGCCCTCCCAAGTTGCTTCTGATTCAGTGTGCCAGTGTTCTGTTGCCTTCTGAAAGGCTTTGTTTCCAAAAGTTGGTGGATGCCAAAGACACTGTGAATAGAGATCCATTTTAAGACACAATGAGTACACGTTTTTTCTTGATCACTTTTGGAGATTAAAGTTGTGTGTGATACGGAAATTAAAAAAAAAAAAAAAAAAGGTTTTCTGTAGTTAATTAATGTTTTAGAAGGATGCTGTTATTAATCCAGAATTTTTCTGTTGCTTTTTCAAAAAAGTGTGGTGTTCCTTTCTGAACTCCAGTGCAGAGTGTAATAATTCACTTTGCGTTTTGTGTTATTCTGCGGTGTAAGCTACAAGCTGAGACAGGGAGCAGAGATTTGAAATCAGTTTATAATAAACAGCTCTTTGCAGCTTGCCGTTCACCTGATGTGATACTGCCCTTCACTTAGGAAGCTGGCCTTTGGTGAAGACCACACGGCTTCAGATCTGTGAACTGTGCCTAGATGCAATGAATTTGGTCTGGTTTTTGCAATTGTGAACTGTGCCTTTCTCAGCACCGACAGCAAATGGGAGTCAGCCCGGTGCTGCTCACCTGCCTGCTTGGCAGCACGTGGGGAGCTGTAAAAATCAAACAGCTCAAAGCTGCCGAGATTTATCTATTTAATGTTGTAGCTCCCCTTTTCACTCCCTCTGAATAAGTAGGCCTCTGCGTCCAACATGATAATGTAAAAGCGAAGTTGTGGAGTCCTCCCTCCTCTCTTGCATCTTTGGATATAGTTTGTTCTGCATCATCACACCTGCTACCAGCCTCCTTCAGAGGGCAGATTGCAGCCTTGCAATTAAGTACTCCTAGCATCTGTTGGTGGTACGCCAGCAGCAGGACAAGGCTTTTAGCTTCGATCAGCTCTGCTGGTTTGGGTATGTTGTTAAATGGAGAAGGGAGAAACGAATTATCAGAGTCATTTTGAAAGAAATATAAAGTAAATACGTAGAAGGAAAAAGTGGAACTAATAAAATTTACTATTTCAACTTCTTTTTTAAAGCATGGATTTTAATGCATATTATCCTCAGTATAGGAGAATACCACTAAAACTAGATCTGTGTTTTATTACTTCATAGGCCACTTTAATGGTGATGATACTAATTAGCAAGCACTTTGTATCACTTCAGCTAATGTTTATAGCTGTGTACTGGCATAAGACCTGTCCGTTTGGGATGCCTTTGGAAATCAGGTAATAAAATCCACTTGAAATTCAAATGTTTAAAAGCATGGAGACTTTTCCTCTTTGTGTTTTTACTTCTACTGTTGCGCTGGTCACTGCCGTGAACTTGAATTTCCAGAGCTGTATCCAGACTCGCCGCTGCTGAGCTGTGCTTGCTGTGTGCCATACAGGCACCAGCTCTGTTACCGCAGGGTGAGCGGAGGCTCCGATTTGCAACGAGGTTGGGATGCCATGGCGTCATCTTCTCTAGTTGATTAGTGGGTTTTATAGCTTGCTTTCATTATCGGATGAACTAGTTCAAATCGCCTTTATTTTTAACGTGGAGGTAAGATTATGTATACAGGTTGTACAAGTTGTTAGTAAAGACCAAATGTTTTGTGTCCCTGCACAGTTAAAAGATTCACTAACTCATCTGTAATTCAGAAATCAGAATGTCTTCAGAGGAGTTTAGTGTGACCAGTAATATGTTGTAAAAAATTAATGAGAGGTACTTTTTTCATGACAACTATTCCTTACCTAATTTTAACAAATTTCCAAGTGCACAGGAACCTGAGGTATGGAAAGAGGTATGTATAGAAATGAATAGCGGAGGCTATAAGTGCTGTGGTTAGGATTTAAGAAAACGGTTGCAGTGTCTTTTGGTTCCTGTCAGAAGCATTGGCCAAATCCTGTGGTGAAGATACAGGAAATATCTAGTTAGTTTGGCTTCACTGATGCTGTGATTTGAGAAGGGAAATGTATCTGTCAATGCCCCGCTTTTTCAGGTGTGAAATATGGGCACAGAGTAGGAATGGGCTCCTTTTAATCGCTGCTCTCCCAATGCAGCCCGGCATTAACTGGGAAGCC
This sequence comes from Burhinus bistriatus, assembly GCA_013397275.1. Classification (NCBI taxonomy): domain Eukaryota; kingdom Metazoa; phylum Chordata; class Aves; order Charadriiformes; family Burhinidae; genus Burhinus; species Burhinus bistriatus. The sequence goes on along the minus strand of VYXH01011300.1, from coordinate 1,129,951 downwards.
CTGTAAGTTTATTCCAAATACAGATGATGGAGAGTGGGAGTGTTCACCTGGAGCAGCATCGTTTATTCCTGTGGCTCATTCTCTGTAAGGACCTTGTTAACTGTGTTTCACAACAGCATGATTTTAATTGCAGCGAGTGGGTATTGCATAAAGTCCTGTGGTTTTTCTCTGCATCTTTGTGTTACCTTAGGAAAGAAAAAAGTACTTTGCTGTACCTGTCATCTCTGCCACAGCAAAGCTGCAATGCACCCATCAGTTGCAACAGCATGCAACACCCCAACTGGGAGCAAGGAGATGGCTCTCCAGTGCCTTCTCCTCTTAATATGGTAATTTCCTTCGGTGCTTTGCCACCTTCTGCCTTCAAAAACCAAATCCACAAGCAAATGTCATAGCGTGAATTTGGCAAGTACATAATTATCCCCACGGAGCGTGTGGAGAAGGGGGGCACAGGAGGTCGCTGGCTGGTCTAGGACCACACAAAGAGTTCGGCACCGAGCTGGAAATAAAGTGCCAACCTGCTGACTTATTAACCACAAGACTATCTTTCCCCTCTAGTAAGGATGTGGTAAAGTATCACTGTATTTAATCCTTCTGCTCTCCTGTAGCTCACCCTCTGTATGAAAAGACACACCACGCTTTGCCAAGCTGAAAAGGGAATATTTTGTGGTAACGGGCTGTTGAAAAGAAAGTCTCTTCCTCTTACAAAAGTGTGGACTCTGTCATGTTTCAGTGCTTAATGATTTCTGTTTCTGATGTAATTTTTTGCAGTTTGCTCATACTGTGGTTGAAAAGTTTATACAGTAATCCATACTTGCCAGTAAGGATGTTGATTCCAATACTGAGTAGTTGTTTAAATGTTTGTAACAGAATGAAAGCAAGGAAATGCTGATGTGTGAGTTTAGTACAGCTATCTAAAATGATTTATGAATACTGTGGGGTTTTTTTTGTTTTGTTTAAAAGCTAAGTGATACACTGAAGCCAGAAGGCGATCTATCAGTGATGTATTTGGCTTAAATATGAGAAATTTAGAGAAGGGAGAGTATTGATCCATGCTAGTGGAATTTAAATGTGTTCCCCCCCCAGAAAGTGCTGTAATTTTCTTTTAATACTGAAGTGTTGTAAGATGGTCATGAGCAAAAAAGTCTGAGGTAGTCAGTAAGTGCTCTAATAGTGTTCAGCTGATGCTGGTAAGACAGTTGTCTGCATGTGCACACGTTCGTTTTAGATTGATAGGGTTAATTGCCTTGGTCTCAACTTTGCTTGTAGACTACTGTGCTCCTGATGCTGATTTAAAAGGAACTCAATCTACCAAAACTTTTTAATCCCTTCTGCATGCAGTGCTGAAGAAAGCATGTTTTCCCCTTGTAGGTGTAAGCTTTCGTGATTATAATGTCATATTCAGGTTCTCTATATTAGGGATAAGAAAACATGCAGAGCTGCAGTAGGGCTGGAGAGAGCAAACAGGAGAGTGCTTGATATGGTACATATTAAATAATAATAATACCAAGCCCTGAAAACTGGGATATTGCAAATTATAATTCCACCCTGAACCAGTTTTTTAAATGACTGGTTTGAGTTTAGTAAGCGGTGATTTACTCTTTTGTATTTTAAAAAACATGCTACAACACAACTACAGTTTATTATTACTGCTTTTGTTGAAGCCTTCAGGTTCTGTTAACAGCTGTCATAGTCATCATGTTATCTCCAGCATTTTGCAAAAATGCAGCTGGTGGACTATGCAAATGGAAGCATTTACTAAATAATTTTAGATGGCATTATAACCATTATTCATCTTTTGCCTCTAGATTTTGTATTTTCAAGTGACTCTGTATGCCTTTGACAAGCCTGCCGTTATTAGGCAGGAGGACATACAATGCAAAGTAATTTCTTGAAACTGGATAGCCTGAGAGATTTCAACGAAACCTAGTAACAAATGTCTCTAATGATTTACATGCATTATTTTGTGTCTCTTCCTTGTTGTGGCATATCCCTCTTATTCTAGACATCTCTCTTCATTAGAAAGCCCCCAAGAAAATAAAAGCTGCTTGTATTTAGATTTAACCATCCTGAAGTTAACAGCGATGATGCTTTGTTTCCTTTGCTGCCTCTGGAAACAGAGCTATTTCTGACCTGCTCAATGGCATCGCTGTTCCTGGCTTTTTTATCAAAATTAATTCTGTTCTTCTAGTTCCTAGCCTCTGCTGTTTTTTTCTGGTGTGGTTTTTGATTCTTGCAATTTGTTGTTGCATGACAACGACCCCTTCCCTCGTATGCACATCGAAGGCTCTGGTTTAGAAGGTTTCCTGGTCCTTGTGCATTACTGAGTTACACAATGACGCTACGGAAGGAAATCATAGAGAAAGTAGTACCTCCGTTGTGGTCATTGCTTCATCTACTGTGTCCTGCAGTAGAGGAAAGGAGGAGATGGTCTGCAAGTGCTTATAAATGCATTATAAACTTCTCTTCTTTTACTCTGCCACACACACACATCTCTACTTTTTTTCTTTTTCGGCTGTCTTAAGCTGTCTTTGGGCTTCTGTTTTGCTGTCTTAAACTCGGGCTATTTCCTATACCAGAACAGTAATCAAGGAATTCTCTCCTGCCCCATTAATCTTGCATCCTGATTACATGAGGTGTTCCTTAAGGCATGCAATAACAAAACAAAAGGGGTGGCTGGCGTGCAGGAAGGATTACAGCAGCGTGCTTTCTGTCCGGACTCTGTCATGCTCTTACGTGCCACACTGTTCTCATACGCCTGAACTCGCCGTGTGAGGAGACTGCAGACGGACCGATTTTTCAGCTACCAGCAGTACTGTCATGGGAATGTCAATGCAAATGCTACTGAGTCAGGAGTTTTAACAAAAAGTTGAGTTTTATTGAAAGCAATTGAACTGCAATGCATGATGATGAATGAATATGTGGTGGTAGGACTCTGCCAGTTCAGATGTTGCTTCTTTTCTCTTTGCCCTGTGGTTTGTAAGTGGGATATGTTTCCAAATGGAGATTGTTCTGATAATGATTTAAAAGGATATTTCTGTGTCTGTTCTATCCCAGGATATATTTATATTGAATTTGTACATCATTAAATAACTTTAAACTCATGTGTGTTTTTAACAGCTAGTGAAACTTTTTTTCCATGTAAACACTTTTACGAATGTAAAGAGGATGTATAGTCAGCATTTCAGCAGCAACAGACAGAAAATGCATTGGATGAGCTTATTGCCAAACAAGCTGGATATAGAAATCAATATTAGTGAAAAAAACCCAGCAAATGATCAATGTGAGGGAGGGGAAATGATGTAGTTAAAAATGTGAGTAGGTAATTGTCTGTATTACACAACTATATACTTTTCACTGAAGTCCCGAGCCTATAAAATCAGGTATGTTCACTGACTTATGGGTTGCTCAAACATTACTGTGATCTGAGTCAACTCAACTTTTTTCATAAGAGAAAACAGCATGTCCTGAGGATCAGAAACACTGAAGGACACTCCTTTTTTGAATCTTATGTTTCCAGATGGATGGAAATGTTCTCATTTTCCTCCTTCTCCCTGCACCCCCTCTCCAGAATTGATTGTAGCTGTAGAGCTAATAAGGGCAGACTGTCTGCTTTCACAAGCTAAGCACGCTTCTGTACAATTGTGCTATTGGCTTGCTGCTTTATCAGTCCAGGGCAAACTGTTCAATCTATTTTTTTAGAGCACCTCCTTTTTATTGCACTTGTACAGGGGACGGGCTTGGTTGTTAACATTCAGCTGGACTGTGTACAAAAAAAATAAATAGGAGTCATCCCAGCTCTCTTGGCCATTGAAATACCTTATCTGCTTTTCTGTTGTAAAAAGCCAGTTTGTATCTCATCTGCAAAGAATAAAAACTTTGCAAACAACCTGTAGTTCGTGCTGTATGACTGAATTGACAAAATACTCTGCTGCATGTCTGGAATTTGATATTTATATATCGAATCTGAAAGGTAGAGCATCTGAAAGAGAAAACAAAACCACTTTTGAGTCTTGCGATGAGCATGTATGAGACCTTTCCCCTGCAGGAGAATGATTGCTCTGTTGTGGCATGTTACGTGATCAGGGTCACATTTGGTTAGAAACTTGGTGGAAACACCCTGAAATCAGCAGAATTGTGTCTGGGAAGAGGGATCCGATAGTAAAGCTGTCAAATTCTGGAGCTAAACTCCTAATGGTATACATTCAGCATTATATGACTTGCAGTTTCTTCAGGCAGCAGCCCTGCAGGTGGATTCACATCGCATCATGAAATCTGTCCAGTGCAACTCCCCACCATGAGCAGAGCCGGCCTTGATCCCAAGGGTGACTCTTCTCAGTTCCAAGCTCTGAGCAAGGCTGGTGCTTTGGGTATGGCTGGATCACTGGGGATTACTGGTGTGCAGAGGCAGCAGGTAATGGGGGTGGGAAGGAAGGACAGAAGGATGTATTTGTACTAAGCCGTTACAGGGACTGTCTGTGTCTGTAAGCCTGCTCTTTGGAGGTGGTGAGTGTCACTTATGTCACTTGCTTGGGTCATTCTGCAGTAATACCTGTGGAGGGAGGTGCTGCATGGGTGATTGTGACATCCCAGGCCAGAGGGGACCTTACGCTTTGTTAACCTCACCATGTGTCATTACTGTTCTTGGAGTCCCTGTGGGGTGACGTGCTTGAGTGAGTGACAGCTGCTCCCGAATGCCTGTCAAAGAAGTTCCCTAGAGATGGCTCTGCTATGGTTTGAAAGACCTCTACAGAAGTAGAGGGGCCTACAAGAAAGCTGGAGAGGGACTTTTTACAAGGGCATCTAGTGATAGGACGAGGGGCGATAGCTTCAAACTGGAAGAGGGTTGATTTAGATTAGATAGTAGGAAGAAATTTTTCACTTTGAGGGTGTTGAGGTACTGGAACAGGTTGCCCAGGGAAGTTGTGGAGGCCCCGTATCTGGAAGTGTCTGAGGTGGGGTTGGATGGGACTTTGAGCAGCTAGGTCTAGTGGGAGGTGCCCCTGCCCATGGCGGGGATGTTGGAACCAGATGATCTTTAAGCTCCTTTCCAACCCAGACCATTCTATGATAAGTTGAAGCCAATGCATTTCTAGGTAAATGCCCTGGTGAGTGATTTTCTTGCTACTGAGAACGTTCACTGTATTCCCAGTCTGTTTTCAGCCTTCTATTAGGTCTTGTGCTGAAACCAGCACGGTGCGTGTTTGGTCTTCAGGAGTGGATTCTGTTTGAATTTTTCTGGTGACGCTGGAGGTCCCCATGAATCAAATTCTTCTGTGCCTGTGGATACTTGCAGGTTCTGTGATGATGTTCATCCTTTCTCTTCTGGATAAATAGTTTAAACCAAGTATCATCAATATGGAAAACGGAAGAGAAAAAGGGTAATGTGGTAAGAAACTACATTTGATCTTGCAATGGCTTCTCTTCAGATGCAGTCTCACTATCTTTGTTTGGGCTTTGGATAATCACGGGATTGAATTTAATTCGATTTCAGTTACAGGAACAGAGTCCATAATTAAGGAGTAAAGTAAATGGTCCTGAGGGTCAGGTTACTGATGTTTTGAGGAGTTACTTAAGTGACTCTGCTTAATATTTGTTTAAGGGTTGACCTTTTATAGGCTTTTATTGTTATTATTTTTTTTAATGGCCACTCTTGCACTTGTACACACATACAAAGGCCCTACTGAAGTGGAGTTTTGTTGCTGTCTTATCCAGGACCAATTTGAATTTTGCTCTTAAAAATCCCTGAAGTTTCTAGAACATGTTTGGAGTCGTCCACTGAAACATGTATGAATGCTTTGCTGTGATGGAGGGTGCCATCTCTTATCAGGGTGGTGGAGTGGTGGTGCATCGAAATGCTCAGTTTTTCAGAAGTCTGGCTGCTGCTCCATTGTAACAGGTTGAGTTGAGCATGCAGTTTGGTTTTGGGGTGAGCTGGCGCTGCTGGCATCAGCTGCTCTAGATAGCCTGCTTCCTCTCATGGGTGAGGGTTGAGATTTCAACCTTCCTGCTGGTCTGGCTGATGTGGTCCCAGTAAGAGGGCTGTTCCAGTTGCTGATGAATCACGTGAGTCTAAGGATTCGCAGGATGGCTGTCTCCTTTATAGAGAAAGAGATCCACAATGATGTAAACCAGTAATTTTTCTTCTAAATTTTATTTTCTGCAGTTCTGCTGAATTGCTGTGCATTGCTCATGAGCATGAATATGCTTTCTGCAGTGTCTCTGCAGCTTTGTGTCTGCAAATGTTAAAACTCTTTCTCTTTGAGAGAAGCGTGTTCACTGGTGAATGAAGTCAGCAATTCAGATAGCTGTTTGCAAGGGCAAAAGAAAAACCAGAAAATCTGAGCATGATTTTGTGGTGTTTGGCAATCAGCTTTCACACTAGTGAAGCTTTTTTAGCATTCCACAAGCATTGGTGTCTCTAGGCTCTCCCAAATGTGCAACTTGCTGCTTTAGCAATACGTGCCTCTTGCGCAAGTGGGACAGGGAATGGAGCCAGCTGGCCCTGAGTTTGGGTTGAGAGATCTAAGAAATCACAGGTCTCCTACCTCCACGTGCTCAAGAGTCAATGAAATGGTTATTTTAGCACATTTATATGAGTTTTATATTTTAGATTTAGGACAATGAGCAGTGAGTTCTTGAGATTTGCATTTGCGTAGCCTTGTGTATTGACAGCTGTCCTTCAGTACTGACAGTCTCCAGAAAGACATGCTGTATCTTATTGCCTGGAAGCCACCTCAGATACACAAGTTGCCCTCACTCATTAGCTGCACAGAAGTGCTGTAGTAATAGTAATAGAACAGGCTTTGAGATATTAGATTGTAATCAAGTACTGGCATATCTCATGTTCTTTATAGGATATATATTTTGCCCCCCTCCCCCATATGATTTAAGTCAAAAATTGCCCGTTCGCAGCAGTAAACGTGGTTTTGAAGACTAAGCTAAATGTTCATATATGGGACATCTTATGTTTCCTGGACTGAGTCTTAGAGAACATCCAGACTCCTCCTGCTGTTGCTGTTTCACAAAATTAATATTCATCCCCCCAAAAGTCAGTATTTTTAATAATCTTAATAATAAAAAAACCTCCAAACTTTGCTATCTTATGATGCTACTATCTCTTTTTATGTAATGAAATGATGCCAGACACCTAGTGAGCACTCTGAACTTGCGTAATACAAAATGTGAATCACTGTGAAAGAAACCAAATGCAGTATCATTGCTGAGGGTAAATGCTCTACTGGTTAAAGGTGTATCTGCAATTGGAAGCCAACAATAAATGAAATAGCAAATCAGCTAGCACAATAACTGCGTCAGGCAGCCAGCTCTGCTCGGGTGAGGGAGCGCGTGTGTGGACCCAGGACAACAGGGCTGTGTTGAAGCTGCAGGTGTGTATGGAGAGAATAGGTTGAACTGATATTCTCACACCGAGGTGGGAATGTGTACCAAGGTATCCATGAGAAGGAAAAAAAAAAAAAGATCACATGGCCTCCAACAGGGAGGCAACTTAAAGATGTTGAATTTTTCATTGAAAAGGCTTGTACTTGTCAGGTTTTAGCCATTGAGAGCGTTTGCCACTATTAGGTGTAATGTCAGAGTGTGTGAGAGCCATTGCACATCACTAGATGTGCGCGCTGCCATCACCAAAATCCTTACCCTTGTTTTTGTTTCATATTCCATGCTGAGAATTAAAACTCAGTTCGGAAGAGTTACCTAGGTCGGTCTGTGTAACTGTCAGCTTCTCTTGGGTGGTTTAAGATACTCTTGGAGCAGTTTTTTATATTAAATACTGTTGCTGTACACAGGGACTCTGCACAAAGCTCTAATTGCAGCTCTTTTTCTTCTTGATGGTACGAATTTATGTCCTCATGCTGAGATAGGTTATGTTCACCTCCCTCACCCCAGCTAAGTTTGATGTGTAGCGCAGAGTTCATGTAGCCTGATTATTAATCTACAACGTTGGTGTCTACAGCTGGTCTGGGCACCACAGCCTCTATTTAGAGGCAGTGCAGAGAAATACATAGTTTTAAGATGTAATTCACCTTGTCCTGAAGTAGCCATGTGAACTAGCTCAGTTTTTAGAGTTTGGGAACTGGCTGCAGCATGCCTGCAATTGCGTAGGCACACGCACTTCCAGTGCAGACTGCCCAGATTGCTCCAGTGGATCTCATCCATTACATACGGACAAGAGGTAATGGACACAAACTTGACCATAGGAAGTTCCTCCTAAACATGAGGAGGAACTTCTTTCCTTTGAGGGTGGCAGAGCACTGGAACAGGCTGCCCAGAGAGGTGGCGGAGTCTCCAACTCCGGAGACATTCCAAACCCACCTGGACACCATCCTGTGCAACCTGCTCTAGGTGTCCCTGCTCTGGCAGGGGGCTTGGACTAGATGATCTCCAGAGGTCCCTTCCAACCCTGGTGATTCTGTGATTCTGTGATATGTCCTCTTGTCACAGGTCCCCTTTTACTGCAGTCTGTGATCTTGCTGAATGGCTGCTTGCTATGTATAAAAGTAAGCATACGCATGGAAAAAACCCAAGCTACCTCCCCAAAAATCTCTGCTGCTAGCCCATTGTGTGGCCATAGGTAGGTTGCATTTATTCTTTACTTTGGACAAAAATGTTCATGCCTTGCAGGGTGGTGTGAGGGCTGGATGATATCTGTATGAGATTGTATTTCTCAACTCATTGCTGAAGTACAGACTTCTCTGTACTCTGAGGAGTACTCAACTCCATGGAGCTGAACCATGTTGAGAAATGCTTCTCTGCGTCTGTTTTTGGGCGGAGGGATGAGGACTCTCCTGCTCCTCCTACTTGAGGCATTTACTCTTATTTCTTCAATGATTTGACCTTTTTTTTTTTTTAAGGTCAGCTACTTATGAAGCAAAATGTTTAGAAAAATCATACATATGTTTTTCTAAATAAGCTTAGATAAACTTTCCAAACCCAACAGGTATTAGTTCAGGTTTAAAAAAGGAGCATAATAACCAGTTCATATCTATCATCTAATTTTTTTTCTCTTTGCTGCTTCCTAGTTGGATAAAATTTAACACTGACTTTGTTACAAATGGTAGAGGAAATAATTTAAAATTACTTATTTCAACCAAATAATGTACTGAACTGAAATGCATTTCAAGATTTGCATCCCTGCTCTTCCCGCAACTTTGAAACCATATAGCTAGCTGGTCACGGGATAGAGGCAATGGGTTTTACACATGCCTTACTCTTACATATGACATGTGATGAATAAATATTGAGAGCCCTGGAAAAAGTGCAAGAGAAGTTCCAGGGTTGTATAACCACTTCTGTGTAGTGAAAAGTGGTGTCAATCAGATCCATAGGCATGTTGCAGCAGGTCTAGAAGCTGTTTGAAAAGAAATCAGGGCAATTGCTCCTTCTAATGTAAACATTTTGTAACTCTAATTAAAAGGTATAAGAAGAAAACAGTTGTTCTTGCAAGTAGGGAGTTGTTATATTTTGTGTTGGGGGAAACAAACTGTATTGTTTTGCAATTTATATAATGTAATTTAAAAAATAAAGTTGTTCTTAGTGGAATGCCCTTATGGATGTAGTCAGTGACAGGTAATCCTAATCTACAGAAAACCTGTTACAAAGAAAAGCAGGTCTGTGAAGTTGCAGGCTGTTACTTGCACTGTTTTGGAGTGAAGTTGAAACTAACGGCTTGGCAGTATTGGTAAATTTGGTAGTAAAACTTTTTACAGTTCTGTATAAGAGTTTAAGAAGGAAATCTTTCATTATATTTGTAATGTCTTGGCATAAATACTATCACACAGTCAAGTTGTCACCGTATGTTGAATTCAGAAGTACTGGGAGGTGAAATATTCATTTGCAGTCTTGAAAGTGTAATGTTTCCAGTTCAGGATGGACAGGCATCGGGAGGTCTGTACCACTGCTAGTGTTATTCTTGAACTGAGATTTTTGTAATCCCTATTGTTACAATATTTATTGCTTGCCATTGCTCAGCAAAATACTGAGAATTGTTTCAGGGCTGCAAACCTATCCCCTTCCAAGCCTGCAGTTTACCACTGAAACAAAACTTTAACTGCCAGAGCTGTATTGTGTTGAAGTTACAGAGTCTGGAAGATGAAAATACACTTCTGTTTGCTGCTTTGCAAGCCATGTCTTCATTTATGTGAGCAATGAAAAACCCTGCTGCAACCTGGTACTTGTTAACCTAGTGATCATAAAATCCTTTTAGAAAGCCTTTTTTTTTTTTTTTCCTTTTTTTTAAATTAATAAAACCCCCACAAAACCCACCTTTTCTTGTCAAGACTGGGTACTGGTATGTCTGTCAGGGAGCTTTCTCTTTGGTTCTGCACTGCTTTTCTCCGTAATCCTTCATAATCCCCCCCTGTGTATCAATGGATTATTATTAATATTATTATTATTTTCCCCAGTGTGGGTCTTACCCAGTGTTTTTCCCCACAGGATTTAAGTGTGTGTTTGTTGAGTTAGCAGGTAAGTGTGTGCACTGGCGGGCACTGAGTGCTTGGGAACAGAGCTGGTATTTTAAAGCAATTCTGCTCCTCAGTGCAGACAGTCTCTGTGGTCTTTACCTTTCCTCCTCAATTTCCATTTGGCTTTGTAATTCTGCTCTGTGCTGGTGAACACTGATGTTTACAGAGGCATGTACTGAAATTAATTTATAGTATTGTTACTATAATCAGTGAATATATACATGAATTACTGAAATTAATGTATAGTATGGTATTGTTACTGTGAAGCTGCTTATGTGGTGGTGACAGCATGAGTTTTTGAACTCAGAGCTGTTTGTGTCCTTAAAAAAGATGTTTCATAGCTGTGAGATCTTGTGTCTGTGGATCCATCAAATAAAAGTGCCAAAGTAAAGATGACAAACCTGAATTCGCAGCATTTTTCCTCTGGGTAATGTGAGCAAATACTAAGTACCATAAATGGTGATTACTGTGAAACAGTAAATCTGGATGTAGGGAGGTTAGTGATCAAGTGCCAGAGAACCCATTGGTATGGCTAAATGCTGTTGAAAGGTGAAAGATGCTTTGCCATCTGCAGTGACCTATGGAGCCGTCTGGATGGTGCGTTGGGTATTTGGGGTAAAAACCAAGGGCCTTGCTGGTACACAAAACTTGCCTGCCCAGGCCTTGCTAGCGTGAAAGTTCACACCAGGTAAATCTTAAAATTTTGCATTTAATACTTCCTTGAAGTTTTTAATTTCTCAGATTATTCACTTCAGACATTTGCACAAATTTGAGGTTCTTGGAACTCTTGCTGTGCCAACGTTGCTGGGCCGATACAAGTGGGCTTTGAGTGTCTTGAAGTTAACAGTGGTTTGAAATGAAGTATTCAAATTAGCAACTCCCAGCCTTAAAATGGACTGCTCTAAAATCTTTTATGTTCTGCATGGTGGATGTTCAACACAGAATTTATTATGAATTATTTAGGATGTCTCTGCTCATTAGGTGCTGGTATCTGAGTGCAAGGAATGCTACTATATAGCATTGTAAAAATATATACCAGTATCAGTGATGGCCAGAAGAAGGAATTCTTCCTTCCAGGGAAAATTTATTAGGTGTATTTCTTTCAATTACATTGCATTCAGATGTTGCTTATTTTACTGTAAGTTAAAAGGTTATTGGGGGGGAAAAATGACAGGAAACTCTCAAAAACTCTTAGGAGGAATTGCATACTTTATCAGGGAGGTTGGTGTACAGTCAGCTGCTGTAACTGTACACTTTGACTTTCTCTTGTCCACCATTTCCTCTTAATTCAGAGTGGTCCTCTGACCTCTTGATCCTCTAGTCTGGGTTTTGAAGTGTGGCTTAAGAACATTTATAAGAACTGCCATTACTTTGTAAAATGGAGTATACTTCCAGAACTGGTAAATAGCTGGGGTGGGGGCTCCTCTGACTTTTAGGGTTCTGGGGTTTTTTTTTTTGGATACCATCACTGGCAGTGAAATCAATAGCAGGTCCAGGCTCTATGCATTTGTCATCCTAAGGGTGTTTTTTGATCTTAAAACATGAAATGTGTTGATTTCCACCTGCACCGGCAGCCTGTTGCAGGTCGAGATGCTGACTCTCCAAGAAGTAGCAGCGCATCCCTCCTTGGTACAAGGGAAGTGGGGAAGGAGGCTGTGCACGGCTCTCCCCGCGGGGCTGCAGGGACCCTGCTTGAGGAGAGGACAGAGTCTTCTGCTGAGAATGGGTTGGAGCCAAAACAGAGAAAGGATTTTTTGGAGTGAGGTGAGCAAGTGGTCGCTCTAGGAGAAGCTTAGGAAAATGTCAGCAGCATCAGGAATGGGGAAGAACCTGATGAGCGAGTAGGGTTGCTCACAAATGGAGAAGGGTAGGATGTTGTAGCCAGAGGCAGGGAATAATAAGGCCAAGAAGGATAATCATCCCTCCGGTAACGCCTGTGCTGAACAGGGAAGAAGGTTCAGTTACGGCCCTGCCAGCAACGCTTTGAAGTGGACCGGAAAGTCCTGTAGCCTTTGGACAAAATTTGTAAGAAAAAAAGTTGTGAAAGAATTTTTTTATTTTTTTTTTTTCTTTTGCTTAGAAGTTCATTGAAGAGGGCTGAGGGAGGGGAAGGGAAAGCAGTCTGCCTACAAGAAGCAGGACGAAGGAAGCATTTGTGCTGTGCATGTTAAAGAAGACAGGAACCAGGAAGGGAAACATTTGAAAATTGCAAGTTTGTTTGTAATCATGGGAGAGCTGGAGGAAAGTGAAAGTTCTCTGAGCGTACACCAGGGTGACTTGGAGTTAAAGTCAACATGCGGTCAATTTAATGTCCTCCTCGAGCTTGTGAAGGGGTTACCATGCTGATGCTGCCATCAGCATGGATAACCCAGAAACCCAGCTCCCACTAAGAAAGATTATTCTTCCCTGCAGCCAGCTAGCTTTTTGTTTCATTTGGTTCACGTTCTAGTAGTTGGGCATTAACAACACCAAATGCAGGCAGGCAGCCTCTGTCTGTCTTTAAATACTTGCACACTTTTTTCCCTTCCACTATTTAATAGGAATGCTTGATACTCACATTCCTCTTTCTACACAAAGGGAAAACCAGGGCAGCAGGATGTTGGGACTCTATTGCAAGTACTGTGCAAATACAAATCCCGGTGAAATCAATAGGAGGAATATGTAGAGGTTTTTCCAAGTCCAAGCTATGAGTTATTAATCTATAATCATTTTAAAAAACATTGGGCCTGGAGTAAAAATTCCCACTTTTCAGCCATCATGGTCTTCTGTTTCTCTGCAGCACAGAAGCTAGTAGGTCTTCCCTCCCCCTCATCATTTATGCTTGTGTCTACTCCTTTATAAATTGTTGGCATGTTCTCTAGTTAATTCTTTGATGACAACAAAAAGAAGCTTGTATCTCATTTCAGTAGACAGCAATTTCCCTGGGCTGAATATCTCATTGCTTTTCCATCGCTGCATTGTCTTGGCTTCCATGAACCCTGTTTCTTGCTTCGTAAATTAAATTATAAAATAAAATCATGAAGGACAGAGACAAATATTTTGTTCTGTTACAGGCATTGTGTTGTCTGAATGATACAGCTGAGAACCGAGGGAGAAAGACTGGAGGTATCTGCTTTTAAGGAAGGAGCAGAAGGGTTAAAAATAGGACTGATTTAAAGGATAATAAATAGGATGGATATAATCCAAGTGAGGTAGAAGATGGGTGTGTCTGCCCTGGGCAGGACATGCCCTTATGATGATTACAGCAAACTGATTACAAGCCTTGATTTTGAGTGATGGTGGTGATTTTACTGAAGTTTATTTGGTCAGCATACACCCTTGGTTTTGCTGTTCAGCTACTGTAGTAGGGAGGGACAGGCTGGAGCCTCAGTGTTAGGCAATATAGGGATAGTGAGGTATAGGAGGAACAGAAAGAGCTGAGCTAAGTGAATCTGCTCATCTTGGATTGTGTCTTTGTGCTGCGTCGGAATGTGGAAGTCCTGCTCTGTTTGAGAGATGCTATTTTTCTTAATAGTGTGACTAAACTACTATACAGACTCTAGAGCGGTAGGTGGTAGGGTACATGCATATTGATATTTTTTATCTTTAACTGAGACTTCTGAGCTCTGTCTATATAAGCTGAACTCTATCCCTGACTAAAGATACCTGGAGGCAGAGGATGAGACAGTGAGATGTGCGACTGCAGAAACCAGACTTTTCCACTGGGGTTTGTTTATGCTGCTGCCTGCCAACCTCAACAAACGACACCAAAATGTGACATTACTGGATCTGCAAATAGGTCTGCTGTGATGTAAAAACCTGCTATTTTTCCTAGTGGGTTGGTAGCAATCTCTGCAGCCAGTGCCTAGTAGTGTGACTGCTCCTGTCAAAGGGAAGAAATGGGATTTCGTTGTGTTGCTCCACTGAAACGCATACACAGTGCCAGAAGGTGGGGGCTCCCCCTGTCCTGCCCTGGTACCATCATGCTTTGCTTTCCTCTCAGTTGATTGCTCAGGCACTTACTAACTTTATTTACTCATTTGTTTATTTTTTAGCAGAGGTATTTAAGTATGAACAATTACATTACGTTTCACTGTTACTTTTTTTTGGAGGCAGTCTTGCTATTTGTCTAGGCACCTGCAAGGTTTTCTGCTGTTGATGAAAAATTTCAAATTCAAGATCTTGCTAATAAAATATTTTAGTATAAAATCAATTGTTGTTGTAAAAGGGAAAAAGACTCTACTGGTGTGACTTTGTTCTTTTTCCAATGAAACTGTGAATTCTGTAGTAATCTGGGGGGAGATTGCTATTTCAACCACTGAAAAACTTCAGGAGGCACTTCTGAAAATAAACAGAAATTGGTAAATCCTTTCCACGGAGTAGTAGGGTTTGTTTTACCAGAAGTTTTATTGTATGTCAAGATTTGCAGTTAATTTCAGAAGCCTATTTCAATTCTGAAGAGGCAGATGACGGTAGCGTTAAGCTTACCTGTGTGTGTGTTTCATTGCTTCGTTACGGGCACCTTGATTGGGAGGTCTGTGCCTGCAGCTTCATAGAAACTGTAGAAGCCTCTGCAGAAACTGTAGTACTGCTGGTTTCTGTTAACTGCCAGGCTTGCCTTAGTCCTGAAGCAGGTTATGAAGGAAGCTTTAGTGACCGACAAAGAACTGTATTGCAAAGTAGGTGCTTCTAGAGGTTGAAATTTAATGAGGAAGCTTGGTAGGTGGTGCATCGTTTTCTCTAGGGTCCTCTGCACCTGCAGTAGGTCTTTCCTTTGGCAGAGACCCCTCCGGCTTCCCTGGGCACGATCGTCGTGGCCCCAGTGGTGCCTTCTCTTTTGCCCCGTCCATCCTATCCCCGCTCCAGCATCCCAGGCTGGACATACCGGTTGTTGGAAGGCTTCAAAGTGTTGCCACCCTGCCTGCGTTTGCAGGTGTGTTTGGTGTTTGTGGCACCCGGAGCAGCTCCTCGCACGGTCGCGCTGCTGTAAGTCACGTGCAGCACTGGAGAGTATTGGTATTTGCGGCAAGCGGCAGAGGTGCCCATTTAAAGTTTGTAATGCATTGTGAGCATCGCTTATGCTTTCTCCCTGGTACCATATCTGTTTAGTAAACATATCCATTTAGTTAACAGAGAAAATAGTACTTATAAGAATGCCTAACATCGGAAGCTTTTGTTAGCTTATAGAAGGCACAGGTTTTCATGAAAAAATACGGTTTTTTGTGATGTTTTACTTATACTGCAAAATTATTCTCCCTTGAGGTTATAAAAGTGAGAGTACTGCTCCAGATTTCCAGTAGCAGTATTCCCATCAGATGCTGTAACAACAGAAGGCACTAAGCATCCTGACTGTTTCATTAGAACAGAGTTCTTTAGAGTTCCTGAGAGGCAATTCTGACTATATTTATACAGCATTATGGTAAATGTACTTTGAAATGAAAAGCAGGTATTCCCAAGTCTCTGCTCAAGTACTGTTCTTGCAGAGAAATTATGTTTTTCTCCCAAATCTTCTGACACTTGAGGATAGCTGTGAAATTAAAATAATAATAATAATAAAAACAGGTTAAAAAAAAAAACCACCCAAAAGCAAAACCAAAAAACCCAAGCAAGTATTTCCCAAACCCTCCTCCACTCTCTGCTTCCGCTGTATCCTTACTTCCCCCCTGCCCCTCCGTAGAGGAGGCGTGTTCTTTTCCAGACAAGGTGGGGGGGAGACTGACCTATAGTTTTTCTTAACGATTTTAAAAATACGAAATTCTGTTAGTCTAAATCAATGAATAATTGTAATAATGGAAAAGCAAATTGTTTGCATGTACTTAAAAGTTTGCTAGTAAGCGAATAGTGTGTTTTTAACGGAGTCAGGAATTTGCAGAAAATGGAAGAGACTGCAGAATATACGTGGCTGTTGCAGAGTCTTTTTTGCAGTGCATCGTAGAGGGTTTCTGGCACCAGTTCTGAACACAGTCTGTCTGCTTTTCAGAGCAAGCTTCCTTTCTTAAAGCTCTGCACTGGAAAGAAATGATACACCGGCGAGGACAAATGTGGACTGAGGGACACTGGGAAGGGAAGCCTGAGCCCAGTTAAGTGGAATGCACATCATTTGACTCCTGCAAGAAGAATTGATTAATCATAAGCATTAAAAAAA
>VYXH01011300.1:1092049-1106603 GCA_013397275.1 Burhinus bistriatus | reverse complement strand
GAGCCTTCCTACCCTCAAGCAGATCAACACTCCTGCTTAATTTGGTGTCATCTGCAAACTTACTGAGGGTGCGCTTAATCCCCTTGTCCAGATCATCAGTAAAGATATTAAGCAAGGCTGGCCCCAAAACTGAGCCCTGAGGAACACCGCTTGAGACCTGCTGCCAACTGGATTTCACACCATTCACCACAATTTTTAAATGTTTGGAAGAGCAGCTATCTTGCAGACATGGCCTTTTTTCTGTGAACCTTGAAAGAGGTGTGTAGTTTATAAAAGGCCATGTGATGGACTAATAAAAATTTCAGGGAAGTCTTTTGTTTTTAATTTTTTTTAAAAATGTCTTTAAATCAGTCATCCAGGTAAGAGTGATTTGAAATTCAAAGTACAAGAATTTTTATTAGATTTACTGTGTATAAGGATATAAATTAGCTCTTTAAAACATCAGTGAACTAAAGTCTAATTGATTTGTTTAATTTTACAAAATATGACATGTTCTGAATTAACAGCATAAACACGTCTGTTTTTACTCTTATTTTACAGACCAGTGCAGAGAACAGCTCATGTAGACGTAATATGTTATGTTGTATTGTACAACAAGATTGTACTTCTCACAGCAAGCATGAAAAATCCCAGAGTTCATGCTAATGTGTTTTTTTCCTGTTTTTATAATTTAAGAGACTGTTTAAGTGTGAAGTCTGAAAGTTTTGAGTCCAAGGCAGTTTAAAATATTTTTTCTTTCTTGCTAAAGCTAAGTAAATTTTGAAACAACCATGGTTTTAAATAATAGAACTAGCTAGGGAACAAATTTTCTGTTGTGTGATGGTAAGTAAGGTTTTAGGTTTTTTACAGCATTTCAATGAAAGGGGCAGCTTTTGTAAAAACTGTTTCCCAGAATGCATGAGAGGGCTGTTCCAGAGAGGGTGTCTCCACGGGGCAGGACACTCAGCCGGGAGGTGGGAGCAAGGCTGTGCTCTGCAGGGCGCTCCACAAACCTGCATCGTTTGCAACCCACATGTCAAATGTCTTAGTCACTGACACTGGTGTCTCTTCTAGAAAATCTTCGTATCAAATGAAAGCTTTGCCAAAACTGACATTTTTACGCTAAATTTGGTTTTCGGGAAGCTTGCATTTAAGAAAACTTTGAGGATTCCTTGTATCTCTAAGCTATCTGAAATATTTCTCTTCTTTCAAATGGCAAAATTTTACTTTATTGCTAATTTTTCTGTTGTAACTTTGTCTTTCTAGACAGGAAAGGAACTGCATTCCTAGTCTAACAACCTGCAAGCTATGTAAAAGAACAGTGAAATGAAATCAGCCTTTTAGAAAATAGGAAGGGTAGAAGAAGTATGAGTCATCCAGCAGAAGAAAATGTTATTAGGACTAAATTTTATTGCTCAGTGCAAACCTCCTGATGAAACCCATGCATGTGAACTTGGAACAGAAGTTTGGCCTGGCCGAGGGCGTTGCTGTGAGTCAGTGTCTGATTCACCACAGGCAGGAGAGTGTAATTCCTCCTCCTGCATTACCGTGTGTGCACCGTGTTTGTGTCCCCCTGCCGACTTCATGGTCATGCGATCTATTACGTCTACTGGTGTAAATTTCAGTCCGGTTTTTAAATTGAGGACTGAATGAATAGGTTTCTCACCTCTCCTTTTTGTTCAGCACTGATGCAGAAAAATCCAGCAAAATTTTGATTTCCTTCCCCTTTCCCTTGAATTTTGAAGGGGTGCGGGGCTGTGAATGGGAAATGCTGCCTACTTGGAAGATGGCAAAGGCCCCTGGCTAGCTTTATCTGTAGCTTGCAGCCAGTAGATCTGGCTCTGTGTCTTACCGAAGTAAGATCATGACCTCTCCCTATCCGAACAGCTTGCTATATATAGACCGGGAGCTTCCCTGGGAATTCTCGCAGCAGCAGCACCGGCTCTGGGACAGCCGTGGTGCAGCCCAGTCCCCAGGTGACAATGTAGGTGTCATGTAGGTGTCGTGTCTACCTGCCTTGGTGCACAGTTGGCTTGTCCTGCGGGCGGTGGGACTGTCCCCTGTAGGCAGTGGCGAGTTACTTGCCTGTAGGAAAAAGCGCGTAAAAGCAGCTCTAAAACTTTCTGCTTGGTTGAAGAATTCCCCACTAGAAAGCAAGCCCCCCCACCTGGAAAATGAAAATGCATGGTCAGGCTCTTGAAAATTATTTTCTTTCACTTAATATTTTCAATTGTGTAAGCGTACTTAATATTTTTTTTTCCCCTACTGAATCAAATTAGAGCATGACAGAAATCTGAGAATCTAAATTTGTTGTGGCAGATTTCCTCTTCAAGAACAATATTCTTGGCTTTAAAAATAAGAACTGGAGAGTGGGTTTCATATATACAAGGTTGTTACTTTGATGCTTGCAAGCTTCTGTCAGTCCAGACATCTTGCTATTTAGAAAAGTATGAGGGATTTTTTTTTTTAAAAAAATATTTTTATGCCAGTTACTGAAACTTTCATTGTATTTTTAACAGGGCTGTTGCTATTAATGTAGAATAGAAGAGACATAACAAAGGCCTGTTGGTTGCTAGGGGAAAACTTGCAAAGTTAAATTAATTAATTTGAAATGTTTTGCAAAAATACGTGGATGGAGGCTGTGGTTAGATTAAATGGTTTAAAACTTTGGTTAGATTGATGCAGTACTGGCTGGGGAGCTGTTAGTGTGTGCTATCTAAAACATATGCTGAAACAGTCAGAAAGATGCTGTATTTTAATCCATTTCTATTCAGCAAGCTCTTTTATTTTTGCTCTGCTGCGTGTTACAAAACAAGAAGCAGTTTTTTTCCCTCTTCAGTGGAGCCTACGACACTATCTTAATGTATGTAACAGCAGCATTGGTTATGCACTGATCCTGATCATTCAAAGTTCGCAAGAGATGCTAACACCTTCTGTCTGCATTTTGGTGGTGCACTGATTGGGGAGATCCCGGGTGAATAATATAAACAGGTTTTAAGAAAAGAATTTGTATAGTTTCTAAGAACCTGTTTGTTTTGTTTTGTTTTATTTTTTCTTCTTCTACAGCTCATTAGAGTTTGCTGCTTGTTCTTCTTCGTCTCAAATATACTGTATTTGTTTTAAAGGAGTTAGGTACAGAAAATAAAAGTTGCTGTACTTCAAAAAATACTACTTTTCTGTAAACATGAGCTGCACGTAAATGAATAAAGGTGTTTTTCTAATTGTTTGTGTTTTTAATCAATCCTATGTGAAACTTATTTTTGCCATTAGTTGTGAAGAATTCTCAGATTCTGTATATATGTGTGTGTGTATATATATAATAATAGTTATGCTGTTACGTTGGAAACATTTTCAATAAGGTTAGTTTCTTAAAGCACATAAAAGAATTAGAAACTGGAGGTTTCAAACTCAGATTTGACCAAGTAGAGGATACTCTCCAATTTGTTTAGCAGAAGAGAAGAAAGATAATTACTTAGGTTTTAGAGGGCTTAAAGGTGTAATTCTAGGTAGAATATTATGGTGCATTTGAGTATATTTCTAACATTGTTACTCTGCATGCAACTGAAGTCATTTCTCTGTATCTTCTGCCAAGGTTGTCTTTGTTACAAAGATGGGAATTCCTAATTTGGACCGCATTATAAGTTATGACTGAGAACACCAAAGTGTCATATCATTCTTGTCTTAGTCAAAACTTCCAGAGATACAAATTGCGGTGCACTGACCTGGAAAAATTAAGCAGTTTTTACAATTTCTTATATGTTACACTGACAGCTCAGTTGAGAAGACATAAAGGTTTACCTTTTGTTCAAAACAGGGCTTGGCATTGCTTTACTGGTTTTAATGGTTATTTTTTGTTGCTTTCTTTTCTGGTCAAGAAGACTAGCTGGTTTTGCTTCTCTCTTAATCAAGTCTCCTGCTTTAATTTTGACAAGTGCAGACATGCTGTTAGAAAATTAAGCAATTTTGAAAGATGTGTAATGGGTTAGAGTTCAGTGTGCTGCTGTTAGCTGCTCCCTGTCACTGGAGATGACAAGGGAGAAGATAACTAAGGAAGTAAAAGGAGGTTTTTAATGCTAGCCCTTGTCTTCCTGCACTAGTGGGTTAATTTTCAGGGCTTAACTTGCAAGCTTTGCTTATGTTGATAGGCACTGATGCAGCTAGGTCTGTAAGGGTATCGCAACGTCAAGTTGGAAGGAGTACTGGTGTAGTAAATGGAAGGGGCACGCTCTTAGGTCTGTTTTTTTCCAGTAGTTGTCATCTGTGTTTGCTTTAACATCTTGGAAATGCCCTCTGTTTCTACTGCTGGCCAGGTGTGGAAGTGATAGTGAGCCATAAGTAAATGTGGATGATGGAGAAGAGTGGCTTTCGAGAAGCTGGCGGAAGACTGAGGGTTGCAGTGCGCCAGGCAGCCGCGAGGGGCAGGTGACTTTTGGTGTTTATACCAAATTCTGGAACTGGAAATGAGATTAAGGGAGGCGTTTGAGAATGAGGAGAGTCACCGGTAAGGTGAGGGTTCAGGGCAAGGAGAGGAGTTAGGATTTTCCTGTTATGGGCTCTCTTCACTACTCAAGAGTGTGGGAGTGGGATTCTGGTTTCTTCTGGTTAAACTGGGGCTAGCCTCAAGCTTAGACCAGACCTGAGCTTAGTTATTGATTTGAAAAAGAGGATTATTGCAGATTTGTGAGGAGAAACTGTAACTGATATCCTCTGAACAAAACATGGGTGCAAATTGAAATAGCAGGAGAAGTGAAATGTGGAGTTTGTAGCACTCAACGTTAATTCTGTCTTTATTTCCTGGTGAGATCTCCAGCCTGCTATGGTACTAATTGCATTTCATCTTAAATAAGGTAATACCCCGCAGCAAGGTCAGACAGTAGGAATACAGCCATAGTAAACCTAATGTTACCCTAGGGTCCATTTTTAAAAAAAAAAGTCTTTATTTTTAGAAGTTATGAGTACATTTGAAAACAAAACAAATAATCCTTGAGTTTACTATTTTTAGGAGTTTGGTTTTAAGGAATTTTCCCTCCTTCACCTTGATGTGGAGTGCAGCCCTGCAGTTCCTCCTCTGGATTAGCAGTGATCAGAACCCTGAATTCGCAGAGATTGACAGATCTGTTTTATTTAACCTTATAAAATAAACATGATTATAATAGTTGAATTGATATAGTGATTGTTCTCAAAGTTTCAGACAAATGCTAGGCATGTTTAGGTATGAGTGACTACATGCTTAAATCAGTGCCGCAAGAAGGTATTGAAATTACACTGCTTCAAAAAGATTGGGCAGTTTGGAAAAGTAATAGCTAAATTTTGTTGGTAAAAATTGTTCCCCAGAGATGAAAATAAGGCCTGTTTTGGTTAAAATATCTTGAAAAGTATTTAACAGATAAATTAACACACTACTATGATTATTTCCACATTGCCTTTGCAGATGATAACTGGAAACCAATTTTCCTTGGTGGGTTTGACCTTGGAGGCATGTGCGTGTGTGCACAGAGGCGTATGTTAAACTGAGATACTGTTCCACAGGTGTCTGATCCTTATGGATGAGATGCTGGAGTGGTGGTGTGCAGGGGTCCTCTGGCCTCATGTCAGCATACTTAGGCAATGTAGAAAGCTTTTTGTATGAGCTATAATGTGCACATAGGCGTGGAGAGCAAAGGAAGGGAATATAGTTATAGTCTTGGGAGCAGTTTTATAGGGCACAGTGGAAACTCCTGAAGCTTTCAGTCCCCTGCTCACCATTAGCAGGATTTCCCTGCAACACAAATCAGTTGAAATGCTCCGCGTGTCTCTTCTGGGTTCTAGGACCCGGTGTCGATCTGTAGGTGTTTTTCAGCATATGTTAGTTTGTCACTCTTTATTTGTGCCATATACCAGCTCGATCCAACAGACTTAAGTGACGCATTGCTTCTCCTGTAAGCTAGATGGGGAGTGACTGTGTAGGCAGCAGGCAGTGCCCAGGCAACCTGCTGCTCTTGCGTGCTGCTGTGCTGCGGTGCGGGGAGCCTGGGGGATCTCATCCCATAAGCACCCTGCTTACAGCAACTGCACGGGAGGCAGGGAGAGCTCGTGGGTGCCCCTGTGCGCGGCTGACCGGGTGGCAGGGGAGAGTAAGGTGTCTGGGATGCTAAAAGTCTAAATCCTCTCAGATATGTAAGATATCATAGCTGACCTAAATTGAGGTAAACTTTCCTGTGATTCATGTAACTTGTGCATTCCTTCCACATGGTTCAGCAAAGCTGTTTATATTGCGAAGTCCTACTCACCAAGCCTCGACTTTGAAGCTCCCAGAGGAATAATATAGTCATCAGAATGGAGAGTGGCATTTCATATTTTTTATTAATTTCATAGTTTACAAGGTTTTGGAAATGTGAGGCACTGTATGTATATAATAATGTTTTTGCAATTCTCTCTGTATATTACTCATTGTTTAGAGTTCCCATACTACAAGATTAATTGGCTGTGCCCACTTGGGAGCATATATCAAAATTGGTTGTTTCCATCTTTCATGGTGCTTGATATTAATGGCCCCCAAATGGAAATCTGATTTCTAGTACATTTCTGAAATAAATTAGGTTATTCATCTCATGTTGGATGTCACTAGGGTAGACAACTGCACTTCTGCTCTCCTAAATCTTCCTTTGAAACACTTTCCCAGACTTGCAATTTTTTGTGTTTAATCAACATAGAAAAATCATACACGTCAGACTGCAACATATATGTGTGTATATACATACACACACATGTGGATGATTATTCCAGTAAAATCCATTATTCAAGTCTAAATCTAGTACTGAGTTTGAAGAGCTATCGTAGTGGCTGAAAAAAAAGGATGAACCCTTAAATCCAAGTGATACTGTAATCGATGGGTGGCGGTAAGAGATAAGCTCCTGGAAGAAACAGAAAGCACTTCTCTCTTTCATCAAATTCACTCATAGTTCAATTGTCAAGCTGCAATCCAAAGATGTTCTTCATTTCTTCAGCATCATTGCCCAAATTTTGATGTCCCTGCATAGAAGATTGCTCACCATTATACCCAGTGCATTTCACTTACATATTCATGAGCTCTCGACATGATTACTGTAATTCATCTCTGTCACCTGGAGTTAATCCTGATAATTACAAATTGTAATTGATAAACTTTTGTTGCATTATTTGTTGTATTTAAATGCAGATTTATGGAGTAATCTCTGTGTTGCAGCAAAATACTCTGAAAAGACATTTTTTTTCTTACCTTACTTACCTTACTTAGAGTTTGTGGCAGTGCTTGGAGAGAGGTCTAGGATTTTCCTACTGAGCAATAAATCCCATGTAAAAGCTTTATTTTGCAGTTTGGGCAGGACAGTGTTATTCAGTGCTCACAGCATAGACATGAGGGATTTTAGAGATACAACGTCATTCCACTCAGTATATTTTTCTCAAGTATTTTTTTTTTCCCGTAGCAAACAGAACTTAATTGTGCATAGCATAAAGAAACAGTAGTCATGGTAAAAACGTGTTAATCTTTCACGGCCAGATATAAAGCTTTATCCTTCATGTATTAATTCCCAAAGTTGGTTGCCACATGCATTCTAGTGGCAGCACAAATTAACTTTTCCTTTGTTGCGGGTGCCTGGCTTGACGGTAATAGCAGAGTCCGGCTGTTGGCACTGGGGTGCTCAGGAGCCTGGAGCTGCCCTTTGGTGGTGGCACCTCCTAGTGGTTAGCGGGCTGTGTGCTGTGGGGAAACACCACTAAAGTCATCCAGTATTGACAAGGAGCAGTGTTTTCACTGCAGTATTTTTGGAATAGAGTGCCAGGAACCGTGTGAAATGCAGGCAGGACGTATGCCCAGTCCTGCACTGGGGAAGGAGGAGCCCCGTGCAGTGACACAGGCTGGGGCTGGAGTTGGAGCTGCCCTGGGGCTGGGGGCAGCCAGTGGGCAGGAGCCAGCCCTGCACCCTGGCAGCAGGCAGCGTCCTGGGCACGGCCAGGAGACAGAGGAAGGGATCATCCCCATCTGGGTCAGCATGCGTTGGTCCATGTCCAGTTGTGGGATGTCCCTGAGGTTCCTTCCAACCCGAATTGTTCCATGATGTTAAGTTATCAGGGCATATGGAGATGACGTGCTATTTAATAGGTACTGGAAACATGCAGCACATAAGAAAGTTGATTTAAATTAATTAGTGATATGATTTCTTGTGAATTGGTATAGATAGCTTCGAGGTAAAGTGGATGAGTTTAAAAAAATAAAATAAAGAAAATCCAGATTTCCATGACGCACAGAGGTAACGCATTACTAGGAAGAATTTACATATCCTAAGACCCAGTATTTTGCCTATAAAATTTTAGGGTAGGAAAACAGGAAGGGTACCTCTATAGCAGACCTCAGACTACTTTCATTATGGATTTAGGAAATAATAATTTCTTTTCAGAACAGCAGGAGATTTATATAGATTTTTTGAAAGTTTATGCAAACTGCATTGTGGTTAACAGCCAAAGTAAGTTTACCATTCTTTATCAACCATTTGCTGTTTAAAGCAAGATCCAGTAGTTCCTTGATGCTTTTTAGTACACTGGTAGTAATGCAGCACAACTGGATAAGTAGTAGTGTTCCAGTGGTTTACTAACCATATTATTTTAGTTTAGTGGGTTTTAGGAGACGTTTAATTGCTGAAGTGGACTAATAATTAGTTCATGTTTTTTTTGGCTATCAACCTTCTGTGCTGAGGACTGAAACGGATAGTGTAATGTGATAAATGTTTAAGTAATCACTGTTACTGTTGAAAGTGGACATGCAAGATGCATGCAAAAGCTAACATTGCTTTCCACTTTGGAAACACCCTTTCCAACATTTCAGTGTCTCAGGTCAGATTCTGTCTTGACCATATTTCTGCTACGTTAAAGCCCTTTTAGCGAGGCTGGGAAAGCATTGGTGAATGTGAAAATGGAACAAGACACTTCAATGATCAGATTTGCATGTTTTTCTCTTTTTCATGGCTGGTTCATATCTGGAATCACTGTATACCTCTTAGGTTGAAGATGTATAATAATAAACTTGTATGTTTGAAAAAATTGGATCCCTGACCAAACCCTCTTCTAAAGGCATGATTTGTAACCTTCCTGGGTGTGTATCCCTATTTCTTGGTAATACAAAATACCAAGAAATTAACTTTAGCATGATACATGGCCTGTCCAAAAAGCAGTTTTACAGGTTAAGAAACAAAAAGAGGAAAAGCACGAGGCTTATTTTCCACTGTACAGCATTCAACTCTTTTCTGTAGTCCTCCGTAACCCTGTTTTTCTTGACTTCATGGGGCACAGGGCAAAGTGGAGTAAACATGCTCAAAAATTGGTATGAGGGGAGTGATGTCAGATGGAGTGCGGTCAGGAATGGAAAAGGTAACTGTCCCTTCAGCTTATCACCTGGTAACTTCAGAGCTGCTACAGGTATCAGTTGCTTTCTGAGGTCTGCTTTCATTGATGTGAAGTATTTTGCCGGCTTGTGCCCTTGCAGAGACAGTGAATGTACTTATGTTGTGTCCTTACTGCCAGCTGTCCGTGGTGCAGTATCCCGTACCTTAGAGAGTGCAATGGTCTCTGAAGCTGATTTGCCCCTGTTGCTGCTGTTGGGTGTTACGCAGCAGGTCTTTGTGCCTGAAATTCAAGGAGACAGGTGATGGGAAGGAGATGCAATTCAAAGCCAGGGACTTGTTCTTGCTGGTGTGTCGGGCTGTGGAATGTAACTGGAATCCAGCTGACATTGCGAGCATTCGTGGCTTTCCTTTGGCACCTGACTGCTTGTTTTGACGGTTCTTCCTTCAGCACAGAGCTAGACAGGGAAATGAATGAATTCACTGGCAAATTTTCAGATATGTTATTTTTTTATTAACCATTATTTTCCTGTCAGCTTGTGTTAACACGCCCAAGTGCCATACGCTGCTGAACAAGTCCGGTACACACCCAAGCCTGATGATTTAGCTGGTTTTGATCTGCGTGTACTCTTCTGCCACAAAGCCTTTATCTGTTCTGAAAATACTCAACACAGTGAAGACAGCCACACACACGGCCATACAATCTTAGATTTCAGATGTTTTTAAGCAGAAACTAAAAACACATACTTATTTTCCCTTTATCTCCTCACTTATACATCAGAAGTTATATTGAAACACTTGGATCTGCTTCTGCGCTTTCACTCGTCCTGGTGGCGAGTCCATTTTCGTTTGGGAGTTACAGCGCAATACCTGTGCACGACTGTCCAGTTGACAGCGCTTTTTAAAAATCATTTAAGGATCTATGTACTGAAAAAGATCTCAAAGGAAAAAACTATAAATTGCATCTAAATTTAAATTAAATAATTTCAGTTTTAGAAAGTTGATCTCTGATAGGCGCAGAGAGCCTCGGTGAGCTCACCTTGGCAAAGCCAATCCGTTTCCCCAGATGCTGCCCCGTGATAAGAAACACTCTTCCTGTTTTGGGCTGAACAGATTAGAAAAGATAGGGATGTGTGGGGAAAAAAATCTGGTTTACTTCATTTCAAGACATGTAACAAATTGTAGTGGCAACTACAGTTGGTCTGCACCCGGCAGAAAGCTGCAGTTGGGAAACCTGGGTGGTTACGGTCAAAGGTAAGAAGTGCAGACACCTCTGGGGGAGCGCTTGCTGTCCTCCCCCAGTACTGCTCGCTGCGTGGGCTTCGAACCAAACACAAGAAATCACCCCTCCACGCATCCCACCCCCAACTATGTAATTGTAGCTGTGCAGATAAAGCAGGTAAACACTGAGCATTGTAAGAGAGGCTTTCTAGGAGCCTGATTTTCTGCTTTGTTTTAAATAGATAGCTGCTTCTGACTAAGAAGTTTGTGGTGCTCTCTTCTTGTGCAACATGCACAAAACATTTCAAAAATAATCTCATTTATTGTTACTTTTTATGTTAAACACTTCTGTACATTTTTGGAGATGGTACATTTACAAAAACCGAGACACCTATTTGGAACCAAAGGATAAGAAATCTTCCTGTGCCATTTAATAAGAACACATTGCAGTTTCCATTCCTAATTCTAGGTATTGTTTTCCACATATGGTCCTTGTTTCCATTATGTGGGAACATAAAATTGTTAGCTACAGAATATTGAATGATATTACTTAAAGGAATGGTTTTCTCAGTTTTTCCTTTGTGCTTTTTAGAAGACATTTTGTATGGAATAAACAGAATATGAATGGCTGCATTCTTACTGCCTTTGTAATGTGCTCTTGCTTCTACTCTTAGTGCTGGTGTTCACTTAGCAAATATTTATCTTCCATTATAGAGGACTTTGGAGCAGAAAATGTAGTGCTCATGAGTTTAAATTATAAGTACCTTTATAATCATAATCAAGTAGAATAGTTAAATGGGTGTACACAGGAAACAGGAGATCTGACTTGCTTAGACTTGAGCTGAGTGATGCAATATTTAAATGAAGATATTATAAATCAGGTTTAGCATTACTTCTATCCTCGTATTCAATGAAGTGAACTTGCTAGTTCTTCTGCATGAACTGGTGACAAAGGCATCTATACAGCTTTTACAAAATAATTGCACGTTGCTAATTTACACATTGGTGGAGCAGTGTTAGCTAATGAGTTTTCTATCAAAGCGTGTTTTTATATCTCTAAATGCATTGCAGATTTGGAGAGTGCGGTACCCTTTTGCACAATCATAACAGTGAGAGGATTTAAACGTAGCTTTGTTTTGTTGACAAAATGTGAAAATCTAATTGTAATATACAAATTCAAATTTTGAAACAACAGCAAAACGTCCGACTCTGGGATGTTTTCTTAAACCAGAACAACTCTGAAGCATGTTTCTTGAAAAGCTTCTGAGTAATTTTTAAGTTTTTGTTTAGAATTTTTTTCATCTTTACAGGAGTTGACTTTTGTAGACTCGTTATATTTTGCACTTTTCTTGTTTTATAACTAGAAGACATTTTCCTTTTCACTTGTGTAAGCACCCCGTTGCACATGCCCTGAGCAGACCATCGCTGTGGGTTATGTTGGAGCCAGTCCCTCGTTTGTGAGATCTCACTTGAGAGCCCTGTGGTGCCACTGGGAGAAGGTGACCCCGAAGGTCTTTTGGGTGTCTTGAAGGAATGATTGGACCAGTTTACTCTGCAGATGAAGTTGTGTAAACTCCAGTAAACTCTGGTAATTACCGATTTCCACTTTATGACTCGGTAACTGGTCTAAGCCAAAAGAAGTGTTTTTCACTGCTTCAGAAAATGCTTGAAGACTGTATTACTGCAATTGTGTAGGGAATTGCGAATTTCTGTTCACTGATTGCAATGGAGAAATACAACTTGACCAAGCTGTGAATACAGATAGCCTTGTAACGTTAATGCAGTAGTACTTGAATTCAAATCAGTGTTTAGTCCAGTTTCTTTTGTGTTTAGCAAACAGTGCATACAAGCTGACTCTTATACCACATATGTTCATTGTAAACAGAACACATAATAGGAATTTAAATGTGAATGTTTATGCATGCAATTTGGGTGTTTCCATGTTGTTTGGTTGGTTAATACAACTTTAGTTGTTAAAATTTGGAACCAGAAATAGCTGTGGATTTTCATAACTCGGTAAAATCACTAGCTCCATTGAGGTGTGTGTGTTGGTTTTTTTGTGTGTGGTGTGTTTTTTTTTTTTTTTTTAGGATGGTGTAATGAATCCCTACAAAATGTGAGTACTCCACTCCCCCCTAGATGTCTCTTTGCTCTCAGGCCTCCCCCACCAAAACCTTGATTTATGCGAAACCTTTAATAGAGTAAAAAGGCCTCAAGAGGAAGACTGCTCTGTGAAGTTTGGAGAGGGCTTTAATGAAAAGTTTCATTGTTATTTCGTATTTACTTACCAAATCTTGCCAGAGTAAATTCTTGCCAAACTAGTTTTATATATTTCTTGTCTGGTCTTGCTAATGTATTGTTTTGTGTCAGGACCTTGTCTGACAGGAAAAGCGACCAGAGCAGTGCGGGCTATGGCACAACGAATAGGAGATAAAGGAAAAATGAAGTCTATCTAAACCTTCTTATCCAGTATTGAGAAACTTTTAAAGGAACTAATTGGCAAAAGTGATGCAGCTTATGTATCAGAGCTATTTTTGGTGTGGATTGTGCATACTGAAATAGCTGTAGAAGTGGGCAATTCTAGTATTGATTCTGTAATCATGCATGGTTTCTTATGTTTGCCTTGGAGGTGGGAAATACTTGTGGTAGGAAGGAAAAAACACAAGGATATGTGAATATAGAAGTTGTAGTTTCAGTTTGGGTGCTGTTTGTGTTGATGGACATAGTCAAGTCATTGAGCCAGTATTGCAATTACCTGTTTTTAATGTTTCCATTCTTCAGTAAGAATATTAAGTGATGCAAACAAAAATGAAGTGTGTCACATTGAGGGATGAGATTCTCTTAAAGCCTGAACTAGTTATTCCATTTCCGATTTTTGCAGTGAAGCCTGGCTTATGGTTCAGTTCTGACTTGGCTTTGAGATGGAGTGATTAGCGGAAGAAACCTGAATCAAGTCCTTGAGGAGCACAAGATGCTTTCTAGCTTGTGTTTGGTTGTGTCTTCAAAGCCTGGGTCTTCCCAGCTGTGTTTCAGTCTCTGATGCAGATACGAGGGCAGAGGAGATTTTTGTAATGGGTTGGAGAATGAGGAAGGATCCTCTTTCCTTTTAGTTTGAGAGCAGAGTTCATAAAGGCACCTCTTCAGCAGACTTCCCTTTAGAACTTGTTTGTTAAGAAACTTTGAAGGATTTCTAGTTTACACAGGAGGCTTTTTCCAGCCGTATCTGTTAGTGCAGTATTCAAACTTGGCAAAATGTTTATCCTAGTATTTGCATTACGTACTTTTTTACAAGTAAATTTCTGGATTATGTAGCTATGTGTGCACCTCTATGCATGACAGTGTGAATAATGTAGTGCTGTTTTTAATTATTCCTGAATTTTTACTTAAAAAAAAAAAAAAAAAAGGATGCTGGATTATCTCCTATAATGTGCTACAGCAACAAGTGCAGTTTGAGGAAAAACTATATACTAGGAAAATCAGTTAATTATATAATAAATACTGACTTAGAAGAAATGTAAGGTAATGATATTTAGTCCTTAAGAGAAATTAGAGGAAAAAAAAATCTGTCATTTAATTTCTGAAATGAGTAGCCTAATAGCTGTAAAATGTAATTCTGAAATCTTATCATCTGATGATGATTTATAGCAGTATTTAAGGTGGATGTACTTAATGCAAACAATGAAGTCAGTTTCATGGTTATCGTATTTCTCCAAAGTCTTTGACCTGTGCATTTATATCACATGCAAATAAACAGAGTTCTAGGATATTAAAACCAAAATGAATATCCCTTGAAGTTCTTTCATGCAGCATGCTGTCCAAGATTTCATGCAGCATGTCCTCTCAAGATTTAAAAGCACATATGGATTTAGAGGAATTCAGGTGGTCCATTTCTTGTCCTGTTCCATCCTTTAAGAAATCAAATTATTTTCAAGTTCTTTGAGGATGGAATTGTTTGGGTTTTTTTTTTTTTTGGGGGGGGGGGGGGTTTTGGGGGTTTT
>VYXH01011300.1:1072568-1091957 GCA_013397275.1 Burhinus bistriatus | reverse complement strand
AAAAAAAAAAAAAAAAAAAAAAAAAAAAAAAAAAAAAACAAACCACCCAACTTCTAGACACTGATACCTGAAAAGACTTGGATGCTAATTGCTATTTTTAGGAAGTTGGGCACTTTGCAAGATGTTGCAAGTTTGAAGGTCCTCAAATTAGTCACTCTCCACAGTCGTGCCTGCTCACTGGAAAGCAAGGAAGCTCTCTTACTGCTATACGTGTAACAACAGCCTGGGGCATTGGCACTGTTATGGGGGAATATTTGAGAAGCAAGAAGAGATTATGTATCATGTTCAGGTTATGTGTTTATAGTAGAACTTTCCCCTGTTAGAAAACAAACCTTTTAAGAATAACACGTCGAGTACTAAACAGCACTCAGGTCATGTAGCAGTACGTAGAAGACACTTTGTGGGTGCAACCTTATTCTATCAGTTATGGTTTCCTTTTGTATCAAAAGTAATAATGAAGACTCTAAAGCCAGTCTTCCCAGTTACTGCTAGACATGTGTATACACAAAAAACAACACACACACACATATATGCATACATATACACATATATACGTGTCTGTATGTGTGTGTATATGTATCTTCTTTTAATTAAAATGTGGAAGGTGTTCTTTGTATAAGATTTAGATATCCCATCTACCAACTCTACTGAAGCACAGGTAGAAAGCCCTTTGACACTATTTAAATATTGGTTTGTACCCTTTATAGCTGTCTTGTAAAAAAACCCCCACTTTACAGCTGTCTCGTAACATTCTGGGCCTTTTGACCGCTGTCTGAGATACTTTTATTTGGAGGACGATGTCTTTTCCTTTTATATAGTGCATATATTCAGTAACACTGGGAATGCTGTTCCCCTACACGTCAGTGTTGGGACTGTGACTCATGCAGAACTGATAAAAGTGGGAAGAGTATGTATCTAATCTAGGGTGATTTAAAAAAAGCACTTTGGCTTTACATCTCGATTTACGTTTATACAGGAATATGGCCTAAATGGATGTTTAAATGTCGAGCATTTGTAGGACAGCGATGTTAACTGTATGGTGGAATAACCTTTTTCCATTGGAATGGGTTATCTGATATTATTTTCTTCTCCTTTTATGTAGGATCCAAACTACTGGATACAAGTACATCGACTGGAGCATGGGGATGGTGGGATCTTAGATCTCGATGACATTCTTTGTGATGTAGCCGATGACAAAGACCGTGTAAGTACGAATAGCTATGAAAGCAGCTCAGCGTGCACTTGTGCATTGGCATATCAGCGTTCTGTGTTTCCTGCATGTGTCCAAAAGTGGGAGTCAATACAAAGGTTTTAGTTGTTTTTTTCTATGGTTTGCTTAACAGATGGGAGAAGTCTGTTACTGTTGTTTTTCAAAAAGTATAGGAAATCTTTTATTGAAAATCAAGGGGTTTCCATCCCTTTTGTTTCTTTAAAAGTTCAGGTAAGAATAGAAGGCTGCAAGAATAAAAAAATCTCATAAAGTGGAAAAATAATGCAAAAAACATTCAATCTGTAAGTTAAATTTTAGCTTCATGTTACCAGTTGAATATGTGAAAAATACGTGCTGTTTTTAAACTGTGGAGGATTGGTGGATTGCTTTTCAAAAATCTTTCTGTGTGGAATTGTTGGTTACACAGAACTTGAGAAAATAATTATACACTGCTGAGTCTTGAGTCCTTTTTTTTTAAAGTAGATATTTAAATCGCAGTCAGCTAAGTGTGTTTGGTTGTTGGCTGTTTGTTTGAGGTTATAGATACTTGTGTCTGAATTACGTGTTCAAAAAGGGTAAGGTAAGAAACACTGTGGCAAACTGTAAAGTCATATGTAAATATGGCACTTTTCTCTGCAAAGCCGCATGTGTTTGCTGAAACTCTTGAGATCTTCTGAGCCTGATACAGACTTGAGTCTGGAAACGTGTTTCAGGACCCTGCTCCTTCACAGACGGGATCCTTAATTGCCACTGTTGGAAGCAACAGGCACTCTGAAGGCTCCTTGAAAACTGGCCAAATGATGACTCTTAGGCTTATTTTTCAGAAATAACTACTTTGTCTGCAGTTATTTCTGGTGACAAAATTTAATTGACATGGTTATTTCAACTGGGGCTTTATAAAGAAAAATTATGTGAGGAGTCTTGGGACAGGGAGACTCCTTGCTGTCTGAAATGTTGGAATTACTCACGCTGTATAGAGTAACAGTGCTGAGTTTTCAGGGATTTCTTCCATAAAAATAGTGCCCAGCTAAGATTTCATGAGAAGCTAATT
Source organism: Burhinus bistriatus (assembly GCA_013397275.1). Taxonomy (NCBI): domain Eukaryota; kingdom Metazoa; phylum Chordata; class Aves; order Charadriiformes; family Burhinidae; genus Burhinus; species Burhinus bistriatus. The sequence goes on along the minus strand of VYXH01011300.1, from coordinate 1,089,696 downwards.
AAAACCTCTAGTTAGTTGTCTCATATTGAAGTGCTCAGCTGCATGATTAGTTTATCTTTTGCTTACAGGTCTCAAGGATGCTGGTGCAAGTTATCACTACATATATATATATATATATATACACACACACACATACATTCTATACACACACACGTGTGTGTGTTTATGGATGTGTAGAGAGAAATATATATTTTTAAAAACTTATTTGAATTATGCACTTCTTAGTTTCTCACATGCCCCTCCCTTCAGAACGAGAAGTTTGAATTCTGGTGACTTTGAGACCTTGTTCTTTGGCTGTGACCTTGGCTTACCGCCTTCAAGTGGGGTAATTCCTCACAGTGAAACTCTGTGGGTGTTTTTCTGTGTGTGACTAATAGATGAAAAACTCTGACTGCAACTGAAACAGGCTAAGTCATTATTACAATATTGTTTTTGTGTATAGATGGACAAGATACCTAGTAATTAGTAGTATTTATTACTGTGTTTGCCAAACTCATATCCTCTGATTCTGTGAATCTGGCACATCTCTACTGATAGTACTGTCAGTTAAATTTCCTTTTTCCTAAGGACATTGTAGAATTGATTAGGAAGGTGCAATATAAACATGTACTGTGCTTTACTGCTTTATATCCTTGAATTAATCATTCCTACTTGACCTTCATGTTTGATTCTTTTCAAGCATTTCTGTCATTAGTCATTGTTTTTCAGTTTCCCATCTTATATTTTACACCTGACCTTCCTGGTTCCCTTTAATTTTGGATTGTTAGCTTTGCATTTGATGCTTCCGCCATAGCAAGTGTATCAACTGGTTCTGTGTTAGCAGAACCTGATATAGATCTCATTAATGCAAGATTCTGAATATATCTCCAGTTGGTGATATTTTATATATATACACTTAAACATATCTTATTAAAAAGCATTTAAACAGATGATGTCTAAACATTTACTTAAATTATTACTGAGGTCTGTAGGATTAGTTAGGCTCAAAATTGAACATTAGCCTATATATTTTTTTTTGTTTGTTTTTAATTGGGACAAAAGTATCTAGGATATTGCAAAGCTGAACACTTAATATCTTTGTGTCCATTTTCACAAGGAAGTTCTTTACATTCTTGAAGACAAGTTTGTTGTGCTGTGCACTACTTGTCATCTGTACTTTTGAAAATCAGTTTGCCCTTGTCCTGGTTCTTTAGATGTAAGGATCATTCCCACAGTGATAAATGTAATTTTTGTCTTTTTTATGTTGCTTTTGTGTCATAATTATTTGTACAGTGTCATATAAGCACAATACAGAATGCTAAGCAGCTAAGGACTAGCTTGTCCTCTTGATGAATTTATTGCTGTGTATAGTCAACTACATTAGTAAAATAAATCTCTAAGTAATGTGAAGAATATATTTACTGCTATTCCACTGTCTCCATGGAGAAAATGTTCTATAACAAATACAAAGACAGCAGCTGTTGTGAATGGAATAAGAGAAGTCTCTTTGTGATGGTGGCCTTCACATTAAAATGCAGCATGGTAGGGTGACTTTATTTAGCTTCTTTCATCCCTATATTCTGGTATTGTCTTGTCACTTACTAAAACAGAATGGGTAAATAAGGGTTAACCAGTTGCTCTCTGGAATAATTTGTGATGTTTAATGTTGTTCCCACTTAAAAACAAAGGAGAAAAATGTGAAACAAACTACATGGAAAATTTGGTTTTGCTAAGCTGTTTGTTCCTTTCTGAAACAGCGTTTCTTAAGCCCTTTAACATAGTTCATTGAGAAAGTGCATAATGCATTCTAACTTAGCTGGCATGCAACTTTGACATTCATATTACACAATATTGCTACGCATTAATTTGCTGATGAAAACTTTGTTTATGCAGTTAATGGTAGTAACAGTATTAAAAACTAATAACTGTTCATTTGGCTATTTTTTTTTTCTTGCAAAACTTTTTTGTGATTGATTGAAGTGCAAATTTTGTCCAGGTTTTATTATGGAAAGATAGTTTTCAATAGAAATATAACAATGTTTTTTATATTTATCTGTCTCTCTGTATACATGAATACAAATGAATTGTTTTGTTTTTATCGTTTTTGAAAAATATTTGGCTACACGAAAGAAAAATCTCTTTTCAGCTAGTGGCATCCATTCCACTAGGTATGAGCATTTTTGGTACTGTTTGAGGAAACTCATTGAAAAGCTTGGGCAGATGAATATGCAATATCTCTTTTCCAGAAATAAAGGAGAAATAAGTCCTTTTAACTTGCTTTTAGTCAACTGCGTAACCTATTTTCATTATTTTAAAAATACAGGTTTCGTGTGCATGTAGTGATTAGAACAGTATTTTAGAGATAGCTTAACAAACTGATTTGTTTAGATTTCTTTTACTTGTAAAAGTAGCCCTTCATTTGAAGGCTCTCAAAAAACATATGTCAACTTGACAAGTTTCCAGCTTGATGATAACACACTCGATGACCTCAGTTCAGGTCTTAGTAGGCAGACATTCTCAACAGTAAAAAAACCCCAACCAACTGAACAAAAAAACCTCCCAATCATCCTTAATAATCATGGTTTCTCCTGGCAGGCTGAAGCACATAGACACTTCAGTGATCTTCATACTTTGGGTGTAATGTGAAAGTACTTATTCAGGGATCTCATAGGCCCTTGTTTATCCTTGGAAAAAAAATATTCAGGAAATTGTTGTGTAATCTCCCATTTTAAAAGTACATGCATAAATATAACTTGCTCCCAGTTGAATTCTCACTGAAATAGACACTTTTATTTTGCACAATTGAAAAAAATTATTTCATGTGCAATTTTATGTAATTTTGTCCTGCATAGTAATGCTCAGGCTGTTGCTCAGCTTTGGAGATCAAAACGTCTATGTTTGGTGTAGCTACATTTCTGAAAAATTAGATGCTTTTCTTCCCAAGAGAACACCACGGATCTGCCATTAACAGCCACTGGTTTTGGTGAGAAGTTTGGCAAATAGAGCTAGTTTGAAACAATGTAGGATATGAACCTAATGGCAATTATTCATAAATTCATTTGCCCAAATATATTAGGTTCTTGGTAGCTTGGGATTAGCAACCTGTAAATGTAAAAGCATTGGCATCTTACAATTTCCTTCATCCCTGTCCTAATAAAATCAACACTCTAGTTCTCAAAATTAACCAGTGTATTTTGGTGTATGCTTGGAGTTACAGCCTGGGTTTTGTTCTCTAAACACAAGGATGGGCTTTCTTTGCTTGACTTACAATTTTCAAATATTCAGTCAGCACTTCATGCTGCATAATTCATACTTCTGCCCACTGGGTGCAGAGATAAAAGCCAGAGGAATATGGTTTGGTATTGTCTGGAGTGAAATTTCATGCTTACCACAGTGTTTGTGTGCGTGGTGTTAGTGTCTGGCACAGGTCACTGTGAGATCAAGGTGATGTTAGTGCTTACAGCTGGTTAAACATACTTTGAACCTCCTAGAAAGAAGCGCAAGAAGTTGCTGTTTTGAGTGGAATACTGTTGGTGAGAGTGGGATGGAGATTCATTTCATAGATCTGAGCTGAAATGGAGTTTGTAAACATTCATGATCTAGAGTTGAGTATGTTAAGTAATCAAATTGCTGCTGAAATCCAGTGAGATCAATTGCACTTTATTTGCATCCACTTCTAGAGACCTACAGAAACTCTGTTAATGTTGTTAATTTAATGCCTGCTTGCTTCTAGTGTGATGGGAGAAAGTCTTTGAGCAGCTTTTTCACATAATATGAAGGCATAGTAGCAGCTTTTCCCAGAGTAGTGGAAAGGAAATGAACTTTTGGTTTTTGTGTTAAACATATGGTCAAATCTAAATTATACCGTTGTTTTGTTTACTTCCTCTTGGAAAGCAATGTTGAGTTAGAGAGGCATGTGATACACAAAATGTGGGTTTGGAAAGGATGACTGTATTTTGTTTGTAACAAATGTTAACTTGAAACTAACAGAAAATTAAGTGTTTTGAGCAAATGCATTATGATGTTAAGGTTAAAGGCTAGCTAGGGACTGGACAGCTGTGATTACAATATCTCACTGCTATTGAATTTTGTTCTGTTACTCTTATTTTTAGGGACAGTTATTCAAGACCCCAGTTCTATAGTAAATTCTGGGTAGACCAGTGACAACATGATGCTGGTAGAAAGAATGAGATTCTGGTAACCCTGTGTCTGTTCATTCCCTCCAAAATGTTAAAGAGCTTTTGAACTTGGTGAAAGTTGCACAGATAAACTTGTATTATCTTTAGTTTTCCATCAGCGCATACTCTAAGTAGTGTTGTTTGTTCTAAATTTGGGGGTGTCTCTGCCTCATTTAAGCAAACTTACAGCTCAATTTACATTTGAATTCTCTTTGTCTCTGCAGCTTAAGAATTTAACCCTAAAACCATGAACAGAGAAGAACAACTTTTTGTTGTACTTCTGAAGTTTGTTTCTGCCATTAACAGATCAAAACGCTGGAGTAAATGAAAGAATGTCTAGAGCCAGTGCAGCAAATCTGACAGCAAAACCTAAAAATGCAAAAAAATTACTCAAAAATATGATTCTTAGTATTTACAATGCCAGGATTGGTATGCCTTTCTTCCTTTTTCCTCAAAACTTTTCCATCAAATTGAATTTGAACTACTGCCGTGATTATCTCTGCCACAGTGTGCAGCTTCTCTCTTCTTGTTCTGTGACTGCCTTCACTGTATCCCAGGAAAACAGGATGACCTTGAAACAATTTGTTGTTACTCATAAGTGACTTGGCAAAACACATTTTGAGCATAAGGCATTCTTTTCTTGTAACAGCTTAAAATAACTACCTGAGCTATTGAGCTTGGGAAAGTATTGATACTGGGAAAGAAACCGTTCATAACAATTCCATGATTATTTTCTGTTAAAACTTGAAAAAACTTCAGTTTAACAATGAGCTCTTGAAGTCGTCTAGTATTCTGCAGTATGTTTTATTTTAATTACATTTTTAGAGACTGAAATTTGATATTAACCGAAGTTCTGACAGATGGCTGAAAACGGAATGTCTCTGTTTTAACTGGGTTTTCTTGCATTAACACTACTGTCTCATTATTACTGGGATGGCCACATGATTTTTAGGTCCATGTTGCCGATGGATTCAAAGTAGAAAAGCAAAGTTTTTATGTAGTCTTTATTCCCAGCTGCACCTTAATGAAGACATACTTGGAAATAACATACTCCAAATATAAATATTATCTTCAGTCAAAGAAGGAAGTTAAGATGCTTGTAGTATTTCTAATAAACTAAGTTTTAACTTTATAGTGTTTATAGATGAGACTAAAACTCATCAAAGTAAGGAAATACTGCACATAATATATTAATCTTGAAACATGCATTTTCCAATCACTAAGAGATATTAGATGTAACTAAATGTTGTCTCCCATCTGTAGCTTTTAGTTTTTAATCTCTTTCAGCACCGTTCTCCAAATTATTACTCTCTTCATCATTTACTTTTTCTGGCTCTGTGAAGACAGCATTTCCGTTCGTGATTTCTTCTTTATTTTTGGGATAAACTGCAATATCCCAATTCCTTTCCTGTATTACTGAAGTAGTTGTATCAATGCACTGAGAATTCCCAAGTAGGAGAGGAGTGACGTTTGGAAATTTGTAAATTAGTTTGCATGGAGATCTGAAGAGCTGCAGGTAAATCTCACTTCTGAAAATTGAATAATTTGGTAAACGCTGTTCTCTGAGGAATAGCAGGCCCATGCATGAATTTGATATATTGGGGAAGACCTCGACAGTGTTGTGAAGAAAGTCATGCCTCACAAACCTTCCTGTATTCTCAGCAGAAAGACTGACCTGAACAACAGTGACTGGGTTAGTACAGTCAAAACCCCACAAACTTCCTGGGGTGTAAGAGAAAGAGTGTTACGGATACCTAACTGATTGGAAGATGGAAAACAGAGCATGTATTGTTCAGTATATTTGCAGTTGTTCTGTAAAAAGGGAAGGAGGATGTGAATACTGGAGTGACAAATTCCATTATTGTATGTGAAACTGAATGTTGATGGTAAATGCAGGTTATGAAGGATTCTAGAAGCATCCTGTGATACAGAGGGAGTAGACAATAACATGGTGGATGAAATATCATTTTGGCAAATGTGATGTGCTTTCAGAGCACTCCTTTAACTGAACGCACAAAATAACGTGTTCTGAGCTAGCTATTACATTTGGTAAAATGTTTTTGATTTTGTAACAGACCTCTGGAAACATCAGCTTACATCGCAAGGTACAGCTCAGACATAATAAGATCTAAGAAGGCTTCCAGCAGCTTGTCCTTGTGTCTGCCTCTTCCTCACATTGTTGCCCCTGTCCTACTGCTTACCTCATGCAGGCTCGGGCACTCTGGACCCTGCCTCTTAGCAGATTTATTCATTAAAAGAGCAGAATACTCCTCCTTGCAAAAATAACAATATTTTTCTGCTATTTCATGAGCATTGTCAGTTCACCGAAGGACTGGCAAGCTGAGGAGGAAATGCAGAGGACTGCTAGAAGTGGTTGAGGTGTGAAGTAAGAAGTAAGAAGAGGGAGAGTGGGAACATGAGCAGGCTGAGACCTTCCCTTTCAGTTCAACAAGGCTGCCGGTGGCCATGGAGCTGCGAGAGTGGTCCCTGTGAGGAAGCAAGGGGGTAGAGAAGGGACCAGGGGATGGGATTTTGCTGCTGTAGGTGCTGGTGGTGAGCCCTCTGCTTCCTCCAGCCACAAACCAAGCAACCAAAAAAGATTTTATAGAAACAGCAAAAGCATAGAGCAAATGCCAACATTGATTCCAAGCATAGATTAAAGGCTTCTCTACCACCAGTCTCTAAATGGACCAGGACTCAGCCTTGAAAAGAGGATGGAAGAAAAAAACTCTAGATGACTGTAAAATCAGAGGTGACACTGAGGAATCATTCTTTTGTCTTTTTCAGTGCAAGATCTAGGGGCATCAAATGAAACTAAAGTTTTCATTATCAAAGCAAATACTACCTTTTGTTTTCAAATTTGATTTTTTGAATGGCACAGATTCTTGTATTTAGGGGAACTGTGAATAAATATAATCCAAATCGTTTTCTGTATCTTTAAAGATTTTAAGGATCTCTGTCCTTTTCTGTTTCCTTTGTAATTTACTTTCTCTCATTCAGAAATCCATTCATTATCTCTGCTCATTCTTGTTACATTTCTTACACCTGTTTTAGGTCTACTGTGTTTTTTATTGAAGTGAAATGGTCAGGATTGTACCTGGTATTTGATACAATGGATTTTTAAAGTTTATCTGTGCCTTTGTCAGTCTTAATTGCTAATATTTATTTTTGTGCAAGTAAGCATGATTAGAGTATGTCGTAAGAGTAGCTATCTACAAAAGGCTTTCACACTTTCTTGACCTTAATTTTTATGATATATCAGAATAGTTGTGATTTTTATCAAATGCTGCAGATGCTTCAAGCAGTTTTGGAGGATGTATTTTTTCTTGAGAAGTCACGGTTTGAAAGCATGCATAATGCTGAGTTATCTGCTTATTTTTACACTTCGAAAAGATAAGGCTTGTAAATCATGGAAACTGGTATTTTAGTAGGGTCTCAATTTGTGAGAAAGAGTCTCTTTAATCTAAACTTTGGTGAAAACCACAGAGAGTGTTGGAATGATGGTGGTCTCACAGTGTCTAATGTTAGTAACACTGAAGGTCGATATGCGGCTACGGATGATGACTGCTACAATATTATAAACCCATCACAATTAAGAGATACTTCATACTAAAAATATTTAATAATGGATTTTTTCTATGTCCTGGAATAATTACAGATTCAGTACTTAGAAATAGTTGTAAGTAATATGAAGCAGTGCTTTCTAATTCTTCACAGTGTAAGTCTCCACAGAAATCTGCAGTGAATCTAGTACTAGGCCATTATGGCTAATAAATGTATGATATTCTGATAGCTTTTCATTAATTTTAGCAATATCATTTTGGCCTAGAGGTATACTATTCATCCTACAGCAAAGGAAGAAATTGCGGAAAAGGTTGGTTATGGGAATTCATTAATACTACCCTCTTACTCCTTGATATTGGCAGGGTTTAAAAGAAATGCTTTTCCAACTTCAGACAAATTTCCTAACAGAGGTGGTGAGACTCATACACTAGAGGATTGACCCATATTAAGGCTTAATTATAGCAATGGATAATCCTGCAAGTATAAATTATTCACAGTTGTTTTGTATGCGAAGTAGCATCATGAATAAATTAAGGAAGAGTTTCTGGAAAAGACCCTGGACAATGGCGTAAGTTTGTCAAAAGATAGTTTTCCTCCATGTACGTTAACCCAGATTTAAATCTGACAGTGTTAGATTTGCAGGCACATTCCCACATGCACAGCTTTGTGCTTGGGATATGTTTTGCTTAATGGAAATCAATAGCAGCAAGTCTTGGAGCTCTACACCCTTGCAGTGTTCCTTGACTAATACGTTATGCAAGGGAAACATTCCTACCTAAACACAGTCCTGGTACAAAAGTTGCAATCTCAGCTGTCTGATAAGATTCCCACACTGTCACTAGGACGAGGATTCATTAGTGTTACCCTCTTATCCGTTGATACCAACAGGTCTTAAGAGAGTGCTGTAACTTCATAATTATTTCCCAGGAAGGCTGGTAAGATTCATACGTATGCTTGGACTTATTTTCTACTTAGCTTAGTAGATAAATTACCTCATACGTTTGTAGCGTGGATAATCTTTCCGACAAAGAGAGAAAAGGGAGTATTTGAATTAGAACAGGGCCCCTAATGAATGGGGCAGCCACCTCAAGCTGAAGGCTCCTTCAGCATGTCCCTTGGAACCAAAGAGAAGAAAATAATGCTGTCTTTTCTGGAGAGCTTTCACCAGCTTGCCTTTTCATATACCTTCCTAGCAGTAGCCCAGAAAGGAAGGAGTTAAGAAGATGCTTTGAACCCAAAATCTTCTGCTTCATCCCCACACCCTGTTGGTGTACTTCCACACCCTCTTGGTGCGCAGGGAACTACCTTCCGTTCACCTTTAGCGTGCTCAGCAGGATAGTCACTACATTTTTCAGATTAGCATCACCGCTGAAGCCTGTTTGAGTTTATACAGCAAGAAGGAGTTCTGCCTGCTCTTCTGTGACATACAGCGTTGCAGGACCATTGCCTTTTTTCATTTGTACAACCTGTTGGGTGAACTGAAATTGTTCTTAGATGGGCTCCGTTCCTCTTGGGTTAATCCACTTCCTACAGGATTGAAGACTGTTCCCTGTAAGCTTGGTGGAAGCTTGATGGTACTGAGTTTTTATTTTCTTGGGACACTGTTCGCTTGAAGGTAACCATACTTTGGTGGATGAAATGGCAGACACACCTAAGAGGAAAATTACAAAGAAGTCATCGTCTTTTTCATATGATCGCCGGAGAGATTCAGTGAAAGTTAGGAGACAATCCAAGTCTCTTAGCTTTAAGTCAGCTACACTGGGTGCTCAAAAAAGGCAGACACAGAAGAAGCAGGTTTGTATTTGGGTATTACTCAAAAATTATCCTTACTTCCTAAATTTTTAAAAAAGATTGTAAAACTTGCTGTGTTAATACGAAGCGGAAAACAATCTGCTGATTTGCAATCTGTGTGTGAGTATGTATGTGTATACATACAAGCTTGTGTGCAGGTAAAGTTGGATTTTTTTGCTGCAATATTTCTTAAGAGCTAGCTAAACTTGTGGTGTTAATTTTATTGCAAGAAAAGTCTGCATCTTCTCTCCTTTTAGGACGTGATTTACGATTTCTGTTTTGTCTCAAGGAGTTGCCCCTATAGTGTAATATGCACTCTGTGAGCTTTTGGTACCGTGTTGTCTGTTGTGCTGAAAAACATGATGGGTGCTGAAACTTCTGAAATTATTATTCAGATTACAACTGTTTCACTGCTCTTCTTTATTATTAATTTTTTTTTTTTCTTAAATGTTGAAATGCACCAGACTGAGAGCTTTAGGGAGTGAAATATTTTGCTTATTCTAGAACAGGTAATGCAAGTCAGCAGCAGCACTTGTTCTGGTGGGACCAGTTCTTAGGGTTAGAGGGCAGTTTAATGCCCTGGCAATGCTGCGCTGCCATAGTAAAAGGCTTTCATACGCAGGTCTTTATCTTTTATAGTTGGGATCTAATTAAATGAAATCTCTCCAAAGAGAAAATGTAGCGTGCACTGTAGTAAATAGAATAAAAACAAGTGAGTCAGTTCATCAAATGTCTTTGTATACTGATCTCCAATTTCATCTAATATGAAAGGAGCACAGGATCACTATCAGCCATCTCTTGCTCTGCATTTGCGTGCACAGGGTGCCTTTTTGAAGGGTTTAAAGGAACTTTCCAGGGAATGTTTAGTTAGCTGTGTAGAACGTAGAGTATTTTAAGACTTTGCAAATAGTGCTTCTACAAATGCTTTAAAATAAACTAGATTTTTATTGGCAGTGTAAGTGAATTTCTCAATGTGCAAGTAGTTTCAGGCCCTGACTACCACATCTGCTCCTAAATTTTGAGGGCAGTATATCCATTCAGGTTTATGAGAGTTTCAGTTATTGTGTCCAGTGTAAACTTTGGTATTAGCTTAAGAACACAATGAATTTGATGTGTCTGGGTTCATATTTGTTGTTCTTGAAAGCTTAAAATGTCTGTTTAAGTAGCAAAATATTGACTAGTAGCTTTAGTGTTCTTCTTTGGTGTCAGTTATAGCCATAGCTGAAGCCCCTTTGTTTGAATTGAAGTTCCAGAAGTTTTACGTGAGGAAATATTTGGAGAAATCAGGAACACATTCAAAAGGGCACCAAGCTCTGAGTATTTTCCCCCCTCTATTATCAGATGCAAATTGAGACGTAAAAGTCATAAATCTAAATTTTACAGAGATGTAAAATACCAAAGGGCATCTGTGAGCATTCATGTTCATTGACTTTTTTGGGGAAATGGAAAGACTACTCAAATTAATTTAGTAATTTCATTTGTAGGTGCAAAGCAGTGAGTACCCCTGTATTTCAATTTTTCCAGACGTTAAGGTTCTTGAGACTGCTCATCTTTTGGATAGCTGCCATGGTTACTGTGTGACCTCTAGTGGTTAATGAAAAATATGCTCAATTACAGGATTCAAGCTGATGCTTGAAAAAGTCTTGAATGTGTATTCTTGTTGGTTTAATTATTTAATCATCTACATTCTATTTTTATTGAAAAGAAAAAACAAATCATCATCTTTAACTTCATCTTTTATGGTGTCACTTCCAGAAAAAGTGTTCTGCTAAAATCATTTTTCACATGGATGTGTGTCTGAATTGCAGTACTCATAGAAGCAAAATTATAGAAGTAGTTTTAAAAAAACTTTTACTACTTTGGCTTTGTTACAATATGTCAGTGGGTGAAATAGCTGAAACAAAGCACTCTAGACCAAGCCCTGTTTTGATCAACTTGTATATTGGATAGATCTGAAGCAGGGCTTTTCTGTCTCAAGAATGTATTTTCTTTTTCCCTTCTAAATGCTTCAGTTAACTGTAAAAAAAGGTTAATTTTTCCTACAAGCTTGGTCTTGTTTCAATCTTTAAATCATTATAATTGAGACGAAACCATCCTTGCCTCCTCCCTGCTCCCCCCGCAACAACAACTACTGCTATGCGCGTTGGAAATACTGTTGAACACAAAACTTGACTGCGTTTGTTACTGTTGAACTTTTGAAATACTGAAGAAAATGGTGGGTTTGAAGTTATCAGAATCTGATCAGTTTTTAACCAGCCAGACCTAACTCTGCTCAGTACAGTGTAACTACTGTGATTACTTAGGCTCATTCCAGGCCTGAGTTACCGAGAGAGCAGTAGTTCAGTTACTGCAGCAGGAGAAATATTACTTAAAAATTCCATTTTGTTGCTTGAGTCTCTTCCTCCTTTTTTTCTTTCTTTTTTTTTTTTAAAACATTTTTCCAATGGATGTTTGACATCTGAGAATATTTAAAACTGTGCTTTGGTCTTTGCTGTTTTAGGAGACAATAGTAGACTTTGCTGCTCACAATATATGCGGTTTTACTTGGGTAGTTCCCTGGAGGAACAAGACTGTGCCTCTGCTTATACAGGCGGGCAAGCCAAAATTAGTTTTCTAAATGTTTTGGTAGATTGATATAAATCAAAGTCTGTTAAAATAACAATAAGCAAATCCTTTTCTGCTTCTTTGGCCTTTGTATCACTGACCTCCCTTTTCTGCAGAGTTTGATTTCTTTTTTCCTTTTTGTGGTAAAGTTTCCATTTTGATCTTTTTTTTTCATAAAACATTAAGGTTCGTAAATCACTGGTAAAATACTAATGAGAATCTGAGAACAATTTTAAAAAGCATTTGTCACAGTTTCTGAATTACAATGATATGGCTGTGTTTAAGGCAAATCGCTGCACTTCTCTTGCTTTTCTGGTTTTTTTTTTTGTTAGCTTAGCTAATTTAATAGAAATTGAAAATCATAAAGTGTTCAAACCCAACAATTTCAAATATCCCACCTAGTGTAAAAATGAACCTCTTCCAAGATAATCTGCCCATTAAGTTGCTTATTACTATAGATCACTATTTGTTTTCTGTTGATTTCCCTAGACCTATCTGTTCCGAGGTAGAAAATGTGATGGTAATTACTTTCACTAGCTGCTGATATTACTTGATCTGGATGGAAAACTACATTGCAGAAATATGTAGGCTGTAACTTCTCAGGCGTATGAGTATTATGCAATGTAATCTGTGAAATGTTTGATAGTTTAAGAGAAGTAGTTGCCTCTTTTATGTTCTGAATGAAGAACAAATTCAGTTACATGAAGTAAAACCTATAAATAAGTTTTAAGAAAACTTGAAATCAAGATCCTTATGTGCAAGGGAACATAAAAAAGAGGTCCAGGGCTATTTTTAACTGTTTTGTGAGAGCCTCTCAAGTCCTATTTCTCTCTCATCGCCAGCTGACCGATTACTGTGACATGGGCTGCGACCTCGGTGGATTAATTAAGATCTGAAACTGTTTTCCTGAAAACCACTTATGTTTTGGATACAAGGTTTTGGAACTTGGCAGGGTTTCAGGCTCGTACAGGAGTATAAAGAGCTTGCATAGACTGCAGATTGGTGGTTTGTTCCCATATATTCCTATTTTTTTTCTATGGAGTGCTATAGAATTGAGCTGAATAACTTTTTTTCCTTTTCTTTTAAACTCTGTAATTCTGGAACTGTATGGGATGCACCATCCACTAGCCCAGATGCAGAGCAACACATACAAAGAGGGTATTGTTAGAAAAACCCTAAATCCCTGTGTTTAAATATGACTCAGTTAATAGGAGTGCTCCAGATCCCTTGTTATGAGCATCTGAGAGCAGGCAAAGGCCTATCAGTTACACTCTCTGCTTTCTTCTTAGAAGGAAACACTGGGTGGAGAAACAGCACTGGGAAGACTGGGGATGTGGGGGAAGGGGGCTACTCAGAGAGCCATGGTTTGTCATATTAAACTCTGGTAAGGAATGTTTACAGTAGATGTGCCAGGTGCGATGCTACTGGTGTGCGACAGGTGAGCAAAACCCATAGCACCAATGCCAGCAAAGCAAAGTATTTGTAATCTATTCATAGAGTCATAGAATATTTTGGGTTGGAAGGGACTCTAAAGATCATCTAGTTCCAATCCCCCTGCCATGGCCAGGGACACCTTCCACTAGACCAGGTTACTCAAAGCCCCATCCGAGGTACCTGGATGGGTACCTTGAAGATACGTGGCCTGTTAAGATACCTAAGCAGTAAAGAAAAATTAGGGCTGAGAAGAATCTCAAATAATTAGTTTTTAGATATTGTTTTTGAAAGACATGATCTGTGATTGCTTTGCTTCTATTGATTTTCTTCCTGTCTTTTGCAAGAGCTTGTTTTGAAGTCCCTTGGGAATCTTGAATGTCTTCTCTGGAGAGAAGGAAGTCAGCTTTAAGTGCAAGCCCTCAGGATTTGTTGTGCAAATCTGATCCTGTTTCTTTTAAAATGAAACTAGACAAGCATGTAAAGAGAAAAAGCATAAGCATGTGATGCGTGTAACAGAGCACTGGGAGATAAGACCGTGTAGGTTCCTCTGGCAGTTGGGTTGTTAGAAGAAGCTTGACCTATCAAAACTCATTCACTCTGGGGCATGACCAGCTGTTAACCGTGGTGCTTAGCTATTATTATTAAAACCATAATTGTAGCAGGACGAGGTGGGTTGTAGATGGTGAAGTAGGGCCACCTTGAGTTAAACACCGAGTAAAATCAGAGCAGAGTGGTGCGGGAGTGAGAGGCTCGGCCATCGTCAGCCTTGAGTTGCTGCTTTCCTTTTCCTACTGAGGCTTGTTTGTGGAGATTGTGGTAGATGTGTGCATTAGAGTGCTTCCTACAGCAGTATAAATCATCGTGCCTCGGTGGCGTTTGCTGCGGTTGTGTTGGTTAATGCCCTCCTCTGTGCTGATTTCCAGCGTGCTGAGAGAGAAGTTGCCCTCTCCCAGAGGTGGCGGGTTCCTTCTCGTGGTGGTTAATAGAGCATCACGTACGGTCACACCATCTCAGGAAATAGGTTGTTGTGGTGTTGAAATAACAGCACATTGCCAGGAGCTTTTCAAATGTAATTGGTAATTTCTTTAATGCAAGCAAAATGTTAGGCTTTATTTTGACAATTTTACAAGTTCATCTGATCTAAATTGGCCTATTATTTTTAACTCTGACTGAGTAATTGTTGTTATAACTCATGTAAGAGTTAATATGATTAATCACACTTTTGGATTCACAAAGGTGTGGCCTCGTGATGGATTTTAGCTGATGTGAGGCCATGGTGCTGTGAAGCAGGGTGGCCTGGCGCTCCCCCTGGCCATGGCCGTGCTTCCCACCTCTCCCTGGTGCCGGTGCTAGGAGTTGTTGGTTGTGCTGAGCGGGGGTCAGCGTGCTGAGTGGCCTGAAAACTAACACTGCCAGAAAAAAAGGACAATGGTCATGGAAGAAGGGGTAGAGACAAAGGTCTCTGCTGTGAGGAGCAGCCTGGAGCCGACTTCACTGTTGCCAGAGCTGTGGATGTTACAGCAGAGCACGGGTCTCCCTCAGCAAGGCCGGGTGGGAATGGCCCTCCAGGGCTCCAACCCTGCCAGCCGAGGGAGCGAAATGGCAGCTCAGGTGTCTGGTTTGGCAGTGCACAGCAGCACCCAGAGCAGAGCAGGAAGGAGGTGCAAATGGGGGGCAGGTCCTTGGTTTTGCTCATGTCCACAAAGGGACTGGTGGTGACCCACCAAAGACTGTGTTAGGTTTGACCAAATGCAGTGTGCTGAGCTGATAGGTTCTGCATGCGTTCACCAAACTTCTCACAGCTGGAAATACCCTCTCTGCCTTGGTTGATGCTTTTGATCTGCTGCTGAAATGTAGGCACGCACCAAGGAGAGTGAGAAACAGAACAGAGTGACAAAACTGCAGAATGATTGAGGCTGGAAGGGACCTCTAGGGTCACCTAGTCTAACCCCCTGCTCCAAACAGAGCCAGTTTGCCCAGGACCTGTGCAGTCTGCATCTGAGCATCTCCAGGGGTGGAGATTGCACAGCGTTGCTGGGCACCTGTTTCAGTGTTTGCTGCCAGGGTGAAAAAGTGTTTCCAAAGCCTAATCTGAATTCCCTGTGTTGCAGCTAGTGTCACCTCCCAGAAGATTCCATCTCTATTTTCTCTCTGCCCTCCCAGTAGGCCATAGACGACAACAGAAGCTTGTCTTTCAGCCTCCGCCTAAAACCGAACAAGCCCAGCTCTCTTGGCATCTCTTTGTGTGTCCTGGGGTCCAGCCCCCACTGTGCTGGTGGCCGTCGCTGCACGTGCCAGCTGCACTCTTGCTATCACAGCCCGATCTGCAGGCAGCTGCCTTCGCCACGAGGACACACTCCTGACTTGCCTTCCGAGTGCTGTCCAGTAGGGATCTGCCCGTCCTTGTCTGCAAACCCGCTCAGCACCCAGCTGGCACCCAGCCAGTACTGCTGCACATGGAATATTCATTTAAAATTCTTGGTGGCATTCCATCATTAGCAGGGAAGGGACATGCTTTTTTTAATAAAATCCCTGCCTGTCTTTTCCATATATTTTTCTTGCTGCTTATTTGCTATTTGTGCAGGATTATATCCTCAACATGAGGATGATGCATTTCAAAAGACACTCTTGTCAACTGCAATAATACCTTTCTAGGTTTAGTCATTCTATTCCAGTTAAGGAGGGGGACACCCCAAATGCAAACTAGCTNAAAAGTCGTGTAGATGTGGTGCTTGGAGACATGGTTTAGTGGCAGACCTGGTAGAGTAGGGTCAATGGTTGGACTGGATGATCTTAAAGGTCTTTTCCAACCTAAACGATTCTATGGTTCTATGATATTTTGGCATGTGTTTTGAACAGTTACTTAAGTTCTGAGTGCATGGTCTTTCTTTCATGTTAATACTATTAGAAAAAGTTGTGGTTTAGTGTTATGGAATTTGCTGATTGAAAATTATTTTATCTCATTTCCAACTAACAAGTTTGTCAATTCTGTAATAGCAACAAAGTTTTGCCCCCTGTTATTCTGTGCGAGAGTGAGCATTTTGCTTTACAGCAGGCTGATTTTAATGTTTCTTGACAGAAAGGAAGGAAAATTAGTTTTAATTATCTAAGAATATGTCCCCTGGCTCCAAGTATAGTTCTCAGATAGAAAGCAAGCAGTGTTTTGCTTTCTCAGCAATTTCTGTCACTTGAAGCGTGAATTGATCATGGAGGTAATAGCACATGGGGAAAATCCAGTGGGAGCTGTCNAAAAAAAAAAAAGGAAGGAATGATTTCTGGACATACCTACTCATAATACTCCATTTCAAAATGCTCGTATTCCCAGCACTTTAGCAGAAGCAGAAAACTAATGTTTTTAGTACCCTTTAGTACTTGAAAGTACCTTTTAAGTGCTTTGCCACTGTTTTTGTGGAATGGTAACACTTGCATGACTTAAAACTTGCATTATTTTGTGCTACATGAGCAATAACAACATAACATGTTTCTGGAGAACATGTCTTATGAGGAGCGGCTGAAGGAATTAGGATTGTTTAGTCTGGAGGAGAGAAGGTTGAGGGGAGACCTTATTGCTCTCTACA
>VYXH01011300.1:1055542-1071650 GCA_013397275.1 Burhinus bistriatus | reverse complement strand
GGATTGTTTAGTCTGGAGGAGAGAAGGTTGAGGGGAGACCTTATTGCTCTCTACAACTACCTGAAAGGAGGTTGTAGTGAGATGGGAGCTGATCTCTTCTCCCAAGTAACTAGCGATAGGACAAGAGGAAACGGGTTCAAGTTGTGACAGAAGAGGTTTAGGCTGGACATTAGGAAAAATTTTTTCACTGAAAGAGTTATCAAACATTGGAACAGGCTGCCCAGGGAGGTGGTCGAGTCACCATCCCTATAAGTGTTTAAAAGTCGTGTAGATGTGGTGCTTAGAGACATGGTTTAGTGGCAGACCTGGTAGAGTAGGGTCAATGGTTGGACTGGATGATCTTAAAGGTCTTTTCCAACCTAAATGATTCTATGGTTCTATGATATTTTGGCATGTGTTTTGAACAGTTACTTAAGTTCTGAGTGCATGGTCTTTCTTTCATGTTAATACTATTAGAAAAAGTTGTGGTTTAGTGTTATGGAATTTGCTGATTGAAAATTATTTTATCTCATTTCCAACTAACAAGTTTGTCAATTCTGTAATAGCAACAAAGTTTTGCCCCCTGTTATTCTGTGCGAGAGTGAGCATTTTGCTTTACAGCAGGCTGATTTTAATGTTTCTTGACAGAAAGGAAGGAAAATTAGTTTTAATTATCTAAGAATATGTCCCCTGGCTCCAAGTATAGTTCTCAGATAGAAAGCAAGCAGTGTTTTGCTTTCTCAGCAATTTCTGTCACTTGAAGCGTGAATTGATCATGGAGGTAATAGCACATGGGGAAAATCCAGTGGGAGCTGTCTGATTTCGTATGTGTTTCAGTTCAAGCACTTACCTTCTTTTGATTTGTGGACTGTAATTTTCACTGACAGTATTAGCGGCTTTTAGAAGAACAGCCCCTGACAGATGACATCCATCTAACCAGCTGCTGCCTAATCTGACTTCAGGCTGCTGATTGCATTATCTGACTGATTTGAAATACAGTAAATATTAATGACTGTTCATCTGTTATTTAAAATAAATAGAAAGTACTTGTGGGCGCGATGGTCACATTTCACACTTGCGCTGTAACTAGCTTCATGTCATCTGTGGTGATAGTATCAACTTTTGTGATTGACAGCTTTTCTTCTAGGGTAATTTCTTTGGGAAAACTCAGCGTTGTTTTAATTTTCTTTTTCCTCCCCCAGCCTTTATTACTCTAGTTTTCAGTATGGTCAGAAATAGTGAGATGGCTCATGTGGTGTAAGTTTAAAACTGAAGAATCAAGATCTTTGTTTCATTGTCAAATTACCTTTCAAATGAATTAGATGTAGTCAAGAAATTATTAATAAAGTTAAGAGAATAACAAAAATAATATAACACAGATTTCTACTCAAGCAGAGCCAGAACTTCTTGTAGGAATATGACGGTTTCAAAAATCTTTCCTGGAGCGGTTTCTGAAGCACGGGATAGAATTTATGACCAAAAGTTGGAAAGAAGTTAAAGAAGTGCAGAACAGGATGGTGGTTATGGTTCTTCCTAATGATCAGAAAAAATTTGCATAGGGGTTTGAACTTATATCTGCTGTATGCCATATGTATTAAAATAGATGGTTAGAAAGTTTGCTATAAATGTGAAAACTCTTTATTTATTTCTGTGCTGATCATTTTTAAAATGAGTTGTGGAAAGTTTTTGTAATGCAGTTTTCTACTTCATCTGTTAATGCTTTAAAAAAACCCACAAAACAAAACCCCCACAAAACCAAAGAAACCCCACACAATTGTTTCCTGTTTCCTGAAAAGAAAACCCAAGAAAATTGAAATAGAGATGACTTTACCGTTTATTCGTCTTTCATTGCTTTCATTCTGGTTTTACTGAGAGCAAGATCAAACATGAAGTGTCATAATTTTGTGCTTGTGAGAACCGCAGTGACCCACAGTCTGTCACTGTTGAAGTCAATTTGTTCATTAAGGACTGTTCCAATTTTTCAAGTATTGTAAACTTGAAACATTCCTATTAAGCTTCCTTAGATTCTCTTCTACACTCCTTGCTTTACTGAATTACCTTCTCTTCCTCTATTAGTACTTTGGCATGTTAAGGCAGACTACATTGATTTCTTTGTTTTGAATATTAAGTCATTCTTGTTGCACATTTTTCATCAAAAATAGCTGTCATAAATCTGTCAGCTGTCAGAAATTGAAGTCAGCTTTGAAAACTTTTTAAATATTGCGATGCATTTTCATTAAAACAAGTTGTCAGCAGAGGACACATTTCTTTCCTTGACACCGTCATACTGCATTGATGAATGACACCGGGCAGCCGTGTTTCACGTTATGGCATCAGTCGAGTACAATGCCAGCGTTGCAGCTGCAGGGCTGAGACATCCGTCTCTTCCCTATCAGCCTGCGGCACCTGTTTGCTCCGCAGGCAGGTGATGGAGCACCGACACCGGCAGTTGCTCGCGGACATGGATAGATTTGCATTGGGGGAAACGGTTGCAGGGCGCCAGTGTAGTCAGTTTCTTGTCTTATTAGAATGACAATGATCTGCTGAATCATTAAAACTGTTGATGCTTGCTGTTATAAAACAATTCACTGAGCTATTTAGTACTGTGCGTGTAAAAATATGTTCACTTACTGAACTATAATCAATTCCTTTTTCTTCCTACTTCCACACTCTGTCAGGAGTTAGGTGGGCTGGATAGAGACACTTACTCTGATGCAGGTGAATTAAATAACTTGAGCATTGCCTTTGGCTTAATTTCTTGGAGTCAGATGACTTTCTAGTATTTAGCTACCTGAACAGCTACAGTTGGATTACAGAACAGGGAATTAAACTTTTTTTTTTTCCTTCTTCTTCTTTCCTGTCATACATCTTAAAAGAATAATAACTAACATCTACTGATTAGTAAAAACCCAAGACTTTAGTCCTTCCAGATGATAAAGTGGTGGTTTAGGGGGCAAATAAACTCTATGGTAAACTGTTTTATTCTTTGGGTATGTAGCCATCCTTGTTGTTTATATAGCGTCAAGTTAAAGGTTTGTGACTGTAGACAGCAGGGTCCAGGGTGGGGTCAGTCTTCAGGGTATTTCTGTCTAACTCTTTGCTTCTTGGCTTTCCATTCAGATACTTGGCCTTTTGAGTAGCTATTAAATGCGAAAAGGTGGGGATATTTGCTAATAATTTAAAGGCTTAGCGTGTAAAAATGTTACAGAGCTGGTGTATGATGCAAATATCAGGATGACCATCTTGATGTAACTGTTCATCCCTTTCCCCACTGCTTTCCTTTTTATGACTGCCATAAAGCAACTGTATTTTCATTTGCCAAAATAAAAAATAGGCTGTTATGCGTATGCTCACTTTCATTTTATTGGGAGGAAAAGTGCTTGACTAGCCCCTGTGAAGGTATTGCATTTATCTTATAGAAAGGTCAATGTTTCCTTCAGATTTCCATAGCACCTCTCAGATACTGTATGAATATTGAATCCAGGTTAAACAAATATTTGGAACTGCTCTTACCTGTTCTTAATCATTCCCAAATGTAACGGCCTGGTGATATGGAGCCCAGATAGGCTACTTTTAAATAGCTCCTGAAGTTGATAGGTAGGTATTGATGTATTAGATGAATTTATGTGTTGGTACCTTTGCAGAGATTAACACATTAATCTTTTGCTGCGTTTTAGTAAACACTTCATTATTCTCATACCCTCAGATTGAAAACCTGTTGCAGATTTGGACCTAACTTGTCCTAGAACTCGTACTGTTTAGATCAGCCTTTGGGTTGGACTTAAGAAATGTAGCAGCTGTGTCTCATGCTTTGATCAGACAAAAAAAAATAAAAATCTTTATGGATTTTGTTTCAAGTTTCTTTGTTGTAATCCTAAAATTGTACTACAGGAATCATGATCTGAAGGAAAAAACCTCCCTTTTAAAAATACTAGTCATATTCATTTCTAAATTGGAGCCTGAATTTTTAAGTAATTTTTTCTTTCAATTTGTTTTCAAGTTTATTTTTCCATCACTACTTATTTTCTTAATTCTACTGCTGGAAAGACTGGTGTTACAGAGAGACTGAAGTGAAAAACCATATGGCTTTTTATTGCTGTTGTGGGAATTATTCTTGGAGCCATGACAAAATTAGTAAGGGGAGGGAAAAAAAAGCAATAGGATTTTTCTGTTGGTTTTACCTTCTGCTTCATTATGTGTTCAGTTCAGTAGGTAAATCAATAGCAACATCTGTAACACAGTGAATTAATTTAAAGCAAGAAATTTGGGAGCAGTAAATTAGTGACATGGCAACAAGCTTCAGTGTAAACAGAATTAAAGCAGTGCCTTTAAAAATTTTTTTATGGTACAGCCTTCTAAGATGATAGATGATTAAATAAATTAAGAAATAATTTCCAGATTTTTAAAAAAGAGAATTCCAATACAGGAATAGCTTATAAAAATCCCAGTGATCTGACTGTGGTATGTTGTAGATACTTTACAAGTCCAAACATAATTTGTATTCAGTTTGGAAGGTAAATCTCATCTATATACAAGCAGTTATATTTAATTATGATATTCTGGTTAACAGAAATAGACCTTGTGTGGAAGAAAACAAGTAAATGAAACCTCAGATTTCTTTAAGTCGCAAATAGGACTGTCCTTTCAAAGAGCAGCAGGCCACTGTTCAGCGGGAGAACACGTGGCTTATAATACGCTTGTTTGTTCAACATACAGTAGCCTGCCTTGTTCAATAAATCTCTTTTTGAAAAGAAAGCAGAGCAATTTTCAGAGTGAAGCGTGAGTCGGGAGTATTCGAAGGTGAGAAGATAGATTTCTCTCCTGGAAGTCAGCGGAACAGCTGGAGGATCCCTTGGGAAAAATGATGTTTCACCCCTTCTGTGGCTCGCTGTTTTGGCTCTGTCACAAGCGTCCTGTGTGACTGTGGGCAAATCTGTTTTGGAGAAATTGTTGGTATGACACACATCGGTAATGAGGAGCAGGAATGTGGTACGGCCAGCTCTGATTTTGTTACACAATAGAACTGCATGTAAGCAAGAGCAGGGTCTGAGTTGGCAAGGAACAAACATGAGGAAGACTTTCGAACGGATTGCTCTTCTTATATGCTGATGTTTTTATGAATCTAATCTTGTGGACAGGGGTTGACATGTTTTCTGTCTCATAAGGTGTGTTTGTTAATATAAGTCATACTTCACAAATCTGTTGGAGTTCCCCTGGTGGGATTAGGATGATCCATTTGATATTTCTTGCTTGGATTTCTGAGTGGTGTTTGATAAGGTCTGTCTCCAAAAGCTCTAAAGAAGACTTAACAGCCATGCTATAAGAAAGTTTGTCTACAGATAAGGAAAAAAAATTAAAAGTAGGAAATAGAGGGGAAGGGTAAATACCAAGGTTTTATTGTCAACAGTAGAAGGTCACCAGCAGGTTTTTTCAGAGGTGACTGCTTTAGACTTGTGCTCTTAAACAGAACTATAAATGAGCTATAGAGGGAAGCAGGAGATGGCAAAACTGAGGGATGATCGTAAGCTGTTTAGAGTGGTGGAGACTGGGTCTGCCACGGTCTTTCATGTTTGGTCCTCAGAAGATTGAGTGATGGGCATATTACAGTGGTAGATGAAACCGAATTCAGTTAAATGTTGGGGGTTTGTAGGGTTTTTTCTCCCCTTTCCAGTTTTATATATGAAGTAATGAGCTTTGAGATAGCCGTTACATCTAAAGACTGAGATCTTGTGCTTGCAGCTGATAGCCTAACAAAAATATCTGTGCTCAGTAGCATAGGATGGTATAGATATTTTTGTTTTTCTGCATCAGAGATCGATGCTTTGTAATGCTGACTACTTTGTGTAGGCTTTCTGTAGGAAAAAAATACTTCATTTGCTAATTGTACATCATTTAACTTCCTGTATCAGCATCAATAGATGGATATGTAAATTGCATGTTTATCTTTAAAAATGTAAATTTTACTTTCTACTTTTCTTAGATTGTAATTCTGAACTGGCTCTATCTAGGGATTTTAAACGTTAGAGTAAAGATGTTACTTGTTTGTGGCTATACAGTATAGGACAATATTCATCATACTTTTATAAGTGATTAGTTTATATACTACTTTTATATTGATATTTACAATGGTGTGAATTTTTTCATAGTAATTCTAAATTGTTTTTTCTAATTGTATTCCAATCATAATTGTTAATGATAAGATGGAGAGACGTTTCTACTGTTTAGTGGTGTAGCAGCGTGGAGATATACTCACTGAGTGTAAATATGAGCACTTGTTTTATTCTGTCTATAACCTGATAGGTGAAGTACTTCTTTATCTAGGATATTTATAGTGAGGACTAAATGAATAATAAAAGAAGACTACAGGAATTCAGTTTTATTTTCCTAAAACCTAGAAAGATCTGAAACAGGCTAGGGAATGTTACTGAAGTGACTGCATTGGTGGCCCAATGAGAAGTACCTCCCTGCTCTTGCTGTCCATTTTGAACCCAGCATTTGCAATATGCCTCATCTGCAGCAGTCAAAACAATTCTTAATATCATCATTAAATTCTATTAAAACCTTTTTGGGTAGTCTGTTTTGCCTTGTTCAGGCACTCACAAATGGCATGATAACACGTTGTCTGAGATGTCCCTCCCTGAAGGCTAACCGTAGCTAGAGTGAGGCTTCTCTCCCTGCTCTCTGGTAACAGGTTTTGGCTTTGAGTCCTCCTGGAGGAGCAGCCATAATTTGGCCTCCCTGGCCCGTGCTTTGGTGGAATCACTCTCTGGTTATCGACCGCCGAGGGAGTGTGAGCAGATTAGCGAGCGGAGCTAAAGTTAGCTTCTGCGAAAACCTCCGCAGCCTTGTTTCCAGATGCTGTTGAAGGTCCAATTTAAAGAAGTGTCTTGGGTGCCTAAATCCCTTGACTTTGACAGAGTCCAGACATCTTACTCAGTACTGCAAATGTGTTTCTCGGAAATGATGAAATGGTAGGAGCATTCTTGTTATCTGCTTGGCCAATTCTCTCTCACACCCCTTCCTGGTAGCAAGCCTGGCCTCGGCGTGCCGTCCCGTCTGCTCCTCTCGCTCACCTTCATCCCCGTTGATGAAGGAGCATGAGGTGGCCGTGCAAACTGGGGCTTGGAGTAAAACAGCTTTGATGAACAGCGTGCAGTTAGGTGGGGGATGATGCCGGTCCTGGCTTAGGGCTCCTGTCGCTCTGGGCCTTTTCTGTTGGCTCTCGAGTCAGGGTGCCTGTGTTGTGTTTTGCTTGAGTTCAGGCCAAAATAAAATGGCATCCAGCTGCCCTCGTTGACATTTAATCTCCTTTGGTGCTTCAGCATGTGTGTGCTCCAGGAGTGGATTCCTCCAGTTTGTCTAGTCAAATAAACGTCAGCATTTAACAAGGTTAGCTGGGTAAGAGTATTAGCTGAATTACCCGCTTCTCCATGTTCACAGTACGGCAGTTCACATGGGTAGTGCCGAAGCTGTCGCAGGTGCCTCTCAATTAAACTAGGAAAATTATATTTTTCCATGGAGTGGGTACAGCTATGTTGAAACTTGACCATGTTGAGCTGCTGAGGTTAAATATTTCACTAAAATTTGTTGGAATGGATCGTTGCTTCAGAGGTTTTTAACAGAAACTGAAATGGGTACATGAAAAAAGTAAAATGTAGAATACAACAAATTTACAAATTATGAAAGGGATGCCACTTTATCTTGGTTTTTTGCCCTTTAAAATTTTAATAATGGCATATTTTTATGTGGAGTTAATGAGCCCTGAAAGGAAATCAGAATTGAAACTTCAGGTTATATTTATTTTTATTTTTGTTTTCAATAAGTATTGGGAACTAGTATAGTTTTTAGTTGCATTTATACATTTCTCAAGAACATGGTGCAAAGTTAAGTGGCATGGGGTTTTTATCTCGAAATATGCACTTATAATGTACTTTTTCCCCTTTTATGTTTTAGTATTTGCCTTTTTAAGGGAATATAGATAGCTGTAGTTTCTTACGCTTTGGTAAATTTTATACTGTAGATATCTGATGTGGAGTTCACTGCATACCATGCAATAAATACTTTGTAGAGATAGCTTGCTTTTCAGCATAAAACGTTAAGTGCTTTGAGATCTATTACTGAAAGATTCTGTGCGGGAACTGAGTACTGATATGACAGGAAGATTTGGTTTGTTATGGCACTGAATATTAGACATTACAGTAGCATTTAGCAAAATCTCCATCACTCCCATCTGTTTCAAAAGAAATGTCTTGTTGATAAAATAGCTTTTATTCAAAGTACAGAGTTTTACAGAGATCTTAGCACTGGTTTTGTGGTAAATATTGACTGGTAAGTCATAATTTAATCTTTTATGTTTAGTGCATTCATTTATTTGAGGAATGTTAGCTAAAACTGGGATCCTGCCATTGCAGAAGCATGCTTGCTGTAGTGGTGCAACTCTGAAGAATAGATCCTACTTTGGAATTTATGTATGTATGTTTGTGTATGTCTGTATGCACATACAGGAGAATGTTGCATCTTATTTGAGTAGAGAGATTCAGTTCTGCTCATGTTTGTGAGAGGTTCCTTGTTCAAAATTCACCTGCAGCTGTATGTTGGTTGACGTTGGTTAACGTACCAACTTCTATTGTTAGTATTGCAAAGGACAAAATGTCATTTTTGCAAGATCTTGGGCATTATTTTCTGATGCTTTGGGGTTTAAGCAACAGGTAACACATACAAATTGTAAGGAAATAAGGGTGGGTTATATTTTTAGACAAGCCTAGAAGTTCTTTATAAAAACCCCTTTTTCACAGCATATTTACTTGGAGCAGGTGAGCATAAGCTCTCACAGCTGTTCTGCAGCATCTGGTTGGAAGCCTGAGCGTGCGCAGGCTGGCAGGGAGCTGGCAGGCAGTGCGGCGGGGAGCTGCTCCGGCCAGTTCAGACTTCTGCAGCCTGGAGTCGTCGTTCATAATGAATATTCTCTTTCTGTTCTCAGCATGCGTGTAATTAATGGGAGAAACTATTTGAGAATGAACTATAGACAGGTATAGGTCATCATAGCCAGGTGTTTAATTATTGTCATTAGGAAACATTTGGAAGTTCCTGGTGTGCGCTTCTAGAAACATAACAGTAACTGGATCCCTTTGGATTTTGATGGATTTGTCTGTTGTATTAAAGGATGATTAAAATTATTAGATGCAGGGTGTTGAAGCATTAATTTTCTGAACATCTTTATCAAGAAGAGGTAATAATTGTAGACTACTTGATATGTTATACACATCATACTCCTTTTAGCTGATTTTTTTTTTCTGCAATTGTGCCAGATTTTAATTAACATTATTTGAAAACAAGTATGAAAATGTGTGCATTTATAATTATATCTTCAGTAGCAATGCTATTGTGCTTTTAAAAAGGTATATTTATCATACAAAAAGGGCCTAGAATTAAGGTCAATTACAAGCATCCTCAAGGAAATGCTGGGGTTACATGTGAAGCAGATGGCATTCCTTTTTTTTGGGGAAAAAAGAAGCCTGGATGAAAATAAACTTTTCTGTGTGTACTCAAGGCTTTGTTATGAAATGACTCAGAGTGAACAAGGTGCTTTCCACAGAGGTACAACCAGAATAACCAGCTCATTGCTCTCAGTGAATGTTTTGAGCCCAGAATTTTTTTTTTTCCATCTCGCTTTTAAAAACACATCTTTCCTTGTGGCGGCTTTATTTGCCATTCTGTTTCAGAGTAGTATGTAAGAACGTGGAGGCACTAGCTACCTCTTGTGTTCAATCTCTTCAATTACACTCATGAGCTTTTTCTGGTCTTTCCCCCCCCTCCNNGTTTTTGTGTGCTCCCCCCCCCCCCCCCCCCCCCAAGAGGCTGGGTAACTCCTTGGTTTTATTGTTAGATTTCAGTTAATTTTCTGGAAGATTAAAATTGGTGTCAGCAGTGTTTTGCTATTACGCAGAAAGGTAGATGAAGCAATATTTCTACCTGTATGTCTTTTAGTGAGAGGTGTAATTTTTTTTGAAGAGCTAGTCACAGAAGAGCTGGTCTTTATTTTTGCAGTGATGAAAATTAGTAAATGCTAAGGAAATAAAAGTTCCGAATTCACTAACCTTTTATTTTTTTCTTTTTATTAAAGTGTTGCAAAATCTGTAACTTTTTCAGTGCTATGTAGGTCGCTATAGATGAAGATGGATAAAATAACTATAGGTGCAGTTTTATGCCAGGCGTTTTTTAGTTTGTTCAATAGATAATAAAAAGTGTATTGCAAATGCAAACAAATGACTGTGACTGTTGGATCTTTTTTTCCGAGGCATTTGGGAAGTCTTTCTGTTATATTTAAAGTATGTTTAGGGAGAATCCAGCCTACTAATTTGTAATACTAGTGTATCTGTTTTGTCTTAAAGGATTCAAATATGATTAACTTGTAGAAGGAACATGTATTATAATGCTACAAGCTTTTACAACATATTACAGTATGATCTAAGCTATTGAAATCAGATCATTACTTGAAAATTCAAAGTTCTATTTTCTCTTTAGGAAGATGTTGTTACAGGGTAGGGCTCTTCAACCTTCTTGATTTGTGGACTCCTAGACATTTTCTAGTGGAGGCTTGATACCCTTTAATAATTTCTGAATCACTTCTTTCTACTTCTCCATTTATTCCAACTATTGGAGATAGAGCAGATGTATGAATCCATTTTGAATCTGAAATTAAGAAAAAAAGAATTAGAATTTTTATAATTTTATGGAGGGCAAAGACTACTAATTCTGACTGATTTGGGGTGGTAACAGTATCATTGCAAAGGTAATTCCATAGTGTGTTGCTCTCGTTAATCAGCCAGTTTAAAAAGACAAAAATAGTTTTATTCCTAAATTAGTTGTCTGCAGAACAGCAAGATACAGGAGTATGACTGGCATCAAGTGCAAGGTTATTGGTTTGAATTCCAACATTGTACTTGGTGCAAACCAGTAAAGCTACAGACCTATGGATATTTCTTTTTAAAAACTTTCACGAGTATGGTGGTGTGACATAGTACTTCCCCGTGCAACTGTAGAGTTACACATCACAGAAAGAGGGAAACATTCTGACGTTTGCATGTGTTGTGTTTGGGGATTTCTATTCAGCTTTTTGTTCATCCGTGTGTGCGTAAACATGAAGATAGGCTCTCTAACTCATTTTTTTTCAGTGGATATCTAGTGTCAACTGTAAGAGGGAATGAAAAATATTAACAATGTGCAGGAAATGCCACAAGTATAGGGACTTTTGAGTGCTTGACTGCAGTCTTCTCCGTAACATTTTAGTATTTTTGAACACAGTGGTTCCTGTTTGTATACGAGATGGACTTCTCGGATGATAAAAGCTGTCCTTATCAATCATTTGATTCCCCCTTTGTCCTGGAGTTTCTTTTTACTTGTGAATGCTTTTGCTTTCTTGTTACTGACAGGTAGCTGAAGAAGATTTTTCATTCTCTTTGTAGTTTAGTTGAGTCCTGAAATGTTTTTGTTATCTGTGGTGTAGCAGAAATGTAGTGCAAAATATTTCTGCTGCATCTTTTCTTTCTGTGCATTTTAAAACACCAGACATGCTTGTAGAGAGACACAAGGAATAGTTTGTTCCCCATTTCAATAAATTGTGTTCCATTAAGCACAGTATTTACTTTTAAGGGATCTCCCTTCTAGAGCTTTATTTCTTACGGCATTTTATGTGTTTCACGGATTTAGACGGTTGTGCAGACTTGTATATATTTCACATTGCCTTGGAATATGTTTTAAGTGTTATTATTTTTCTAAATACAAATGCATTCCTCTTCCTTATGTTATCACAACAGCTAGTGAACCCAGATGCCATTCTTCGGGAGCTTTGATTTTCTGGTAGTTTGTGTCCTTGGCTCGTGTTGCGCAGTTTGGCTGAGGGTGCCAAGCGGTTGAGCTGTCTCACTTGGTAGGTTTGTCTGGATACAGTTTGCTTATGGGTTTCCCACCATTTGTCTGATGTGTGCGAGTTTTGCAGTTTATTTGTGCGCAAAATCCAGTGCAGATCCCTTATGAGACTTGTGTGTGGACATGTATTTAGATGAGAGGAAAATGGCTTAACGCTTATTTTCGGCTGGGATGTGGAAGCAGCGAACTTCCCTCCAGTGCTCTTCTCTGAGCTCTGGCAGGGCAGGACAGAGATGCCTCATAGACCGATCTCGTCATGCAACTGCTGATACCAATACTGTTCAATTACACCAGTTTTGCAAAGTATACATTTTGAGATAGATACATTTTCAAATTTGTATTCACAGTGAACAGTTTACACTCAGACGTGGTTAGGTGTTTGTTTAAATACACTGCATTGCAGCCCTAGTGAGAAAGTCACTCCGGTTTTGTTTTGCTGTATTAAGTGTCTGGGTCTGAATTTAAGGGAGTGAAGTGGGTGTGCACGTGGCTCTGGTAGGGAGGCTCCTGGCCGAGCCTTGCAGACTGCGTTTATGCTCCTGTGAATCAGGCTGTCTCCAGTAAATGCTGCTCATCTCAAAGCAATATCTTTCCCTGGAAGACAGTGCTTTCACTGCTGGGCAAGTAGGTAAAGTCACTTTAAGGGGGGGAAAGCATTTCACTCTTGTTTCATATGTTCAGGAAGCTATTGCTGCTTTTTTCACTTCCCTCACTTTAAACTGTTTTATCTAATTCGGGATATTTCAAGTTATTATTCTAGACAGTCACTTAAATAAAAATAAACAATTTAAAATACATCATTAAAAAGTATATTGTGCCCAAAATGGAGTCAATGATGTGTCCCACAGGACCAGAAAACAAACCTTACAATATTATGGACAATTTAAAATGGGCAAATTTAATTATAGCAGGAGCGTGCAATTACTGAATGAGGTATGAGAGACATGGGAAATATTCCCATCTAAATAATGACCAGAATGTGCTTGTTCTAATAATAGTCCGTAACACATTTAGGGCCCTAGGATTACAACACTTTCAGGTTATTAGAAGACAATGATAATAGTGTGTTTTATTACCAAATTACTACCATACTCTCTGAGCTATAAAGTGATATTAATGACCATTTTCAATAAGAAATAACATTTTGCAACATCAGTAACATTTAACCATATTAAAATATGTTGCGTTGTGCAGTGAAGCCCTGGGGTACAGAGATGAAGACTAAAGAGTTTAATTTTGAGATGCAATTGGGAAATTATTTGGACATTCAAAAAAGCTTTAGGGTAAAAATACATTAATGAAGTATGTTTTTAAACTATTTGCAATAAATAAAAAGATGCATGTATATTACCTGCTTGTAATTTTGGTTTATAAAAACATTAAAATCAGTGCATGACCTACATTCTGTGTAGTGTGCTATATAAAATTTCAATTATCTAACTGTCTGTTAAATCTAGAAATGAACCAATAAAAGATAAAGTTAGTACATATATGTAAACGAATGCTGGCTGGAATGCGTATTAAAAGTATTTTTCAGAATGGAGGCATCTTTATGGAATAGGTGACAAGATAACATTCAGTTTCTCTAGTAACATACTCTTTTAATGAGGAGCTCTGTGTTCATACAGTTTACCAACAGCCATTCTTTACAGATTTGTCTGCCTCCTTTTCTGTAAATATTGCAATATTTGTTTTGCCAAGGTCAGATGCTCAGACTTGGTGGCATTATTGTCATTGATCTAATCAACTGTAACACTCATACCATCTGGGTAAGTTATTATGTTAATTCCAAGTAAATAAGTTAATTCCAGTCACTCAGAACTGCCAAAGACAAGAAATTTTATGATGTCAAAATATGTCTCTGAAGCTAAATAAACCCTCTGTACATATTGTATGTTATGGAATGTTGTAAAAACTAAAGATGCATTTTCTGTGGGATCATTGCTTTCATTTGTTCAAAACAAATCAGAGTTTTATTTAGAACCATAAAAATATGGAAATCATATTGTGGTTTTATAGTAACTGTAAAATACCAGAAAATATTTGTAAGTTACCATCTTACTGTTGAGTCAGCAATTGAAGAATTGCCTATGATATACATACTAATTGTGTATGGTATCATTTTATATTCTACGAGTATTGTTAAATGGGTGCAATAGGATACATTAAGGATTGGTTTGCAGCCACGACCTTGTATTTAATGTCAGATGTGGATGTGTCAGAATTGCAAAGCTTGCCATGGGTCGGTACAGAAGTAATGGGAGCGGCTTGCTCTCTGTTGACTTAGAGCCTTAGTTCTCCTTAAAGATGTGAAAGTCCATCCTTCAGTTCTGTGCTAGATCATGGGAGCTTCAGTTTTGCTCTCCCTTAAGATTCAAAGATCCTGATTTGAGAGCTGAAAATTCAAGAGGTTACCTTTTAAGAATCTGGGATTTCTGTAAAGTGAACGTTGGTCATGGGAGTATCATTCTCGTGATAGTGTGTGAGAACGTCTTCGAAAATTGAAGCATTTGAAGTTTAAACAAAAACCCGTATTATGAAACTCCGGATTAAACTCATAAGATTTGGGTGAAATTTTAAAGACTGCAATAACTGAAATTTTGGGTTGGATGAGTCCTGGTTCAGCTCCAATTTGATGCGAATCCTTTTTTGCCATACTGTTTTGAATTCTGTCGGTTTGTGGCTCTTCGGCAACTTGGGACTACTCCAACCATTGCTTTATTGGTATCTCAAAATTATTCTAGTATTTAAAATAAAAATAAGAAGTTTCATTCTAGTCATAAAAAGAAACTTTGCTAGACTATGTCAGATAGTAAAATCCAGAGTCCCATGAGTCTTTGTGGCTTAGAGCTGTAGGGCACGGAAGAGGTGATGTCGGGTAGCTTTGATACTGTAGCATGGCCTTGGGAGCTGTTGTGTCTAAATGAACGGAGTGATTTGAAAGTCTCTCAGGGAAAGATTAGCGTTTGGTGGCACAATATGCAAATTCCTTGCTCGGTAACATGGCGTGTAATGCAATTTGAGATGGAGTTTTAACTAGTCCAGTTTTATGCATATAAACTTAAAAGCAATATAGAGACTTAAATATTAAGCTATTTATGTTGATCTCACAGTTTAATATGATGTGTTTGACTGGATATTGTTTAAATAAAATCAAGGTGGCATATGGAGGTGCACATTTGGATTAAATGGCTCTTGTAAGCACTGATAAAAACTTGTTATTTGTAAACATTGAGAAATCCAAAATGTGTGTGGTTTTCTGGTGGCAGAAACTAGCCAAGTGCGCTCTTTCTTCCCGTTCCATATTCAGATGATGTGCAGCTGCCTGGCATGCCATACGCAGGAAGGTGTCAGCTGTCTTCTCCTTGCCAGTGGATGGGCCATGCCCAGTTGGGAACATTCCCTGGTGGGGGTGTCCTAGTTTTTGATGTCCTCTAATGGTACAAGGAGAATTCTGAGCTGTGATGATTGTGAAGTGCAAAGTACTGTTAATTTTGTAAACCGAGAATCGATGGCAAAATTGTTAATGCATACTATGTTTTCCTTCATTAATGGCTTATAGAAATGGTATCAAGTTTGATTTATCATTTTGTAATGATTTTTCAAGTAAGAGCCTCACTTACAATTTAGGAATGCTCTGTGAATGCACAGGCAGTTATGTGTATATATGCATATGTGTGTTTGTATATGTATTAATATGTCCATGTTTATATAGATGTTTGTAATGTATTCACTAGGACAGATGTGCTCTGTCCTTATGTGCCTTCTAGCCTTACTTAAACTCTTGCTCTGTCGTGTCTTCAAACTCTTGCACTTTCCAAGCCTGTAAATCCATCAGTGATTCAAGTGCAGATTTCTAAAGGAGAATATTGTCAATTTGAAAATCATATTTAAATATAAGAGATTGTAAGTGTGTAAATAATGAAAAGTATTAAAAAAATATTTAAGCTAGAAGAATATTTTTAATGCATTTAGTTTGTCTGGCTTTGAATAAAATGCATCATGTCTCTGTGAACATGTTCTTCTCCACATTGCGTATAAAAAAGGTGTAGTAACAAAGCCACTGTTTACTCAAACCAAAATAGTTGAACCATAGTGCAGCTGTGTGAGGCAGGGATGAAGGCAGTTGATTCAGTATAGACTGATCTCCCTCTGTAGGAGAGAGTCCTAGTATCTTCACAGAGGAGATACTTTTTTTTTT
>VYXH01011300.1:1031387-1055512 GCA_013397275.1 Burhinus bistriatus | reverse complement strand
TTTTTTTTTTTTTTCTCTCCACATGAAGAGGAACCACATTTTTGGTTCTCCAGTATGGGCTGAGTGCACTGAGACCCCTCCTCTGTTCTTTCTGGGTCCTGGAGAAAATGCTTTAGGATATTGTGGATTTGGCCAGGGAGTCTCAGCTATTTACTTTCTAACAGGAAAAGAAAGATGATGGACTTAAATCTGTGTAGAAAAAAGGAGTCTGCCAGCAGGAGGAGGTGGTTGCTGTGCCTAATGACAGGAAGAAAATGGAAGCTATAGAGGGAAAAGGGGCCAAAGTGATATTACTCCTATCCAACTTCAGAAACAGTGACCAGAAGCAATTTGAAGAGTTCTTTGGGTTTTTTTTTTTTTTTTCTCTTGCCCCTGGACAGACAGAGCTGTGGCCTAGATTTGTGATTGGGCTTCACCAACATAACAGGCAGTGTGGGAACTGCGTAGGGAGAAGGTGGAAGAGGTAATCCCCTTCCCATGGTTGCTGCCATGCACTGTGGAGCCCTGGCTGATACCAGGATGCTCAGGGCAGCTCTCTGCTCGCCCTGCTTTGCTGGAGGTCACAGCTGGAGAGAAGCAGCGGTCCAGTGTTGGCAAGACTCGTCTGGGCAACTATACCTTGCCTAGAAAAAAAGGTTTTGAGAAATGGAAATATTTACTGTAGTCTTAAAAGTATGCCAGACAGAGATTTCTGAATTTTCTCATTTATGGAATCTGAGTATTCTTAGTTGTACTGCAGCCAGTGCTGCTCTCACCACAGTCATTATTTAGACTGCAGGAGCACAAACAGGCTGTTGTTGTTTAATTTACTGGAATAAGTGTAATTCTTTAGTGAATAGTTGAAATTACTAGGTGTAGCCAGTAGCACTAAATAGCTCACAAAGTGACATATAAAGCTTTGGTCCAAAGCTTATCTGTTTGTTTTGGATTATCAGAAGTTTCCTCCTGGTACTCTGCATAAAATTTTATCTGTTTAATATCAAATAGAGCTCTGCGTTTTGTAGCTTAAATGATGACATTCTTTTCAAAATACTGCTTGTGCACCTGATTTGCAAATGCCGGGTTTGGCAGCATAGCTCCATTTTCAGTCTGCGTGGAAGATGCACTAACTGTTCAGCAGAGGTCACTGTAAGTTTGTGGTTGAGGCATTTTAATGCTACTTATCAAAATGCAGTACTGAAAATATTAATATTATGACTAGGAAAGTCTTGTGCCTGCATTAGCTTTGAAATGAAACAGTATGAATTTTAAGAAAGATCTTTTATGTGGAAGTAGAAAGTGGAGGTGATTATAAGATTTCAAGGAAACTTGAATAGCCTTAGGAAATATGGCATATACCCAGGATTTCATCATCTTTAGTATTACTTATCAAGATTTGTCCAGATGATGACTTCTGTAGAAGTACCTCCTTCTTCCAAAATGTGTCACTCCTCCCTTCCCGCAAAAGCCAGGTGTGTCAGTGCTCTTCCCTAGTACAAACACTTACACCTTCCTAGAGTCTGCTTGTCCTGCACTTAAAGGCCAGAAAATGAAGTCAAAAAGGAGCGTGGCTTTCCTGTTTGTTTTGTGCCTTGCTGAAGGCAGCATTGAAATCTTCTCTTTCATAATTCAGTGACTGAATTAGTTTCTAACTGTATTGCATTTACTGTTCTAAAAGCAATGTTGATCTTCTGCAACTACTTTTTGGGTGAATCAGAAGTTTATTCTTCCAGAGACAATTAAGAATCCGTGTTCTGGAATACTGCCATAGTAGTCATCTTGCAGAGGGGTGATGCATGCTTCTGGATGTGCAATATTTTGGTCTCTCCAGTAAAGGGGACAACTGCAAATGAGCAGGACACCTTTCTCAGCATCGGTAGTAGTCCTGTCTGTTACTCTCATAACTGAATCTGATGCAAGAGCTTCAGTTCTCTGACGTTACTGTCTTACGCTAGCTGTTTGTCCCACCTCGATCCCTCATGGTGCTGCTTCTGTTTGCCACAAGCTGTGTATCTTCTAACAAAGAAGATAGCTGTGAGCTCCACCTATTTTCCAAACTCTCTACATTTTGTCTTGTTCCCTTCATCATTGCAGTTAGCTTTTTAAGCTGTATGGCAGCAAAATAACCTTTTGCTGCTGTTTTCCTGTCGGACTGTGTACCTCTTACCCTGCCACTGTGTTGGGGGGATCAGTAGCAGTCCTCTTCATCTGCTGTTTGAGAATGTTTGTCCATTTTCAAACAAACTAAACCAGCCATAGAGCTTCTGAGAAATGCTGGTTTAAAACTTTTTGTTTTCCTGCTACCAATTATCAATTATAGCCATGAAAAGTAGTCCTTGGGAGAAATCTCAAAAGTCACCCTTCTTCTAAAGACAACTTCCGATTTTGATTAACCGGGAAGTTAATGAGGCTTTTGACTCTTGGATTTTTTTCTTGATCTTAGTTCTTCAAGGGATTGTGTAATCTTATTATGGAAATAGTGCCAGCAGATGTTTGCAATTTTGCATCCGCTGCAGATCTATCACTGCATAGTCATGGGAGACTCTGGAAGTTGATTAGTGGAGAAAAGCAGGTAGAGTTAAATTGTTGCTAGGTGTTTGGGTGGAACAAGAAGGAGCTGCAATTTCATTAAAGAAAATATAGGAAGGAGGAGTTAATTTAAGCGAGGGCAATGCATGGTGGAAATGTTTGTGAAATTTACACTAGGAGGAGTCTTTTGTTGGACCAGCAAATAGAGCCTTGTCCAAACATATGGAGGGACTCTTTATCAGAGAGTGTAGTGGTAGGATGAGGGGTAATGGTTTTAAACTGAAAGAGGGTAGATTTAGATTAGATATGAGGAAGACACTCTTTACTGTGAAGGTCGTGAGACACGAGAACAGGTTGCCCAGGGAAGTTGTGCATGCCCCATCCCTGGAAGTGTTCAAAGCCGGGTTGGATGGGGCTTTGAGCAACCTGGTCTAGTGGAAGGTGCCCCTGCCTGTGGCAGGGGAGTTGGAACTAGATGATCTTTAAGGTCTCATCCAACTCTAACCATTCTATGATTCTATGGTTTTCTACTGTCTCTTTGCCAGTTTGCAAATGGCTTTTGTGGTTGCACTGAGGCGAGATTGAGGTGAAGCAGAGTGGAAACCTAGCATGGTGAACCTTGCAATAAATCGTGCATGTATTTGTGACTTTGGAAACAACCAATTTTGGCAGTTGCCAGAAACGGGTACTGTATTGTTAGTTACGTGCCTCTGTATGGTTCTGTGTCTTTTCAGTTGTATTCCAGTTTAGTCATGATTTACGCTACCATATTTTGAAAGCCAAAAAACCTCCCCAAAGAGTGTACTGGGGCTGGAAGGACA
This sequence comes from Burhinus bistriatus, assembly GCA_013397275.1. NCBI lineage: Eukaryota > Metazoa > Chordata > Aves > Charadriiformes > Burhinidae > Burhinus > Burhinus bistriatus. The sequence goes on along the minus strand of VYXH01011300.1, from coordinate 1,052,183 downwards.
CGTAGTGGTCAATGGCATTTGTGTGTTCCTCCTCCATGCTGTGATGAAGTCTTTTGAGTATGCCTCACTCCCAAAGAAGCATCTGGGGCAAAGGTGGGTGGCGAAGGGGTCAACCTGCCCCACAGGACAAAGACTTGTGGCTCCGGCTTTGGCAAGGGCTCAGGAATCCAGGCACAACCTGCGGTTACAAGCAACTTGCCTGGGTGGGGCCCTGATGGCTGGATGGGAGGTTGTAGCCAGCAAAGTTGGACATGCGGGTCTCAAGCTCCCTTCCCTGTTGAAGGAGGCAGATCTGTACAGCTACGATCAGAGCAGGAGTACTGGTGCTTCAAAATACGGGTTTTGAAAATAGCACTCTTGGTGTGAAGTTGATGTTCTCTTTGTTCCTTTCTCTGCCTGATAACGAGGCAAAGTCAAACAAGCCAAAGTGCAATAGAAGTACACAGTTAAAGATATGTGTAAAATTTCTAGTTGGAATTTCAAAAATATGCAGCAGACTAGCTTTTTCCCCCCCAGTGTTTCTTCTCTGCGACTGTAATTTCTATAAAATGTTATGTCCTATATGAATATTGCATGCTCCCTTCCAGTTGGATCTTCTGAAGATGAATTGTACTAATTAGGCTAGCATTAAGATAGTAACTACCCGTAAGTCAGAGCATATTTTTACTGTTAGACCGCACCTTATCACTAAAGGCCCTTTTAATAGGATACAAAATATCCTTTTTGAGTTGTCAGCTTGAAATATTCGTGATTGTTTCTGTAAGGATGAGGTGACTGAGGTAATGCATTTATGGATGTGTCTGTATGGATAGAGGAAGACTTTATGCAAAGCATTGATCACATACAAGGGTTTGCTATGTGTAACAGGTTAGTATGTCCACAAAGTGTCATTCTCTGGTGGGCTCATGCTGAAGTATTCTTCAGTTTGTAGTATTTCAGGTGTTGCTGTGCAGATGCAGTTTGGGATTCCTGGCACAGGTAAATAACGGCTGCGGAGCAGTTCCGAAAGGCTGATCTTCCTCATAGTGAACTGATACAAATTGCAGGGCTTATGGCTTATTTCTGTTAAAGAATTTAGCACATATTGGATTGTCTTGGTGTCTTCAGAACTGAAAGATTTTGGTTTGGCTGTCATGTTTGTTGTCTGGGTGTTTTTTTAAATCTCCCCCTCCCTCCCAAGGAAATACTGGTATTACCTCCAAGAGTGGTTTTGTGCATGGTGGAGAAAAGTGTGCACATATGATGGGCTGACTTAGGAATCTAGAAACTTAAAAGGCAAATGCTTTTTCATTAAAGACTCCTAATTCTCTGTTCAAAACTTTAAATAAAAGGGCGTAAGGATTAGAAACAGGCAGCAGCTTGTCATACAGTCTGAGCAATGCTCACCTGCATGGCACGAGGGGCTCAAGCAGAGGAGATGCTCCTTTCAGTCACTTCCTTTCAGCCTTTGTCAGTAATCAGAACGTTTTCAAATAGTAAAACAGAAATTGCCAACTTGCCCTAAACTTGTGGTATAATGTCTTGTATCACTTTTCTGGTCTGATTCCCAAATGTAGTAAACAAAACAGAACCTCCCACTTGTGCTGTATTTATGGAAAGTGGCCACGATGTTGGGTTTTTCCCAATAAGGTTGATGACAGACGATATTAGTTTAACCTTTTCCTGTTAAGGTGTGGATGAGAATGTTGTGGCAGGAATATAATTTTAACACCTACTGTTGGGAAAATAAATTGAAAATGTTTAATACATGACACTGGTGGTAAAGAGCATTCTGCTTGTTAGAACTAATACCTATTGTGTGTGTATTAGATACAAGATACGAATATGTTTTATAGAAAAACAGCTTGTTACTATCTTACTGAAATGTATTTCTTGTAACTACTAATGCTGTGGTGCGGTTCTGTAGTCTTTTCAGTGAATATCCTTAGTTCTAAGATAAATATGTAAATAACAATAAAGAAAAACTTTGAAGTTCAGCAATAGCTGTGTACTTCAAAACACAGTCCTAGGATTGATTATCCAAACAGGTGAATCCTCTTTCAAAGCTCTGGTCCCACAGGGACCTCAACCGTGTTGCGTGCAGTCTTTTAACACAAGTAAGGCAGAGAACAGCTTCAGAGTCTCTCAGACTTTGTCAAAATTCACGTTTTCACAGTCGGCTTCACAGGGAGATGTCCAGTGGCTTCCAGCGGCTGCTCTTTGCACTGGTACATGAAAAGCTGTTCATAATCATCTTCTTCTCCTCCTCCCCATCTCCTTGTAGAGAGTAATTCATTCTGATTGTTATATGTTTATTCTCACTGCTTAAAAATAGATTATGAAGGGTAAAAATAAAAACCAAAGCGAGAACCCCACCACCCCAAGTATTCAGTGGCCAGGTGTTGCCCAGGATTCAGCTGAAATGCAATTGGAAAAGGTGATGAAGCAGCTTTCGAAGGAGGGAGACCTAATCCACACGCTTCCTTCCTTAAATCCTCCCCTCTACCAAACTGAATATTTCTTTCAAAATAGCGCATTTAGTCACCTGTGGTATGCAATATATTGAAATGGTGATGAGCAGTGAAATAAATTTTTCATTTTATTTCTACTTTGATTAGTTATTGATGTTTTGGCTCTTTGTGACCCTCCGCATATTAATATTTAATATGCAAAAAGATAGGGTACATGAGATCTATGCAAACGTTCAGGTTTCTTCCCAGCAATAACCTTGCTTAAGGAGCAATATTGATCAGTTCTCAGGACAAGTAAAGGGGCAGCTTCTCTGGCGACCTGCTCCTAGACCTTAGGTCGGGTTGGTTTTTCTTCTTTGTACTTTAGGTTCCATGTTGGTGATATCACTCAGTGCTTTCTAGAATGTTTCAAATGTAGATACTGAACTGGCCAGCAGGTTAAGCTCCAAACAATTACACACACTCCTTTTACAACCAGGTATTGCTTTTGTTGCTGCTGTTTTGCAAGTGTGTCTTTGTGTATTTATATGTACATATAAGGATTTTGTAGCAGTTTGCAAGCAATGTCTCGGCTTGTAGCCAATTATGATATTTTTTTGAAATAGTCTTCCGAAAGAAATTTTGGACATAGCAAGTAGTTAGCTAATTTGGACATGATTGGGATTTTTTTGGCGTCTAAAGTGGGTGTGTGAAAACTCAGCTTCCCAGCTCAGAGTGTCACTAATCCAATTTGTTGATTTAAAAGATAAGATTGCTTGACTGTAAATTTAATCTATGCAAGGTCACTGGGAAAATTTGGACTCAGCTAAGCTGGGCAAAGAAGGAATGTCTTTGTGCAGACCACAGGCTTCATCTGCTGAAATGACTTTTCTCAGTGGAGAAGGCAACAGTTTTATTTCTTTATTTCTTTTCTCTCACTTTCTTTTCTGAGGTTTGTTACATTACTGCATGTATCCTGAAGCTTTCAAAACTGTTATAACAGAAAAGTGGAGGTTCTTCTGAAAACCTCATACTCTACAAAGAAGACTGCTTGATGTTACTGAGTGATTAATGTGCAATTAAACTTAAGATAATAAATACCTCAGCATCTAGTCTGGCTTGGACCATGGTAATATACTATGGCAGCGTTCTCTAAAAAAACCCGACAAAATCCTCTTTAACAAAGAATCACTTTCTCTGAGAAGGCTAGACAATTTGTAAAAGTGTCCATCACTCTACAAAATGTACATATTCTTGGTGTGTTTGATATTACTAAATGGATTTGCTTTTAAATGAGCCACCATATTTGCAGCCAAATTTATTTGTCCTCCTGCTGGCTCCTGTAATCAAACGTCATAAGTACGACTGTATAACATCATAAACTTCCTGACAGTAATGAGTTGGCTACTGCATTTTCTCTGGCACCTAGGGTCTTGAAGCCGTTAGTTACATTAACATGATAGACCATCTACTCTAGCCCTGGTAGGACCCATGTCTGTGAACCTTCAGCAGAAGGTGGAGATTCATGTTCTTCCTTTGATTCTGCTGAGGCACAGCAGTAGCCTCATGTCCTATGGCATCTCCCTCAGGCTGGGAAACATGTACACCAGGAGTGATACAACATTTTGGAGGTGTTTACAAAAATAACTAAGGAGCATAATTCAACATAAGGACTGAATTATTGGAGATGAGAGCTGAGCAGATGGCTTAATACTAAGATTTATGAGTCACCTGAGATGCTGAACATTAACTACATGCATATTTCTTCCTATTCTTAGGGTTTTGTAAGTTTTTTATTCCTCTGGTACTCTTATTTGGTGCCATCTGGCCTTTTGTGATATGTATTTTTAGAGTAACCCGATGGAGTAATAAAATATTTTTGTTATAGGTCTACAACTGGAGAGCTAATGAAAGGTCAGCCAACCACTGTAGAAACTCTTTTCATTTGTGTTATTACTGCTTTTTAGGAAATTATGACCACCGTTAATCCCTGGCTAGCAGAAAAAATCATATAAGGACTTACCTGCTTAGGTAGGTCCTTACAACGTGAAGCCAGCCAGCCTCAGTGCTGATCACGGGTGTTGGAACTAACCTGGACGCCAAGGATCAGATCTGCAAATCACACTGCAAACCTCATGACCTTACTGCACTTACTGCACTGACCTTCCTAAATGTTGGGCCATCCTTTTTTTCAACTATAAGAGTTATTAATAACTTTCAGCTTTATATTTATAGCTTCCATTTTTAGAAAACAAATTGCGTTTAACAGAAACCTAATTTAATGGAAAAATTATTAGTTTTCTGGATGTGGGGTTTTTTTCTTTCTTCTTTTTTTCCGTGTCATGGCTTGTTTATTTTGAACAGGGTGTGGAGATATCTTCATTTCACTTGGCTGTGTGCCTTTCCCACCCAGCCACATGAACAAGAGGGAACATCTTTCAATTCAGAAGTTGGCAAAAATAATGGAGCAGCAAAATTCCACCCTTGGGAAAAGGTTAGGTATTCTTTTAAGAATGTGAGAAAAGCAGCAGGTTTTGCCTTAAGGTACCAGGGTGAAAACTAGTATCTTTGCACGGGATCTTACATTAACACATGGAAGAACACAGAGAAAACATGGGAAGATATACTGAAAAGTGCTGCTACTTGAAGACAATATCACCTTTTCTTTGCTAGGGACTTGGGACATTTTGGATATTCCTTATGTATATTCACCTGGAGTTTTGTAGCTGGTACTAGATGATGTTTCTGATTTTCTAAACCTCATTTTTCATCTTCACTACCTTTGTTCAGAAGCACTGACATCACTAAGACAAATTATTTCAGTCTGGTATAGTTTAAATTGAAAAACTATTGATCAGTACTGTATATATCTGAGGAGATGTATAAACAACATGTATTGGAATAGCTTCCTATTTTCGTATTTCAAGAATAAAGGGAAGAGGGTAAATGATTCAATTATGAAGGATCAGGGAAGTTTGAGTCTTGATGAGGGAGTGCAATGTTTTATGCCATTAACCAATTCTTGACGGTAGTCAAGTCACAGATCTGCTGTGGCAGCTGGAAGATCACAAGGGATAATATGCTGCAACTCAATAGGAGCTAAAACGTAGTTTGTGGTGAGATGGGCAGCAGCAGGAGAGTAATATGGGGAGCAGCATAAGAGGAATACGAGCAGCAGTCTCACACACTGCATTCTGGAGCAACATGCTTTTTAGCAGTGTGGCTCAAATGAATATTAAAGTTAGTGCTTCTGTTGTAAGGTTTCTATTTGGCTGCTCTCTTTTACAAAGCATGTATGACAAGGAAGTCTTGTCTGTGAGTGTTTGCAGATCTTGAAATCAAGTTTGACGTGAAGAAACCTTTTTCTTTCAAAACATCCGTTGTGAAATTTCTTAGTTAGCAAACTGGGAGCTGTGGTACTAGCAGTTGTATTAGTCCTAAGTGCCTGAGTGTGTGCACTTTCTGTGTAGCTACTTAACAGATAGTGCGGAGAACTGCTGTCATGCTGTCTCTGACAATATCACATGCTTCAACTGTAATTTCTACATTGGTTTCTAGTTTATTGATTGGAGATTGTGTAGGCTGCACTAGTGGGAAATCCTGGTAAGTGTAGCAGAGGTTGAGAAATGGCAGCTTGACTGCTAGGAAAAAGAAATCTTTTGTATTATTACAGAGGTCACCGAGGTTTGTAAAAATCTATGAGTTGGCTGCTTTCTGGAGGGTGTATTTTTTGCAATATTTAAGATGTAATATACTGGCTGTGATATTTATATTCCCACAGGACTACAACATTCTGATGTTCTAATGTCACTGTTCATAGTCAAGCTCTGTCATTATCATTTATAGGACGCAGTCAATGAGATCAGCACTTTACAGAAATGAAGTTCCTGGTCAGAGGAGTTTTCATTCTGATTATGTAATTAACATGAATTAATTTATCAACTTGCAGATGAATGAGGATTAGCAAAATGATAAAAAGTGAAAAACCTATTAAACTCTTCTATATTATGGTTTCTTTTTTGGAATGCAAAAACCTGGACTCTACCATCTAATGGAACAGTTGTTTCACTGCAAGAATTTATATTTACACACTGAGTTTCCTATGTGGATAAAACTCTTCTTCGTGGTAGGAAGCAAGTCAAAAAAGTTCTAAAACTGAAGCAAAGCTAAATGACATACTGTGACTGGATAAATTTATTAAAATGAAATTTCAGGGAATGTACGTAATGTATAATGCATATATTGGGAAAACATTTAACATCTGTTTTATATTACTGGCAGTGACACCCCCACAGTAGTTTCTTGAGGAACTTGAAATTGCTAACACAGTTACACAGCTTTAAGTTACCAGGCTGCTTGGGACTTAATTCTGGCTTTAGTGAACATCTGTGGAGTAATTGTTTTTCTGTGATTTTTAATTCTTTCATTCTTTCCCTACTTCCCCTATGCTTGGTGTGTGGAGTTTTTTAGTTTTTTGGTTGGTTGGTTTAGTTTGGTTAGGGTTTTTTGGTTGTGTTTTTTTATTATTATTATTTTTTATTTTTTTTGTCTTTTTTTTGCATAGTGACAGTTGTAGTTAGCTGCCTGATTACATAGTCATTGCAAATCTTCCTTCTTCGGAGACTTGCTAATGGCAGTCATTGATTAACGAGAAGCTGTGTTAAGGTGTCATTATACAACCACTGAAACGTTTCTTTCCATTTCATGGTCAGTGGCTCACGTTGACCCCACTGATTAGATCATAAATGCAGAAATGTCCTACTGGAAGTTTTGAGGTTCAGCTAAGGGCAGGAAAGAAGATGTTTTTAATACCGTTTTATTGTCAGGCCGTGTTCAAAAATAGTACAGAATTTTATTGATGCATTTCACATCTAGGATATAAATTGTTCTTGGAGAAAATATTGCTCACAAAGGTAATTCATAATAAAGGCACAAAAGAATATAGATCATTCAGTACTTACTCTCCGATTTCAAGAACAGATATTTCTACTTACCTTTCGTAATACACGACATATAAGTATAGATGTGTGTATATACACCTGAAAACTTCAGACTTCTGCAAAATTAGTCTTTCACTATTGATCATTGTTTGTTTACCTCCTTCACACAGTCTGAAAAGTCTCTACCTGCATGTGTAAATAAGCCATAGCTACTCATGTAGAATGTTAATAATTACAAAATATGATTAAAATAATAATTAAGTAACCAAATGGAGCACTCCTCATGAAGCAATGTTAGAATTAAAGCTCTATATGTATATTTTTAATTTCCATATAGTAGTTTATAAGTCTTTTCCTCCTTGGGTGTAATTTCTTGTGGCTGTAAAATGCAAACGGAAAACCACATTTGGCTTCAGCTGGTTATTGAGAGCTTTGTTCTGCTGCCCAAACCTCCGGTAATGCTATAACGCATGGAAGTAGGGTATTGCCCTCAGTCTCACTTTGCATGCAGGTAAGCAGGGGATAATCCATGTGTTTAACCAGTGGAGTACGTAAGAGGAGTGTTTTCAGTTATTGACTATGGGAGAGCATGAATGTTGGGTGGTGAAGACTTTTCTGCCCCTTTCTACTGAATTGCATATATTTCACTTGTTCCCTTACAGCCTCTTCCATCCTTCTCTACTGTTGTCTCCGTTCTTTTATCTGTATAGTTCCAGTTCCTCGTTCTTCTTTCCCAGGACCTTTTATTACTCAGTCCTAGTCTCTGCCCTCCTTTCCTCTCCTTTGAAAAGATTTCTTTCTTTTTTCCACCCTGCTGTCATGAGCATCAATTTGAGCCATTATTAGTAAAAGTGTCTGCTGTGCTTGCCATAAGAGGCAAATAAAAGGAACGTGCCCCTAACAAACTGATGATCCTTAGGGGAAAGTTTATAATCTAAATTAAACAGGGTACTAAAACTTGCTGTTCTCAATAAAGAATCCTTTTCTATAGGTTCCTTTGGTGCAGGTAGTTCACAGCAGCTAGCGGATCATAGTATTTTTGTTTGTGTTCATTTTAGCAAAGGATTTATTCTCAAATATTTCACTGTTTTGAACTCGTTTTTTCAAAAAACATAAAAATCAAAACCCTGTAGATAAATCTCTTTGGTCTTCATGGCTTTTCTGCAGCTAAAGTCAAATACATTCAGGTTAGCTGGTTCCCATGTTGCCATCCTGTCTAAACTTTCTTCCGGGCTAGAAAATTGATAAGTATCTGATAACTGCTGTGGAGACAAAACAGAAACATAAAGATCATATGTTGTGTAATCATCCTGATTACTCTGAGCAGTACTATGCTGCAGGTTTCGCTAATCAAGATTAATTGTGATCTAGGCTACGTGAACTGCCATGTAGAGTGGATTGTAATTAAATAAAAATATAATCATTTTAACATTGTGCCACTAATATGTATTTACAATAGGTAGTACTTTTGAAAAGACTCTTATTCCCTACAGTGATTAGGAAGCTGAGTTATATTTTCTAACTGCACAGATGTTGTTAAAAGCTCATATTTCAGGCCATAAAGACTTATTATATTTGAGGTTGTACAGTGATAGAAAAATGGTTTGTGCATCTGTCTATTGTGTAAGACATGAAAACTAAAAAATCTGAAACGGTAGAGATTTATGGAAAACCTAACTTGTGCGTGTATATATGTTTTAAATATGTGGTAGGTAATTTATAGTAGGGCATTGCTAACAAAAAAAATCACTTTGACAGGTCTTTACAACTCAGAGGAAGAAAATATTTAATACAGTGTGTCATAAGAGAATCGCCTGTGTTTCAGCTTTCTCAGCGTGAGTTGACAGGTCTTAGCTTGACTTTTTTCACATGGTATCTTTGAATTTTTATCTAGAATGGATTGTAAAAATGTTCCTCTTTAAGGCTAAACAAACCAAACCATTTTGGGGTATGTATACTCAGGTTGTTTTGTATAGGGGCCTAAGTCTATATTCCAGAATTTTCTGTTGTGTATTCTGACAACTAGGAATGTAATAAGCTTAAATCTTTCTTCTTTCAATAAGGAAAAAGGAGTGCATTCTTGGCAACCATACAAAAGCATTAAAAACTTCAGCATGTGAGTGGATTTCTGCCCATCTGCAAAATGGTTTTTTTGGGTGACTTTTCTCTCTGCTGCTACTGTTTCCACCTGTTGACCATTGATTTTATTAGCTATTGCTTTGTTGGGTGTCCGCGCTTCCATCCCCACGCCTCTCAAGGATAATGGAGTATACCTCAGAAGATCTTTAATTATGCCTGCTGGGTGGGTGCTCTGCTAACGAGGGCTTTGCCTCCCCGCAGCTTCCTGCCCGGGCAGGATATTACTTAGAGAAGGCGGTTTATTGACCTTGCGTGGGCTCGGGGGGAGCCATGCTGGGGTTGGGAGTGTATCGAACACTTGCAGGGAGATTGTATCGATGTTGGGGGGGGACAAGCCACGGTGTCATGAGTAGAGCCACTCATGAGAGAGCTGCGATTTTATCTGTGAGCACCAGATACAGCGGGCTTTTTCTAAATGTGATTTTCTTTTAGAAGATGTGCTTGTTAAAACCAAAGGAAATTAAATTCAAACGTGCTCTTAGATAATATTGACTAAAGCAAATAAATGGATAAAAGCAAGGAAGCTCTGACCAGCAGTGTCAGGGGTCTTTCCCCATCCGTCATGGGCTGGCCTGGCTGCTGCAGGTGCAGTGCCTTACGTGGGGCCTGTGGGATCAGGTCCTGCCCTGTGGTCTCCAGGCCTACGTTACTCGCCATTCAAGCTTTAACTGAGTAACCCATCAGCAAAATCTTGGTTAGGAGTCCTGTTCTTCCTCTTGCAGGAAGCGTTTTTTGAGCCCGATTCCCGACATTTCCTCTTGGTGCTGCCCCCGCCTCCCCCCTCCCCGGCAGGGTGACTCCAGGGAGCTCTGGGAACACCTTCAGTTTGCAGCCTCAGACAGGCTGCAGGACATCCCTCGTACCCTGTCATTTCAGTCTAGAGAAGGAAAATACATTTCTTAAATAAATTACCTCAGAAAAGATTATTTTTTTACAAAAGCATCATCAAAATTAAAGAATACAAAGCATGGGGATTTTTTTTGGAAACAATCATATCAGGAAAGACCGTTTAGTTTTGCCTTTCTCAGGGCTGCAAAGAGATAACAGAAACACTTTTTAAAATGGGTCATTTTCATTTATTTAATGTCCATATGAAAATGTAAATACCATGCTGTGTGTCAGACAGTGCTGTACCTGTCACGTGTCCCAGCCCTTCTCTTTGGGAGCAGGTAACTTCACACAAGCTCTGAAAATGGTCAAAACTGCCAGCTTTGAAGGAGGAGAGTCACTCTAAGTTCTTCGTGCCTCAAATGCTGCAGTGTCCGTAGCAGAGCTCTAACTAGGGGCAAATTTGGGTGTTTTGGTTTTTTTTCCCCATTCCTGGGCCACTGAGTGGGTCAGAGGTGTGGGCGCACAACTTACAAGATGGAAACAAAAAATCACTGCTGTCATTAAAAGCATCATTTGTTCAACCTACAGCCACACAGTATCAGAAAAAATGTCTTTTCTGAGCAAATATGGAATGAATATTATTTATGCAACTATGTTAAGTGAGACACACTTACTTTCTCAACTAAATATAATTAAAACATATGTTACTAAGCCTTAGCAGCTTTAGTTTTGCCCAAATTAATGAGAGACTATGGACTTAGTTTAGTATTATTATCTGACACTTAGGTCCTCTTACAGCTTCTATTTCTTACATAATAGTGGATGGTTTTGGAGGATACCCCCGATCGATGGGCAGTTCCTGTGCTCATGCATACTCCTGCTCTCTTCTCTTGGGTTTTGTTGTTTGGTTTTTTTTTTGTTTGTTTGTTTTTTTTTAAAGACAACTTCTGTGCTTTTCTGTATCCATAAAATAGGTGGTTCCCTTCCTGTAGACACAGTTCAGTAAAGAAATTGGACAGCGAGCAGTTACATTCATTTCATTGTGACTATTTAAACTGAAATTTAACCTCAAGTATTAAATGCTTTGCTGAGTCTGGGTTTGAGTGGGATGAGATTATTGCAATAGGAAACGGATCCTTCTTGGCACTTTCCCAGGCTTCCAGGTTTGTAGAGGTGTTGCTAATGTTGTGTGAGGTTAGTTGTTGAGGATTTTGAAAACGAAGGGAGTAAAGCCACCTTATCAGAAGATGAGGTTCTTCTTTCTTCCCTTTTCTCCTCACTGAAGAAGGACCAGATAGTTGAGGGATGTGTCTCAAACTCTTCTTAGCACTACCATATGTAAATTTTGGATTGTCAGGACATTATGATATTACCACTCAAAATAATAATTTGACCAAGGACTCATTACAGATTGTTGCTGAATTCTAATTGTGGGGGGAAAGAGAAACACATGTAATAATTGTTTTCCAGCATCCTGTTATGACCTTTGAGTTACTGATTTTTTTTTTTTCATACATCTATTTAACTTTTTGGCATTACAAATGTCTCTATTCCACTTCCTTTTTATAAAATTGGATGGAAAAGAACTTATCATTTCCTTACTTCTTATCTTGAAATATGTTTTATGATTTTTTTAAAAAAAATTAATTTTCCCTTTTATTTGAACTTATACTGTCTGTTTCCTTTGGGGCTTTTGAAACTCTAAGGAAATCCTTGTTATTGCAGGAACAGCCTTCACTGAGCTATACAAATGTATGTCCAATGAAATCTCTTTTATATCATTTTGTTCCTATATATGTTACACAGTTTTCCCCTTCATCTTTAAATAGGCGATAATAATGCCTTTATGTCATGTACGTATATATTTTGTACATATATATACACACATAGACAGGTATGTTCTAGCTTACGCTATTGTCTCTTAAATTCTTATATGAACTGTCAGTCCTACTGTTCCCTGGAAGATGATTTTCTTTTAAAGCTGAAGTCTTTCTAGGAGATACAGTAAAATGAGATTACAGTTAGATTTCCACTAAGTAATCTATATGGATTGACCGTTGCTGAAGGCAGTTTTATTTCCTGAACAAAAGGAATGTGACTTTTTCTGCTTGGGTTTATTACTTTAAAATTAATGCGACTAGTGTAAATTAGAAAAGCTTAATATGCCAAATGCGGTGCAGCTATTTAATACTTAGATGGGACATACTGGAACAAATGGCAACAAGGCATTTTACAAAAGTAATCATAATGCTGAAACCAAAAGTCTGTGTTGTCTCTTGGTTAGGCTTTGATTTTTATGACCAGAAGAGATATTCTGGTCTTCAGATATGGTTATCATTTACTTAGAAAACTCATATGTGATCTGACAGGAGGTCTCTATTTCAGTCATGACTGGATTTTTTTTTTTTTTTAAATGTCCCCTTCAGAGATGCTCTGCAACTTGCTATCAATTCTTCTGGTATAGAGAATGGGCTAAGGAAGCAGGTGGAGAAACCTCGTAAGTTCAGAGAGGGAAACTGCAATAAGCACTTCAGTCTGATCTTAAAGGACTGAAAAAAAGAGGCCAAATCCACAAAATTACACATTAGGAGAAAAAAATCATGTTTTTCATAACAAAAATGCTTTGTGGGAATTGTTCCCATTAAATTGCACTTAAACAGTTGGAGTTTGAGTTTCTGTGTAACAGGCTACCAAAGGGGATTGGAGGAGGTGAGGTTTTAAGAACAGCTCTATTGTCCAAATATTTATTTAGTCTGGAAACAACTGGCCAGTTTTAGCAATACAGGACATAAATTGTGGACAGTGGGCACTGGAAGGGCTGGACCGGGGCTGAAATACACTGACTCACACCACTTTTTCCTACCGAGCATCTCTGAAACAACAGATGTGCTGGAACAAGGGTAGGAAGGAAAGTGTGTTGGCAATCTGGATGTATGTGTGACTAGGAAAGGAAACAGGGTAATGAAAGAAGAAGAAAGACATGAGGGAAGGGAGGAGTGGAAGTAAACAGTAATAAAAAGTTAGAAGAAACGAATCTTGGCTTTCTCACAGAGCCATGAGAAAGAGCAGCAATAGAGTAATTTCACAAAAACCTTCATTTGCCAAAGGTGTTATTTTTTTCTCCTCCCCTTTCTCTATTTAGAGTGATAACCTTATTCAAACTAGCAAATTTGGATGAAATTATCATTTATGAATCTTTGGCTTGCCTATTAATTTTCCTGCAATGGAAAACAGACAAACTCTCAGATTCCTGCTACTGCAGGTCTTTTAAGCCCTCTACAACTACAGAAAATGGTAGACTTTTTTCTTACCTAAATCATTTCTAAGGGGATGGCTGTTAGCCAAGGACTCAGTGAACAAAGCAGTGAATCACAAAGAGTTGTTTTTACTAGTGATCCTGTTGTCAATACATTTTTTGACAATGGCTTGATTGAACAGAAATATATAGTTGCATCAAGAGGATTTCAGACACAGACTTTGTGATCTGGGCAGGGGTTGGTGTTCAGAAGCATATCTCCTCAGCTTGGTGGGGTTTTGGTGGTTTTTTTTTTGTTTGTTTGTTTGGTGTTTTTTTGTTTGGTTTTTTTTTGTTGTTTTTTTTTTGAGTTGCGACCTGTAATGCTGGCACTTTACAAGGGCGAAAGAGAGGTTTCCTTCCATGTTTAGTAGAGCTCTTAGCTTTTCAAAAAAGTGTCTTTTAGCAAAACACTAGCACCTATTCGATTAAAATATTATTCACAGCTGATGAAAGCATTTAACCAGGTCTATCTCAGATTAGAAAATGCAGAGAAATGAAAATCCAACTTTCCTCACGAATTTGTGATAGCAATTAGTCAAACTTGCTGTTAATTAACAGAGTCAAACCTAGCTTTATTGGTACTATTTCCTCTACCCAGTTTCCCCCTAAGCTTTCTTAAGTAGTCCTTTAGAGAATGAATTTTGGAAATAGAAAAATCAACTCAGTGTAGTTTTGTTTTAAAGGGGAATATGATTTCCATGATTATTCTCTCTCCTAATTGATTTTTCTTTTCTAACAAGGTCTCTTGCACTATATATGAAACAATTTTGTTGAGAACAAGTCAGTTTTTGCTTTAGAGAAGTGACAAGATTCAATCTCTTAATTCCATTGAGCAGAGAAAAAGTTAATAGAAATTTTACTGAAATCACAACACAACTAAAAATAATGGCAGTTTTAGGTGAACAGAAAGCTAAACAGAACCCGTTCTGTACTTCCATGTAAAGAAATCCTTCTGTGGGGAGAGAAAACTTACTACTGATTTTGAAGAGATATTTTTACACAGGTAATATAGACACAAGTTACTCGTATGTGAGAAATGACAAAAATCTTCCAGATATGGGTTTATTTTTGTTTCTGATTTTTCAGGAAAAATATTGACAAGTGATTTTGGGATAATACATAATTTATTGCTGCAGAAAATTCAAATTTCTTTTTGAAACAGGGAAATAACAAAACATTTTTATTTTAAACAAAATACACTTTTTCATTCTTAACAATAGTCTTATCCATCAGCTTTACCACAATATCATGTTTTCTCTCTTTATATGCATTATGCACATACATTTATCTGTATTTGCTTTAAATGAACTAATTGGTAGTCTGTTTAGTTATAAAGATGGATCCTCCACAGTTTATTCTAAAGTTCGGGAAACAGCCACCGCTTGTGTCGTTAGATACTTTACTAAGGCTTGTTGGAAATGATGGTTAGCTCTTTAGAAATGTCTTGTTCTTCTTCAGGTGACTTACTTCAGTGTTTATAGTGTGGGTTGTGTTTTGTTTTGTTTGGGGTTTTTTTAATTTTTTTTTTTTTTTTATAATCTTGTGATATAGGATCACTTATCTTCCTTTCTTGCACGTTTAAATTTTGCCTCTTTCCTGCAAATAAACTCTGCTGTTTGTGACACCTGATTATTATACTCTCTTTATGCTGGTCATGTTACCATCCACTGTACAGGTTAGTCACTGTATATAAATACAACTTTTAGGAAAGGTTGAATGAAGATACTAGAGATCAGAAAATGTAGGTATTGTTCTGATCTTTGCTTTACTGCCTTTTTCAGTCACTTACCATGACTGTTATTGTCCTCAGGCCTCGGGTACCAATGCCCCGCTTCTGTATTGAAATGGTGCTTTTTCACCTTGTTGTAACAGGTGCCTGGACAGAAAGGTCTGACATTCTCTTCTGTGCAACCTTACTCTTGAATGGGTAGCATTAACAGGAATAGTAACAGCATTTGACTTAATTGTTTTTATTCTTATCTTGGGAGTAGGAGTACGTAGTAAATGAAGAACACTGCCTAGGAGTGCTCTGAGTCACCTTTTTCGAAAGTTCATCTGACAGCAGAGGGAGCCTTAGTTCAGACACCTGAATTAAATGCATACATTTCAATTATGCTGATACCAATTATGAGTGATTTTTTTTCTGGCACAAGTGTATTGTTACAGAGTTGTGGCTGGCAATACCTCATGTCGACCACCAAATACTGAGCCTGCTATCTTGCAGACTTAATTACAAATCCACGGTTTACTTTTGCAATCTGTTGTGCTCAACAGTGCTGGGACTGGTGATAAGTCTATCAGTTTTTACTTGGTCACTACCACAGTACCAGCATTAAATTCTAAATGGCAGCCTCTGTGTTTGCTGTCTGTGCTATCTCTGATACAACATTAATCATTTCAAGGTTCCATTCAAACCCATTGATAGAAATTGTGAAATGTAATTTAGCTTTGAGAATAGAATTAATGTTTTCTAATAGCTCTGAGCTATTCTATGATTTATTGGTTCCACTGCTTGAGGGTTTTTATAATCTAAATTGGTGATTACAGACGATATACAACATTGTGTATCATAAATAGGAATTATGTGTCTGGTGAAAACGATAATGGATTTTCGTACCTTGTATGTATATTAGTACATTTAGTAGTATATTAAAGCCTATTTTAGAAATGGAAGATAATTTTACCCACATATGGGTCTTCCTAGCTCATTCAGTCAGTGAATCTGCTGGTATTTACTAGTTTTCCTCTAATTTGATAAATATGTATTGCATCAGAGTAGCATAAAATTCAAGGTACACCTGTGGAATCTCATTATCTGTGATATGCTCTCCTTTACGGCATGCTTCTTAATTTTTTGCTTGTTTTTGAGGAGGCAATTAAGACTATAATACTCTTTATGATTTCTGAGGGAATCTTAGTCCAGTGATTGATTGGTGATGAATGCACCTAACGGTTGTGTCTGGGAGGATTATTTTTGCATAGCCAAGTCCACCATGGAAGAAACCTTCATAAACACGGAGAAGATGAAGTGAACACCATTGTGGACAATGGAAGTTTTATATACTTTTATTAAAGTTTTAACATGTGCTGTTAGTTTTCTTATCTGACCCAAATTTCTGCCCTGCAGTGGAGATGGACAGTATTGAGCTGCTCTTTCTGTTGTCACTGGATAGGTAGGCTTCCATAATCATTCTCAACAACCAGTGGTTTTGAAAGTCTCTTGCTGTCGTAGAAATTTAAAATCTGTTGTGATAAAATAAAATCATAGAATTGTAGAATGGTTTGGGTTGGAAAGGACCTTCAAAGATCGGCTAGTCCAACCCCCCTGCCATGGGCGGGGACATCTTTTGCTAACTCAGGTTGCTCAAAGCCCTGTCAAACCTGACTTTGAACACTTCCAATGATGGGGCATCCGTAACTTCTCTGTTGCCCCATATACAAGGTATCCATAACTTCTTGGAAAGTAAGTGTGACTGCTTTGGGAATTTATCTGGAACAACTGGCTTGTAATAGTGATCTGTATATTCTTCCTCTAAACCTTCATTGATTTTAAAAAAATTAAATTGAAGGAAGGAAAGACATTAAAATACCCCAAATGTTGCTTGGTTTTCCTAATGTTCTTCATAATGTGAAGATATGCAATAAAAGTAAATGTGAAAAAATTTAAGTAGAATTAATGATATAGTGATTTTTGATAGAAATGAATTATACTGTGAAACAAGGTGTTTCTTATCAAACTGCAAATCACTGTGTATTCCTTATTTATGGTGTATACATCTAATTATAGAGAAACTCACTTCAGACAAGGCTTTCAATGAAACAAGGAAGTCATTTATTACATTCCTCTTAGAATTTGTAAGGCACTCAGCTTTCATGGTGATGGCCATATATTATTATTATTTTTATTACATAAATACTTAGATAAAGAGAAATGTGTGCCAGCAGTGAATCGAATGAAAACCCCAATTGATCAATAACTCAATTTAGTTTAGAATTTCTTTAGAAAATATAGTGTTATTAATCAGGAGAGAACGCTTCAAGTACAAAATTTGATTTTCTTAGTGGAAAATCAGTTTGCTTTATCAAAATCTTAAGGTCTCTTTCCCCCTTTCTCTCCCCATCATACAATTCTCCTTTTGCAGTAAGGCTAAATCAGATTTGTCTGAAGCAATAATTGGTGATTATCTCCTAACTGCAAGATATAGTTGAGCCTCTTTGGTTAATCCTATCTTGCTTGCCATCTATAGTGAGCCAGAGCAAGGCAAGGAAGAGAGGACTTGAAATGTGATTTCTAAGGTCATTTTTCCTGTGAGGTGTAATTATGTCCAAGAGCTCTGCCAGTTGTGGAGAGGACGGCAATTGGAGCTCGGCAAAGAGACGTGAAATGGTTGGGGTGGAGAGTGACTTCCTGCCTCGGCGCCAACGCGCGTTTCTGTGGTGTGGTGGGAGGGGTCCCAGGTTGCGTTCTGTTAGTGTGGAACAGCAAAAACCCTTCTGGAAAAGTTTTTATTGTTCTGTAAGCTTTCTTGTGTGCTCGTGCATAACATGTTCATTATTTGGACTAATGAAGTGTTACAAGATGGAATTTACCTAATGGAAAAAATCCCTACTTTATTCTATATCAAAATTAAAAATGAGAAGTGAGGATTATTTATGCTTATGGAATGTTTTACGTTCTATTAAAAGCATGGGTTTTGCTTCACACTTGGGGGAGGGTTTATGTATGCCACAAACTTTCATTACGTTATTATTGTTGTTATTATTATTATTACTGTTACTGGGTAGTGTAATGAAAGTTATCTATCTCAAGTCAAATCCTGACTTGCTTGTTTTATTCATGCTTCTTAGCATCACTTTGTCAAAGATGACACAGTTTCTGTAGAAGTAAGGCTCTTCTGAGAGATGCTGAGAACCTTTAAAGTGACCTCTGTTGGAGCCAAGAGGATGATTTATAATTTTATTAGTAAAGTCTTCTCCTAGAGACAGCTTCATTAGATGTTTTATGGGAAAAGAAATGTTTTAGAAGTGCAGCCACTAGTTTCTTCTTTCACCCTTATATACCAGGAAACCTCTCTACACCCTTAGTGCCAGGTTCTTGGCTCCTTGGCTGGAGTCCCCATTAGTGTCAGAGCAATCCTATGCACTCTGGGAAGAGAATAGCAAAATGGTCATGAGATTGTGATTTCACAGTTTATGAATTCATTGTGCATCCTCTCTCTAGCTAGTCTGTATTGCTTTCAATTTTGGAGAGTAGATCAATATGATAACTTAGATATCAATCTCTAGGTGATGTTGCATAAAACTAACAACTGTAAAGGAACTTTTTCATAAATTACTGATAGATATGCCTTGTGTTATTATAAAGTATTTTTTACAGTATTTTGATTTACTCTTTAGTGATACTGTGGTGGAAGGAAGATATTTTTTATTGTGAATAAGTCTTTCATATGTAATTTTGTTAGTGAAAAAATATATATACACCATAAGCTTCTTCCAGAGCTTTCCCATTTTCAATTTGCCATACATTTGAAATGATGTTTTCATATTCTTACATCAGCAGAATGCTTTGTTGTCCTGTGTATTGCTGTAGAAAATATTCTGAAAATCTCTGCTACCTGGTAAAAATCTATTAGCTATTTCAGAAAAGCATCTTGACTGTATTAGGACTGTATCTTGTATGTTTGTATGATACAGTAGACTGAATTTTCAGGCCATTGGCAAATCTTGTGTATGTAAAATCCATTTTTAGCTACTTTGTGGCTGTCTTTAAATCCTTTCTCTTAAGATGTCAGTTGAGCAAAAGTAAAGCCTCTAAATAAGCTGTAGCACGACATCTGTGATTTCAACAAATCTTGTGCTTCGTGTGTTTGGTGCGTTGCCTAAGAGTGCCTGGGATGCAGCCAGACTCAAAGACTCTACGTCTGCAAGGTTAACATAGAAACATTCACATCATCAAGGTTATATTAAACAGAAAACACTTAAAGGAGGTTGTGGAAAAAAAATTGTATTTTTGGCTTGGAAAAATGTCAGAGATTCTTTTATTATAGTATTAAAATAAAATAATAATTTAATTTGTGAATAATTGTTATTAACATTTTAAACCTAAATAACTTTGTATTAATTTTTTCCCCTGTTCTTGAGATCAGCCAATGTACAGTTAAATATATAATATGCTGGAGATACTTATAACTCTAAGAATTTAAGCAGTTGTGATCAGTACTTATATTACTAAGTTTACATTAGCATTACATTAGCAAAAATGTGCTGGTTTTTTTTGGCTGGGAGGAGGGTTATGCCAATGGTTGCAAGAGGATTCATTAACTTTTGTTGTCTATTCCTAAAATATAAAAGATGTAACTGAACAAAGAATACGGGAACAGTGCATGCAAGATGGGTGTTTGCTTTAGCATGTAGTTTAATTTCATAATTTTCTGAATTTTATTTGGGAACAAAGATGGTTAAGTTAAATACATAGAGGTTAACATCTCAGTCTAGTCACACTTTCCCCTCATGGTGAAGATCTTGCTTTTAGCCATGTATTTGGTGGTGGGAAGCAACCGTCAGCCCATTGCGTGGGATGGTACAGCAGTGTGAGCACCGACCCAGTGCATGATATCCCCTGACTAATGCCTGCACCGAGTCGGCTCTGCTCAAGCCTGTGTGCAGCGACGTGTTCCGGCATAGGAATGAAAAATGAGTCTGTGTGTCTTTAATTTTCATATTCTTGTCTTGTACTTCTTGCTTTCCATACTTGGCAGTAAGATTTCAGACTCCTTTTTAGAAAGTGCCTTAACTAGTGATGGTTTGCAATTTGTTTTCATTTTGTCTTGGATAAATTGCAGTAGTAGAGAGGAGGCTGCAACTTAGGTACAGTTAAACACAGAGATTTTGTCCTTAAAAGACAAAATATTAATAATTGATACATCTTGTTTAGGCCAAGAGGCTATGACAGTAGTCATATTTTTTCTAATTTCTAGCAAGCAGGAAACCGTCAAAGCTTGCTTTATTTTCTGGGAAAATATTTTCAGTCTTGGGAGGTGTTTTTAGTGCCTGGGCAATAGAATTAACGCTCTTCCAAAGAAGGAGGTTTAGTTTTGTTGAATTGTTAATTGAATAGTTGTAGTAGTTGTACTGGGAATTGGTATGTGTAACCCCCCCC
>VYXH01011300.1:970023-1031353 GCA_013397275.1 Burhinus bistriatus | reverse complement strand
CCCCCCCCCCCCCCCCAACATATGATTGTAAGAAGACACATGGATTTTTTTTTTTTCTTCCCCTTACATGTTTCTTATGTATTAGACAAAATTCAGAGTGGATGAACAAGGAATCGTAGGCAAATTTCTGACCTGTTACTGTGCCTTGTAGTTTCTGCAAATCTGTTAAAATGAAATTTCTGAAAATGAGTAACCATTATATAACTTCAGCTACTTTTTGGGGTAGAATAGCAGTATGCTGCTTTCAGCATTTCCAATACTATTGTGTGATGATGCATGATGTATCTGGCTGGTGAGGTCAAAGCAACTAATTTTCTGCTGATGTGGGTTGTGGGTTGGCTATTCAGAAGGAATAACATGATTAAAGTAATTTTTCTGGCCAAGAAATGTTGCCATCTCTAGTTGTGTGCTTGCAGATTTTGGGAATGGATATGTTTGTAGATATTTTGTGCTGCAGAAGAGATGCATATGAAAAAAAAAAAATTACCTGATGTCATTGTTTGAAATCTGCATTCCTATTTCTTGTATAGTTACTGAAGATACACTTAAATTTAATTGTTTCAATTTTCAGTTTAATGTAATACATGTTTAAGTATTTTTTTAATTTTGTTTTCCTTATGTTCCATTCAGAAATCAATGATGAGATGCTTTTTTTTGGGGGGGTGGGGGGTAGGGGGTTAGTCATTAGTATTCATGGCTCTATCAGACTGCAGTTCAAACTCTTCACTTGTTTTTGTCACAGAAGATGATGGAGCAAGGTTGCTTAGAAACACTTAGCCACACTCGCAATGGGAGTTATCAATCTGTTCTGCGTATTCACCTCCACATGCAGGGGAGAAAATTGAGTTTCTCTACTGATTATGTTAATTCATTGCAAGTTTGTTTTAGCAGTAGTATGCTTAAACATACATAAACATGCATTTTCTTTCATTAGATACAGTGAGAAATGTAGAGTAAACCAGACTCTTTTTAAAACAGTGATTTCAAAGTGTGAGAGATCTAATTTACTTCTATGTCCTCCAAAAAGAAAGCTTTACTGTTGTTGGCTGAGTTAATCAAGGAATTGTCTTTTATCAACAAGTTGCATAAATTGGAGATTATTTCGTGATCTGTTTAAAATAATTTTTTATAAGTTCCTAGCTTTAGTGTTCAGTTCAAGAAAATATGTCTGTCTGACTACCAACAATTATTATATTTTTCCCTAATCTAGTGAAATTCTTGATCTTTTTAAGACTGGCCTAAAAAAAAACCAAGTCACTCAGGTTACACAATTTTTGATCTTTTCAACAATGAGTGACTTGGCCTATTTTTAGGCCAGCTGTAATTGTTCAATAATGTGCTGGAAAAGATAAATGTAGCTTTTTATCACCCTAACTTCTAAGCATTCCAATTATTACACTTATTAAATATGCTGGAAAGCATATATTTCCTCCTGTGAGTCTGGAATAGACTTCAGTATCTTTTCAAGAGACTTAAATATTTTGTATCACTGAGCTTCTACCACTCTGACACACAAGCTGTTGTATGGTGGGTCGTTGATGTGTGACCCTGCTTTATCTTCCTTACTTTACGCTGAACTCATCCTCTTATATCCCAAAGAACAAGAAATCAGATTAAAAGCAAAAGCTGCACAACAAAGTGCTTCTGTAAAGCTATAAAACGCTTACAGCTAGTTTATATAATAAAACAATAGAAAATAATTCCTATAACTATAGTGGTGTCAGTCTTCTAACAGACCAATAAAATAGCAATTGTGAATAAGCAGGAAATAATTTAATTCTCACTTTAGTTTTCACTATGATTTTAATAAAAATCAGAGTCAAGTAATATAATTTATTAAAGCATATTACATGTTGCTAATGAGTGAATTATTCTGGTGCCTGTAGACTTGCATGTCTTTAAACTGTATCCATGTCTAAATTTGTTGCATGCTTAAAGTCACTGAATATGGATTTTTGTGCAGAAGATAGATATTGAAAAAAAACAACACCCAAACAACCAATCAAAACAACACAATAACTTAATCTGGAATACTTTCATTGAAGTTGTTATTGGAACCTGTTTAGCAAAGCTTCTTTTTTTATTTGTTACGAACACAGAACTAAAGAGGAAATGTTATTTCTAGTACTTTGACTTTATGGTGCCAACGTTGTCTCCTGTGGCTTTTCTTTAGATTAGGTGTGGATCAGAAGAGCTGAAGATACCAGAACTCTATGGTCTTAGAAATGCACATTTTTTTCCCCCCACATTGTACTATCCCAATCCATTTTATATTTTTGTGCTAAACACTATTTCGCATCATGAAACAGGGTTTGTTGTATTCTTTTTAGTTTGACTATACATTGATTTCTTAGTCTGTACAGTTGGTTTCATTTCTCTTTTCTTGCCACTGTCCGGTCCTTGTTGCAGCAGGTAGCTGTATATTTTGAACACAGCTATAGACTGGGCGTGCTTAGTCTTCACAGCTCTCTTAATGGCCAAAATATGCCAGCATTGGTATTCTGCAGATACCTGAGCAATTTTCAGTACCTTAGTTTTTTATTAGGAAATCGTATTTAGAAAATATATGCTTATAATGCTACAAAGTCAAAAAACTATCAAGTCAACCAGGTAACTTGAAAATGGTAAGGGGCCGACCTCCTTTTCTGGAGGAAAAGAAGGTTATCAGAAGTAGCCAACATGGATTCACCAAGGAGGAGTCACATCTGATTAATCTGATAGCCTTCTACGATGGCGTGACTGGACAAATAGATGAGGGGAGGGCAGTGGATGTTGTCTACCTTGACTTCAGCAAGGCTTTTGACACCATCTCCCACAGCATCCTCGTAGGCAAGCTTAGGAAGTGTGGGCTGGATGAATGGACAGTGGGGTGGATTGAAAACTGGCTGGCAGATAGAGCTCAGAGGGTTGTGATTAGCGGCACAGAGTCTAGTTGGAGGTCTGTGACAAGTGGTGTTCCCCAGGGATCAGTACTGGGTGCNCTGAGGAAAGGCTGAGGGACTTGGGTCTTTTTAGTCTGGAGAAAACTGAGGGGGGATCTCATCAAAGCTTATAAATACTTAAAGGGAGGATGCTGGGAGGATGGCACCAGTCTTTTTGCAGTGGTGCCCAGCGATAGGACAAGAGGTAATGGGCACAAACTTGAACGTGGGAAGTTCCAACTGAACATGAGGAGGAACTTCTTTCCTTTGAGGGTGGCCGAGCACTGGAACAGGCTGCCCAGAGAGGTGGTGGAGTCTCCGGCTCTGGAGACATTCCAAACCTGCCTGGATGCCATCCTGTGCAACCTGCTCTAGGTGTCCCTGCTCTGGCAGGGGGGTTGGACTAGATGATCTCCAGAGGTCCCTTCTAATCCCTGTGATTCTGTGATTCTGTAACACTTTCCTGAAAGAAACAGCATAGAGAAGAGGCTGCAGGAAGACAGGTAGGATGTGCTCCTGTGGTAAGAATCCTGTAGTAAGAGCCTATTACAGTGGCAAAGCAAAATGTGAATTCTCAGTTGCACCCTTACGGTGACATTAAGGTATTTTTAGCAGGTGAGGGGTATATGCTTGGTCAGTAAAAACAGCTCTTCTATTGAGTTGTAACTCGCTTGCCTGCAGTGGTCTAATTGCGCCCATAGCTAATGTGGTCCTTTCTGTGGCTGGTGGGAGATGTTTGAGGAAAATGTGGGATTTCTTTTTTTCACTCTTTAGTTTTTCAAATATGCAAGTTATCATTGTGCTTAGCAGCAAATGTTCCTTTTCAGCACAGTTTTAGTTAGTTCCCTGCTTATCAGTTCAGCTGACTCCTTGCTGTTTGCTGGACTGCTTTGGATTCAGAGATGCAAAATTTTTCAGTGTTTGTAGTATATGGATCCTCCCAGAGTAGGAGGGCAATTGCCTTCTAGAAAAGAAATCAGAATTAAAAATAGAGTAATTAATTCTTAATATCAAATATTTGTTCCAAATTAAAGTGCAGCTAAATTGCAAATTACTAAATATTCTCTGCAGAAAGGAGACCTTAACCTAGCTCTTGGAATGTTTAAAGGAAGTGCATTTTATAGCTGTTAAGTATCTTGAGATTAATTCCTATGTCTTTTTCAGCAGAGAACTATTTTAGGTTGTTCAGATTGTGTATGAAAACAATCCAGGATTAAAACCATCCATGTCACTAACTGCTAATAAAAATTCACTTAAAAGTTGTGTTCTGAATGAGATCCCAGCAGAAAATACAAAACCTCCTATACGTATTAGTAAGAGAAATTCTTGAGGGAGAGTCTGTGCATCAGGCAAGACACAGACATGGGGAAGCAGAACCAAAAGTATTCTCAAGAGTAAAACCCAGAGGAAAGAAAGTTGAAAACTCTTATTGTCTTCTGAGTTTGGTCATCTCCTGTTCTTTCTCTTGTTTCTGAGATGAGTCCCACCATTTCCCTTCAGCAAGTGCAACAGGATCTTGTAAGAGCGGAGTGTTGTGCCCAGACTTCTGCCTGCTACCTTCAGGCTGCAATGCAGTGTTTGCCGCAGGCTGTTGGCATCATTTTAGAGCGTTTGACACTAGATCTTGAGATCTGGTACTGCAGGTCGATTGTTTGGAATGTAGGAGAAGGATGGGATTGACATGGGGCTTTGAGCAACCAAGTCTAGTGGAATGTGTCCGTGCCCAGGGCAGGGGGGTTGGAACTAGATGATCGTTAAGGTCCCTTCCAACCTAAACCATTCTATGATTCTATGACATGCTTTATCAATGAAAATGGAGTTGGCTATTACAGGCTCCTGTTGTTTTCTTACTTGCTAAGGTGCAAGTAAAGCTGCAGAGGGAACATTTGGATGACCTGTGAATGATGGCTGCTGTTCTCGCCTCCCTTTACTCAACCTGGTATCTATTTGGAGCTTCAACCATCCAAAATTAGGCTTTCTATTCACACTTCATAGCTCTAGGAAGTAGTTATCTTGCTCATCTCTTGTGGACTCCCTTATTGCTACCTCTTAAAAAAAAAAATCTAAGATGCTCAACACCAGGCACAGAATTCAGTTTTTGGTATGACAGTGAGTGATAACCAAGTTGCAGGAGCATTTTTAATATACTTGAATGAGATTTTGGTATGCATTTGGTTTTCCTTGCTCTCAGTGTCTAAAAGGTAATACCTTGTTGTTGGTGTAATGTGTGTAGCTTCTCATGACTAGAATGCTCACGTACAGTAAAGGCATAATTTAATTCTAATTCTGACTCCTGGAGTGGTTTCAGTAAAGATAATTTTGGGGCTTTTCCTTGTGCTAAAATCAGAAGGTAGGAATTTTTAGAGTCATGATTTTTGTGAGTTCCTTTGGAAGGTGGGTGGTAGGTGGTACATGGCTGGGAGTTCTGTGTCAGTGTTTTAGGAATGAGGAGAAGGGTTCATTAGTGAGAGCTCAAGAAACACTTTGCAGTAGGTAATTTGTGTATAGAGGCTATGTTTCTCTCTCTTGCTGATGAGTAGGAATTGCTATTTAAGATGGAAAGATTTTAAGGTCTTATAAAAATTTAGAAAAGTTTAACAGATTTTAATGAATGTTTCCTGTGCAGAGATTTTAAAAATAGGAGAAAGTGTTACCATGTTTAAATCTGCGGGACTTTATATTGTTAGGCAGAGATAGTCACTGTCCTGATATTTGGGAGCTTTTGGTCTAATGAAGGCAGTGGTCTATGCCCCTATGTAAAACACGTACATCTTCTACTGCCAACGAGAGTTATTTAATTCACTTGGTGTTTTGTGACATTTTTATGCATTGTTTTTGAGAAAACCCTATCTTTGCTGCTAAAAAAATATGCTTTTGTCAGTTTTTTTGCAACGTTATAGTTTCTTATCCTACTCGTCTAGCATAGTGGTAAACCTATAAAGTTTGCTGAAAAATTCCTTATGACACAGAAAAAGGAGTAACTTGTACTACATTTTCCTCTTGTATACATTTTTCCTTATAAGGAAGATTTATGGTTGGTAATACAACCCTGTGAGTTGAGCCGCTTGCTGCAGAGCATGATTTCAGCACCTAAAGCAGTAGGAATGATTGGAATGCATGTTTTCCATTTTGATTTCCATCCTATAATGTTGACCTTTAGTTTCTCTTCGTTTTTGTCATGTTTGCCTTTCTTTGTGCTTAATGAGTATCAGTGTTGCTTTTTCTTCATATTGATAATGGTGTTCAGTAACTTCTGTCTTTATTCACTGGGAGTTAAATGCTTTACAGCTTGATTAAATGCCATGATAGATGTTGAATTGTTATTGATAAAACCACTGCTCTAAAATCATGCTTAAATCTCAGTGTATTCTTTATGTTCCTCTGGTCCTGGTGACTGTACTCGGTATGCATTTCTGGTGCTTCTTTGATTGCACAGAGTGAAATGGAAAACATTGTGAAAAAAGGGAATATTGATTTTTCTTCTACTTAAGCAATGGTTTTCCAAGTGACAGAGCTCAATTATATTATACTGGTTATAGGACTATTTAACATATGCCTTTTTAGTGAACTGATTCTGGCCAGTAATGTCCTGTATCTTAATTAAACCAATATTGGGAGGGCAGTTGGGTAAAACATACATTTGAAAATGTAAATGTCAAGTATATTGTACCAAGGCTTATCTGTTAAATACTGTGAGGTTACAGCTGCCGGGACTAATAACAATTGTTCAGCCTTTTCGTCTTCTTCTGTTGCTGTGTAATTGGATCATGACATTGCCCATTTGATAACTACTGGAAAGTGCAAATTAGAGTAAGTTGGAAGGGAATGTATGACCATGGTATTTAAATTTTTAATTGCTGAGTTGGAGTAGGTGCTCCGTGAGAGGGCAGCCTGCAGGCTTTTTGCAGAAACGTCAGAAAATTCCACTTAACGTTGAGAAAAATACTGAGAGAGAAGAAGTGTCTTTTGAATAGCAAAGACACCTCAGTCACTTAAAGGAATTAAAAGCACGTTTTAAAATAAGTGAGAAGCTGGCAGTGTGTAGTGCAGACATGGTTTGGTTTTATGTAGAATTTGTACTCTGTATATACTTTATATTTGGAGGTATGTGGGCATATGGGTCTGCATGTGTGTGGAGGGAATCACAGATTCACCCAAGCAACAAGTAATGAAACATTGACGACCTGTTTGGGAAACACTGTATAGATTTAGTTCGGTGGGTTGCAGTTCCTATATTGATCTAAAACCATCTCGAATAAAAATAAAATTAAAATTAATGGTAGTAGAATCTCATTAACCTTGTGTTTGTGCATTGATTTGTACGTTACAAGCACTAACATGCAGTTTTAGTCTTTTGCCTCCAGCTCTTTCTTTCCTTCCCTTCCCTCATCCCCAAGTAGCCATCAGTACTACCGGTGCCAGGTATTATAAAGCAAGTGTACATAAAGAGAAGAGCAATCATTACTATCAAGTGTATCTACACAATGCAGACGTGTTTCTCTACAGTGGGAAATATTTTAATAGTTTGGGAAGAATATTCTTTTTCAGTTTGCATGTTTATGCTTCCCTTAAGTAATGAGGATGATTCTGAGTTTTAAAAACTGATTAGGACAGTGCTTCATGCTAAAGATACCATAGGGACAGTTTACAACTTCTTTCAGAAATGTTTTCAGATTAGATAAGAAGGTACTGGTTTGGTATGCTATTTTAGTATAGTGTTAACAGTGCAACAGAAATAGCGCACATCTTACGCAGTGGCACAGTTTTGTATTCCACTTGTTTTTTCCTACCTTAGTGTAGGCTATTTGCACAATTCTTAAGGGTAGGAAGGCTCTGCAGAGAGATCTGGACAGACTGGATCGATGGGCTGAAGCCAACTGCATGAGGTTTAACAAGGCCAAGTGCCGGGTCCTGCACTTGGGTCACAACAGCCCCAGGGAACGCTGCAGGCTTGGGGAGCAGTGGCTGGAAAGCTGCCTGGCAGAAAAGGATCTGGGGGTCCTGGTGGACAGCCGGCTGAACATGAGCCAGCAGTGTGTCCAGGTAGCCAAGAAGGCCAACGGCATCTTGGCCTGTATCAATAATAGTGTGGCCAGCAGGAGCAGGGAAGTGATTGTGCCCCTGTACTCAGCGCTGGTGAGGCCGCAGCTTGAGTACTGTGTTCAGTTTTGGGCGCCACAGTATAGGAGGGACCTTGAGGTGCTGGAGCGTGTCCAGAGAAGGGCAACAAAGCTGGTGAGGGGTCTGGAGAACATGTCTTATGAGGAGTGCCTGAAGGAATTGGGATTGTTTAGTCTGGAGAAGAGAAGGCTGAGGGGAGACCTTATTGCTCTCTACAACTACCTGAAAGGAGGTTGTAGTGAGATGGGAGCTGGTCTCTTCTCCCAAGTAACTAGCGATAGGACAAGAGGAAACGGGTTCAAGTTGCGCCAGGGGAGGTTTAGGCTAGACATCAGGAAAAAAATTTTCACTGAAAGAGTTATCAAACATTGGAACAGGCTGCCCAGGGAGGTGGTTGAGTCGCCATCCCTAGAAGTGTTTAAAAGTCATGTAGATGTGATTCTTGGAGACATGGTTTAGTGGCAGACCTGGTAGAGTAGGGTCAATGATTGGACTGGATGATCTTAAAGGTCTTTTCCAACATAAGCGATTCTATGATTCTATGAAATGTAGAATAGGAAGAATTTAGATCTCTTTGACGTTAACAGAAAAAGCAACTTCTCTATAGTTGAGGAATCAAGGTAAAAATACAACATGCTTTGTTTGAGGGATAAGTAAGTGGCTGTCCTGTTATCTCAGCGCTTCTGTGTTGTTTTGCAGGATGTGACCTTTCTGTTCTGCGAGCACATGATAAGGGTATCTGTAGCTGTGATTCTGTCTTCAAATAATGCATAGAGACTAGGGAGAAGAACAAAAATGAAAGGCTTCACCTTGTAAAGTTTGGTGGCATTTACCTTCACAATAGCAATACTTGATTGATAGTGGACGTGTGTATGCCATGGCTGCCAAAAGCTGATGCAGGTTTGACGCAGTTCGGACTCCTAGAGGTTTATATTCATCTGGATTGGTGAAAAGTGTCACCTGGGGGAAGCTTGTTGAGTGATCAGGCAGCCTGAGTATAAACCTTCTGTTTTGGAAAAAGGTTAAGAAAATAAACAAAAGCCATTGCACCTTACTCCATGAAGTTATTTGAGATCTTTTAAGAAGTTCTGTTCTATTCTACATGAATACAAAATAGTGTTTCCAAGCAGGTTAAAAAAAGGAACCAGCAGAACTGTCCTACCTCAGAGAGATTAATTAAGGCCCTGGAATTTTTGAACTTTTCCTGATCTTTCTTGAGTTCCTGGGTTTTTTTTTTGCCAACTGAAGGGTTTTAGAAATCAAGGCAAAAAGTAATGTAGTTCCACGAGGTTATTGCGGTTTTATGATCATTCTTCTAAGAAAATGCTCTCAAATTTCTGCCCCTTGCTTATGGGGCATATGTGAAGATATGTCCTTTCTGTCTTAAAATGCAATTAAGATCAATTTTAAGTATTTTTCTCTTAATAAATGTAACTGAATGTTTTACAAACGTGTACAGTTTCAATATTCACAAGATAGAGAAGACAGAAGCCAATTTAATTTACAGCGAAGATTTTTTTTTCTTTTTTTTGACAGAGTGCCATCAATATTCACATTATAAGAGCATACGCCTCCCATACAGCTATATGAGCCATTGTGGATGGAATAGGATTGCTTATACTCTAACACCTTTGTAATTTGTAATCTGCTTTGCTGTCTTCGACTTAACAGAGCATCCCTTCCTAAGCAAGACTCCCACCGATATCTTGCAACTCCACGTGCACTTTGCACTGGAGATGCAGCTCTGTGGAGGGAATATTTCTACACAGACAAGTTACATGAAAGACATGTATGAAAAATAACCTTTTCGTCTGTGGACTGATGTGGTGCTGTCCCATATGAAGCACAGACCCCAACTCTGTTGACCTTTTTGCATGTCAGGAGCTACGTATGCTTGGTGTCCTATTGAACTTAGGTGCATTTTCTGCACATGTAGTATTCTACATGCCCACATACATTGGAAGCTTTTTGCTTACTTTCTTGTGTGAGTCGTACTTTGTATGGATGAGTCTTCTTCCCAAGAGGGAGTAATTTTCAGAATTTGAACTGGGCATTGGATTCTAGTAAGCTAATATTCCTACCAAAATTGAAGTCTGAAAGATGTCTTCTGAAGCTTGATAGCCCTGGCAGCAGTGGTGGGTTTTGTTATCTAGAAGCTCCTTTAACGCTTATGCCTTGATAACTGAAGGCAATAAATATTACCAAAATACTTGCTAAATTTTTTCCAACAAAACTTTCTGGTTTGTTGTAGTTGCCAATCTTGGCTAGACCCTTCTTGCCCATATGCTGATGAGTTCTTGTCTTGAGGACTCCAGCAGTCACCATCTCTGGGGGAGAAAGGTCATGTGTGGCCTGCAAGGTTGTGGGGAGCGAGGTAAAGGCAGGGTGCGGGGTCCATATGTGTCCCTGTCAGTGTGGGAGGGGAGAGGTTTTGGGCTGCATATGGAAAGCTGGAATGAGGCAGGAGAAACAGCAGAGAGAGTTGCTCGATATGTTTTTCTTGGATGTATTTCTTCTCATCTGCAATTTTTGTTTCTCCTGAACAACACTGAGGATACTGGACTTGTATTTCTGAAAAATATTATAATGTTTGTTGGGCCTTTAAATTACAGTAGTTTGCTTTTAGTCTTAACACTAATGAAATTTTCTCTCTAGGGACATTTTGGATAGTGAGAGTAAAGAACTAGTAAAGCTGAAACTCACATCTCTGTTGATATACAGGGATTAACATCCTGTCTGGAAAATTATAAAACCATAATCTATTATAAAGAGGTTGAGGGACGTGATTTAGACTTAGCTATTCAAGAAAATTCAAACTTAAGGTGGAAACAGTGTTCAGCCCTACTGTGTTCCGTATAGAGGGTGGCAATTAAAGTAGAAAATTGGTCTTAGTCCATGAGCTGTTGGGCAGTATGCCCTAATGTTGGCACTAGCTCCTATCTATAAATATTCTTGTCTTGTCTGTACATGGGATTTAACTGGGAGATGTTTGGTCATTGTTAGTTGGCACTCAAGTGTGGAAACCAGCCAGTCCAAGTAAAACACAGAACGCTTGTTAGGGCGAACTAGAAATGTGCCAAGCCTTGTGTCTGACGGTGTCAGGAAGGCAGTTGTTTCAGCTGCCATTCACTGGTGATCTTGTTGAAAAATTATGTAGAGAGTGTTTCCAAATCAGTGTATGGTCTTCAGGAGATGCCAAAGTTTAGGGAAACTTGTATCTGTGCTTTTTGTCTGGTATTCATTTTGTAGTTATATGAGTGCGTATTACTAGAAACAGCGTGTTTTTTATTTTTCAGGCAGAGTGCTGGAATTTGGGATAACCGTGTCCCACAGTCAGTCTTCATCTCTGTGGTACTGTTCTTGTTCAGACAAACACCTGACTTAACCTGTGTCTTACTTCCCTGTTTTATGAAACCTGGGCAATACATTCTAGCCCACAAAAAATACCACTAGGGTGAATCAATCTGTTTGCAATGCACTGTTCATGCTCACGTACTGAGAGTGTCCTGGAGCGTGAAGTGTACAAACTAGCACTATGCTGCCGGCTCTTCGTTATCTGTAACGCATCTTAACTGTATTTTACATACAAAAGCATCTTTGCATACATATGGCCAACAGAACAGTTTATTTCTGAAAAATAGCTTAGCCGTTACTGGTACGTGCTGATTCTGACCTAAGAAATCTTGTCCAGGCCCAAATTAGAGTTTCTTTAGGCTTGTTTGTGCCTGTGACATCATTTATGCAGACTGTAGACTTCACTATAATGCCAAGTATGAAACAGCATCTTGATAAGAATTATTTTTGCACAGCTAATTATATTTCAAGTAAAAATTTTTTATTCCTTTTCAGTGTGCTCTTCTTTAAAGTTTCACATCTGTTAAATTTCATTTTATACACATATCAACCCTGTCAGTAAATACTTTCTTAAACTATATTAATGCAACTTTTGAAAAATTATTTTTGTTTTTTTGTTTCCTCTGTTCATATGAAGTTTATATTGCGATGATGATGTCAGGCACTTTTTCATCTATTTACAAACTTCTGCTGGATAGGAACTCTGAAGAACTGTTTTGGAGAGGTGTTGTGCTTTCTTCTGGTTAATAAGACCTAAGAAACTTCATTTTTTCCTCACAGATCTTAAAAGAGGCCTTATAAAATTTTTTGTCAAACACCTCTCTGTTAACCTTCTTGAAATGTTCACGGCTTGAAATTTGCAGTGAATAAAATATATTGACTTGGAGATAATGACTCGAGTTCCGCTGTACTTTTTTTTTGATGCACTTTGTAGGTATCCTATGAAATTTAAATTCTGCCAGCATCACAAGCAGCTTGAAGATGGAAATGTTTGCACAGGATAAGAAATGTGGGGACCAAATTTCTGACATACTGGGGCAGGTGGTGTTGGTGTTTTGTTTTTCAACCACAGTTTTAGGAATATGAAAGGTGATGTCCTCACTGAATAAAATGTAGGACTGGAATTGAGGAATCCAGGTTTTGGTTCTAGCTTTTACAGATTACCGGAGTCACTTGTATGGGCTTTTAGTCTTAACAGCCTGTTACAGGCACTATCTTCCATCACAAAACACTGGGTTGCCTTGGAATGCTAAATAATGTAATTTGGACATTTGTGTGGAGATGCAAACATACTATCAAATAATTTTTATATTAAAGCTTATCTGTCTGAGAGAGTAGGTAGGTGGAACAGATATCTTAGTGGCTTCTCAGTCTCTGCCTAGCTTTTTGTCAATACCGATTCACATCAGTGTCCCGTTAGTGCTGGGGTGAAGTTGCAGAGTTACATTAGTGTGACAGCAGTTACAGTTATTGGCGAGCAACCATAATTGTGTTTGAGAGATCTTCATTTATAAGTTTAGTTGCAATGGGTTCTGCCAGGATTTGCCATGTTACGTTATTCATTGAAAATCTGCAGAAGACTAGGTTGTTTTAAAAAAAAAAAAATTATAATGCAAACACAAATATCTATACAATCACTTTTTCTTGGCCTTTTAGAACATTTTTCCACTTCTCTTGATTTGCAGAGACCTTTGGAGTGTCCTAGTGAAAATCCAGACCTCTTGGCAGTGAATTTACGCATGTTAACCCTGCTTGATTTTCATAGTTGCTTTTTGTAGGCATGGTTAGGAGTGGTTCACAGACCAGCAGATGGTCCAGGGCTGGAGGTGAAAGCCCATTGTCTTAGACAGTTTTTTTCAAGTACTTGAGTGTTTCTGTAATTCTACTAAAGCCAAAAATGTCTGAAATTGTGCTGTGGAGAGGAAAGGGTATGTGAAAGGAGAAAATAGGGTGCCATCTTAGTATGTTGTTATGAGATGATCAGCACACACATGCATGTCAAGTCCAAGGATTTTAAAAAGTGTTTGATCGTTATAGTATTGAAAAGGTCATAATATAGCAGTGTGCAAACATGCAGCAGCTCATGGACTCATGCCAAAATGTATTGCTGCAGATCTCCAAGTACTAGACATTATTAGAGAAGGTGGACTTAGAATGAACTCTGAAAGATGCCTTACGGGAGAAAACCAAATACTTGAGGACTTTCAGAAGCACAGGAGGAAGCTAGTCTTCTGCAACACATACAAAGTTCAAAGTCTTGTTCTTGAAGATGTTATATTCTTTTGACTGTTTTATTTTATACCTTATTGACAGAGAGCATAGAATGGAATTTATTGATGGAAAAATTAAAAACTTCTTTCATAAATTCACTACAGCATTTTTCATGAATGTGCCAGTTTTTCACACTTGCATAATACGTTTTCCTTCAATTTTTGACTAAAAAAAAGTAAATCTGGCATTAGGATTGAGTATACCTCTTAAAATGTTATGTCATCCAAGCCCTATTTTCTCCTTTTTGGCACCTTAAAATAAAAAATTATCATGCATGATTTACGTAAAAGTGAAATCAGAAATGGAGTAATTAAGGGTTTTTTATTTCAATTTTTATTCCAGGAAAATGATCAGGGTCCAAAAAGTAGCTAGTAGGGAGAATTATAAAGGAGGAGCGAGTAAAGGTATTGCATGTAATTCTTTACAGGTAGCATATTCTAAACTATTTCTTTCTTGAATACCCCTGAAGTTGATGTTTACCAACCTTAACTGCCTAGTATGCCAAAACTCTGAGCAGCTAACGGGCTGTGGACCCCATCGTGTTTGGCTCTCCTTGTTGGCTTCAGTTTTAACTTCTTAACCTACCCTCTAAAGGTCTTTCGAAGGTCTCTTGAACAGTGCATTGCTACAAGCTGTGTCTTGGGAAGCATAATGTGAATTACATGTTGTCATCTTGCATAGATTGAGGGTAATTACATGCTGCTTTCCTACAGATGTGGAACTTTTCTGGATCCTTTCCATCTCCCTTGCACCCTATGGTATATTTGTTGTTTAGTAATGGTGGATTTCAACCTTTGTTTTACAGCTCTCGGCATGTTTTTTTTCCTTTGTAGAGAAACCAAAGAACCATTGGTTTAATAAAAACTTTTTCAATAATTATACACACTAATGCACTTCCTTTTATTATGGATTTGTCAGTCCCAGTCAACCATAAAGATAAACCTGAGGATCTGTGATTTTTAGCAGAACGTTTTGAAATATGAGCAAACTGAAGAATGACTGTTATTACAAATCATACTTCTCTGCAGAATTGGTATAAAGCCCTACTTAAATCTAATACATAAAATCATATTGTGGATCATATGTGAACATTTCTAAGTGGTATCCACGTCTGTTGTGTTTTTCTACTAGTGACATTTACTTCAGAAGTGCTTTTCTGTTGTTCATGTGTGCACTTTTAGTTTCAGTAAGTGAGCAAGGTCAAATTATATTGCTGTTCTGGGAGTCATTTTTTTTAATGGTTTATGTGTGGTTTTTGGTGGATGAGTAAGAAAGTCTATTAAAGTATAGAATAACAGTTTAAAGTGAAGAGTGCAGTTCTTCTGTTAGGTGCCATAGGAAGCATATCCTTCTTGTAAAAGGCAACTGCTAGGTATGTTGAGAGACTGCACTCATTCCTTTGTTGAGCCATTTTCTTTCACAGCTGTACTGTGGTGGTGCCATACAATGTGCAGCAATCCTGTACTACTTCTTATACTAAATTGAAATACAACACGAACCTGGTTGGTGTGGGGTTTTTATTGATGCACTATTCATTTTAGATCTTGGTCCATTACAGAATCTCATAATGGTAAGGGGTTAGAAGGGACGTTTGGAGATCATCTAGTCCAACCCCCCTGCCAAAGTGGGTTCACCTAGAGCAGGTTGGACAGGCATGCATCCAGGTGGGTTTTGAATATCTCCAGAGAAGGAGACTCTACAACCTCTCTGGGCAGCCTGTTCCAGTGCTCTGTCACCCTCAAAGTAAAGAAGTTTTTCCTCATCTTGAGGCAGAATTTCCTGTGTCCAGTTTGTACCTGTTGCCCCTTGTCCTGTCACTGGGCACCACTGAAGACTCTGGCCCCCATTAGAAGCAGTCGAGCATTAACCAGGCAGTGGTACGCGCCAAGATTGTTGGCTTCTGCCAAGGATTTGGACATTTCTTGCTTTGGAATTGCCACAGTTATATGTCTTCCATAAATGTGGAACAACAGATGTACAGATGTGAGAGAAAAACCTTTTGTGTGGGTGACCAAAGCTATTGCTTGTGCCAGACCTCCAGGCATTATTGACTATGGGTCATGATTTGCACCAACATTGGAAGGTGTCTGGACCATTAACCCCCCATCACGGTGTGTTGAAGCCCCCTGCCCACCTAATTGCAATCTGTCGCTGCTGTTAGGTGATGGGTTTGAAGACAACTAAGCTTCTCCTACTTGCCTCTCCCTGTACTTTGCAGCACAGGGACTTGTTTGTGGCCCCAACAGTTTTGCAGATGTGCAGCCTGTTTGCTGCTGCAGATGTCGTCGCTGCAGGAACCCAAGATGAGGGAGCACTGGGTAATCCTGTAGCTGCAAGAGGCATCGTACCTGTTTTGGTGAGGAGGATGAACAGAACAGATACTTCCTGTGCTAATGGACCACTTCCTAAGGTCTAATGTTAATGCAACTCTTTAAAAATAAAATATGTTTTTATGTTAGTGGAAGACTGATGAGGGAAGGGATGATGTGTCCAGAAGCCTGTCTTTTCTCAGAGTGTTTGAATTGGGCTATTAAGTGTTTTACCTTTCTCTATAAACCTTGTTTCTTTAAATTTACGTGAATTAAATACTCTCACACTATAGAGTGTCTCTTCCTGGTTTCGCTGGTTTGTCAGGAAGCGTTTGTATCAACTCTTATGTTCCTCAGTGCAAAATCGATTTACTTTTAGGGGAAGTCGGTTGGGCCAGAGGTAAGCAAGCAGGAGAAAAGTTTCATTTGCTGAGCTTTTGATGAATATTGTATTGCTGTTTACTGCCTGAAGCAAACATCATTCAACTTAATAAGTCTCATTCAAGTGTATCAAGTGGGATGTGGTTCAGTTTCCTGTTTTGTTCTTTTAGAGACACACTGAATTCAATATGTCAAATTACATCTAAATTTAGGGCAACACTCCAGGAATAAAAGGTATTTTTTTCCTTCGGACTTTCAAACATTTCATGGTTATCTTGCATTTTTCCACTTTTCTTTTGCATTTTGTGTAATATGCTGCTTTTACCCGAGATTGCTTGGCAATTTTCTATCGTTAAATCACTACACTGAGATTAAAATCTCTTCTTTAACTGAAAGATATTTCTATCTATGATACTTGTTTTGTATTTTAATGCAGCCCATATTTTAAGATGAAAGGATAGTTGCTTTTTACCATATTAAAAAAGACCTAATAATACCAGAGTCGGTGGTGTTGGTAATTGGCAAATAACATTTCAGCAGATACAAGAATATCTGTGAATTGTGAAATGAAACACTTTCTTTTTAACAAAATGTCGGACATATTTCCAGGGAGAGGGAGCAATAAAAAGGGGGGAAAAGGTGTATTACTAACTTATGAAAAGTCATCATTCATAGAAACGTTACTATCTTTTATTGCGTATCCACAATCAATACATCAGATTTCTGTTTTCGGACTTTTTATTCTTGCCATTTTGTTCTGTGTTTATCTGTCAGTTGAAATCCTTCATCTAGGAAGGATGGATGCATGCAAAAGGACTATGTGATTACTCTGCATTGATGGGTTTTCCATTTGGCTTGCTTGCAGTGGAATACTGAAAGCTTTTTCAATGTTTTCTTGAAGTTCCTCACTCTGCGTATCTGTGATAAGACAGTTTTGCAGATCTGCAAGAAAACAAGCAAAAAACCATTTGATTAGCTAGTGGATAGTATGCTGAGAAAAATTAGGGAGTTTGAAAAAGTTCCTTATTTTTAAGTAATCTTAGACTTTTAAATGGCAGAAAACCTTATTGAGAAAAAAAATGGACTGAATTAAAATTCCCAATTCAGTGAAAGATGGTGAAATAACAGGAGAAAAACTGTGTTCTTTGCTGTTAGCTGAAAGTTTCATCAAAGTTGATTTTCTTTAGCCAAAATAGATCAGTTGTTAAATTATACAGAAACTTAGAATAGCTGAATTTCTTTTGAAATTTCCTCTTAAAAATGCAGGCAGGGGACTTCTCTACACATATAAGTATTCCTGGTTATTCCTTACCTTTAAACATGTTTGTCCTGGAATAGGATGGCTACTGAGATTCTTGTTAACTTTGTCTGTAAAGTGGAAACAGTAAAATAAAAACAAAAGCAAATGATTTTTCTAGATCAAGTGTGTCACACAAAGAGCTATTCAGAAACTCCTGTTGAGCTTTAAGTGGACTCCAGCATGAAATCTAAGCAATAAAGAGCTTGACTACAGATGAAGGTTCATCAGTTTTCTCCACGTAAATGAAGGTGTTTGTATGTTTTATTACCTTAGAATTGAAATATCAAATTGTTCTGGTTTTTTTTGGGGGGGGCAGAAATTACATGGTCAAAATTGAGAGATTCTAGGATATGAAATACACAGTGGGTCTGTTTTCAGGATATTTTTTGTTTATTTGAACAATTGTTTGCTACAAATTGAGCAGCCTTTGTTGTAAATTATAACCACCTTTTTATTTTTTATTTTGCCCTTCTCTATCCCTTCTCTCTCATTTCAAAGTATTTCCTGTAATACAGAAACAAACTCACATACTGGCTTATATGTGTGTTGGAAACTACTTTAACTTTTGTCTTAAGGATGTATGCAACAAGTATTTCTTCAGTGTCACAGAAAACTGAAAAAAAAAAATCAGAATGGATGTTTTTGCTTTGGTTGTCACTCCTGCCCGGTGTCATGGCTTCTGCTGGCATTGACAAAATCTGCAGCAGGGTACATGTTGCTGCTTGTGGGGTTGGAAAGAAGTAGATTGCAGGAACTAAGACCACTCAGATCTCACCATGGAGGAAAAGTACCAAGGAAACGTTGGGGGTTGGTGTAGTTGAAGACCTGTGCTCATTCACCGTACCTGGAACATGAGTAGTGACAAGGAGAGTACTGAAACCCTTAAAGTTCACTGTCTGCCACACCCAGGTCTCTTGTGCCAGCGCAGAGAGAGAGGAAAGAAAGAGAAAACAATGGTTTTTTCCAGGCTGGTACCTCAATGGGTAGGGAATGGTTTGGGGGGAATTGCAGGGCAGAAATACATTGTCGTTAAGATGTCATCCTGATGTTGCTCCACCTGTTACTGAAAATCTCGTACTGTAGAGGTAAGAAAAGTATTCAGGCCTTCCTGTGCATCCCTGTAGTGGTGTTTGCCTTAAACAAACATGGATTTCCATTTGCTGCATGGCTTTCAGTGGGACTGTTGTTTTTATGGAGACTAATCTACACTTCCAGCAAAGCTAGCAGGATTATTTTACTACTGAACCTTCATTTTTTGAAGAATTCAAGGGTCCTTTTCAGTTCAAGTGTTCAAAACTGCTTAATATGTAGACTTTCATAGTCTAGTTTTACGTCTGTTTAACCCTCTACACAAGTTAGGTATTTCCTGAAAGGATAAGTACAGAGTATTTAGCTCTGGCTGAAGAAACTTGTCCTTGTCTGTATTTTTTTAAGGAAAATTTTCCTTAGCATTTCAGAAAGGAAGGAGTATGTAAGACACGTTACTCAGGAAAACCAAACTTTAAGCTCAGTCAGCCTTTGCTTCCTCACGGGGACTCGTACACATTTGTGTCCTCCGTTTGTGACCAGTACAGGAGATCCCTGCCCAGGAGGGGCTCCTCTGCCACTTGCCTGTTGAATCCCCTCCTCCTGGGAGCTGCAGAAAGGAGGAGTTGTTGCAAGGAGTGTATGATGCCCAGTTCCTTCTTTGCTAATTGTGTCTCTCATTGTTTTTACGCTGCCTTTCTTGGTCTGAAATATCTAGAAGTCTCTTGTGGGGTAGGGTGCTGAGTGACCACACGCTCTTGCTGCTCCTACAGCCTCCATACATCTGTGGGAGCTGCGTCAGCTGGCACGGCGTGCGCTCCACAGAGATGCAGGTTGGCATTCAAAAACACCTCTAGCTGGTATCTTCAAATTGGTCTTGCAAATAGAGCTAGCCTGCAAGGAAATGCAGGACTGTCTTCCTGCTGGTCTGCCAAAGGGCTGAAGGCTTTTGAGAGGCGTTAACGGCTTCATTCCTTGCCGAGCTTTCTGAAGCCTGAAGACCTTTTTGAAGCCAAACTCTCTTTCATGTTTCAGGTGAGAAACTTACTGGTGCTGATTCATTTACTTTACCGTTAGACTGAGTGCATTAATCACCCCCTTGGCCTGAGGGTGTGAGTGGGAAGCTGGGGAGCACCCAGGTAGGGGGACCTCGCCTCAGCTGTAGGGGTGACTTGGTGTTGTGTGGGGATCACCATCTGCACAAGGGCTTCTCTTTGATACAAACCAATGACTGCTCTCATCCCCTGATATTTTTAATTAGATCAGCTTTTAAGTATAGTATTCTTCTGGTGGGAGGGACAAAAGAGAGTACTTTATTAGGTTACAGCATAAAAGTGCCATCTATCATGCTGCTCTGCTAAGATAGAATTATCAAATTTTTAATGTTCCTGTGTCTGGCCCGTCTTCTGAAACATGGTATAGTTTTACAGATGCTGCTCTTGGTCATGTGGAGACTCCGTCTGGGTGGAATGAGCATTCTTTGTAAATATAAGATAGATTTGAAACAAGTCACTTTGTTAATTCTACATTGGTATATGTGAGATCACCCCGATTGCAGTCTGGACTGGTAATGCCTTACTTGTCTTGCTTTTTTTGCTTTTCATGTGTAAGGTTTGGGGAAAAAACATGAATTACATCTAGTTGTGAAAGTAGATTTTGCTGTCATTGCGTGCAGTTCTACCTTTGAATCCGTTTTCCTTCAGTGTATGCTGTCATGCAGTGGCACTGTTTGTAATTGACACTTTTTGGGGGCTGGATGTTGCTCCTTCAGGTTCTTAAGCTGCCCCTCTCTCTTCTTCCAAGAAGTGTGCAGTGGAGGAGGCTGGGGTAGCTGTGAGCATGCCAGTCCCGTGCGAAAAGCATATGACTTCACCTGGGGATATGAGGAGATCTGGAAATGAATGTCCTCGTTTCCCCCCTAGAACTTTCGGACCCAATACTATGTTATGTGCTGATTTCTGAACAGTAGGAGAGGTAGGTGCATAATGTAGAAGCAAACCCATCATGTCTTGTTGTCAAATCCCCTTAACTGAATCTTTCAAAAATATTTCTAGGAATCCTTGAGTAACATCTATGTTTCTTAAAGAACTAACTGCATTTTTTTAAATGATTATAAATGTGTAATTTCTAGGTAGTATTGGGGAAATATTGTTAACATCATTACTTATGAGCTTCTGAGATCCAGTTTACGTTTCTTTAATTTAATTTGGATTTTCCTGACTTGGCTCATTAAAGTCCCTGAGAGAGATTTACATCAGAATTAATTATATCAATGGTTGAATTGCTTAAGTAACTTGGAGAAGTCAGTTTTGAATAGGTTGTAAGATGCTGTTTAGGTAGTATGCTTATGTTTCATAAAATGAGATGTTATAAACCCTGTAGATTCTCATCCCAAGATGGCTTTCACAGAAGTAATGGCCTCTGACAAGGACCATGGAAATTACTATTGTACATATGCTGTATAATTGTCTTTTTGTAAATTTAGTTACTGAGTATTGGAAATGGTAAGGGGAAAAAAAAAGTAGGTATTGTAATAAAAACTTAATAGTCACAAATAGGATTCTGTGGAAAGGGTTAACTTTTATGAAAAGAAAATAATCAAAACTTAATGGCACAAATAGTGATACTTCACCTCACCATGAAAGAACTGTTCAGAGAAGGTAATTCAAGTTCTACTTTTCCGATAGACTTAAAAATGTGTATATATCAGAACTAATACAGTTGTCAGGTGTTAAGGGTTTTGCCTTAGCAATTTTTACTTTGGTCTTGAGTGAGAATTTCAGTTTTCTAAGACTGTGCTGTTGTGGTAGGAAAATAAACAATTTCTCTCCCCCCCCCAATGCCTTTGATTATTTTTAGAGCGCATTTTTTGTACGCTTTTCACTTAAAATCACCGTAAAGCCATAGATTTTGCATTTGGGATTCTTATTCGATTCCTATCCCTCTCTCTCCTTTTTATTGCAATGTAGACCTATACAAATAGCAACTGTAATATACATGATGAAGTACCTGGTTTGAAAGGCATGATGCAATTACAATAACAGAACTTCTGGGTTTTATAGAAAGACTCCTACTTGTGTCATAGAAAGTGAACATGTAAACCTTATTTGCAAAGTATTTTGATATATTTAAAAGATTTTAAAATCTTATTTAGTTCTTTTTTTTTTTTTTTTTCAGAAAGGAATATAAATACAACATAATATGGTTTAATGTAATGAAAACCAAAATCACTTAGAAAACAGAACATAACATTGTTGTGCTCCTGCTGTTTTATTTTTACTCTAAACAGTTAAGGGCTGAAAAACTATTTATCACTTTGCACATCAGGAGAAAACACTCGATGATCCTACCATTACATGACTGCAAAACTTACATTCTCACAGAAGGAGGTGCCTCCCTCCCTCCAAATGTGCCTTGAAGTGCAGAGAAACCCAT
This sequence comes from Burhinus bistriatus, assembly GCA_013397275.1. Lineage (NCBI taxonomy): Eukaryota > Metazoa > Chordata > Aves > Charadriiformes > Burhinidae > Burhinus > Burhinus bistriatus. The sequence goes on along the minus strand of VYXH01011300.1, from coordinate 1,009,235 downwards.
CAAAGTTCAGAGCAGATGTTTATTATTTTTGTCAGTGTTTCCATCGTGCACTGAGACTTTTCAGAAATGCCAAGAGGCTCTTCTTGGAGAAGGAGCGAAGTGAATGCATTGTAAGTGACCTGCATTCTGGAGGTAACCAGACTTCTGAAAGAAAACAGTGTAATTTGTCTGCATTATGAGAAAATGAGGTTGAGTATGAATTCTCTTGAATTGTTACAGAACCAGAACTGACTATATGAAAATGCGAATATTGTGAACTTGTAAGAAGTTCTCTCAAATGACTGTTACACCTGCCACACTGTCAGAAGCTGTTACCCAGGATCCTTTCAGAGTTTCTGTAACCCAGAAAGAGCAGCAATGAAGTTTTACTTTATTGGTATAAATAAATAGTCTTTAAATCTGAAAAGAAATGAAGTGAAGTCTTTAGAACTAAATAGGGCTCTAAAGGTTATTCCTGAGGTTATCACACATGCTGGATGTCCAGGCTCATTTGGAACATATTTTGAGGTATATATGGATCAGCTTGATACAAATTGTTGTAGAAAAAACAGAGAAAAACCTGTTAGGTTTGTAATTTGAAAGTTTTGCTTTGGAATGTACTGCTTGAAAAGAACAGATCTGAGCAGGTCTGAGCAAGTGCCACTAAATCCAAGAGTCTGGATTTACATAATTTTCAAAATATTTGTATAAAATATTTGTATTATAAATGTATATTTAGTTTTGGCTTAAAGAGTCTAAACACAAAGATAGTGTGCGTGGCTTAGGATGTCCCTGAGCTGCAAGTCGCTAGAGAATGGATATAGGAAGTATTTTTGCCCTGTTCCTTTGGCATCTGCTATTGAAGGTTGTTAGAGACAGAATACTGGGATGTTTTGGTGAGTGTCTGTTTTTTGTGGGGTGTGGGTTTTTTTTGGTGGTGGTTGGGTTTTGGTTTGGTGGGTTTTTTTTTGTTGTTGTTGTTTTTTTTTTTTTAATTTATTTTGTGAACGCTTGGTCTTCTAGAAACATTTGAGAATTGCTTTTCCACATGGACCTAATTGTATCTTTAATGTACGAAGAAGGTATCAGTGGACTTATCTGCTCAAATGTCAAAATGGCCTGCTGCTGAATGCTATTATATAGTTAATTTGTTTTAATGCCATTTTTATGTGCATGCTATCTAGGGATGTGATTTCATCATCAAGCAGTATTGATCCCTCTGGATGACTTTAGAAAGTAAGGATGCTCAGAGAAACCCTTTGGAGACAACTGTAATTTTGGCAGCTGCTGACTGCAGCGAGTGATAGGGGCTGCCTGGCACCAGTCCCTGGGAGCCAGTTACGGTGAGATTGGCCCCCATACAGTACTGGATGCTCTCCACCTCTAAAGTTGTAAGAAGTACAATTTTCAGTGCAGTTCTTCTCCCACTAGTGTTCTGGGAGAGATGAGATCTCACTGACCTTCAATTTCCACCTTTTACCACCACTTGAGTGTGCAGGAAAAATATTTCCCTTTCCTTTTCTTCTCTGTTGCACTATGGTTCTATATTTTCCAATTATTATGCAGAGTAGATTGTGCTGTCTAATTATAGGTGAACCTAGTTAAAGTAGGCAATCTTTGTATAGGAACATGTCAGCCATGGTGGTTTTTGTTGTTGTAGGCTTTTTTTTTTTTTTTAACTGGAGCAGGAAAGAGATTTGAAAAGGTGACTGCTTTTGTTTAGTGCTTGTAGATTTATCTGTCATATCACAAATCTTACTTGCTGTGAATTTACTGTGCACTGAAATAACATTACGTGGTTGATTTAGTATGTGTAATTTAAGATACAAAATTTAAGGTAATACTATAAATTTTTTGCAAAGGAAAAAACAATTGCTCACTCACTTATCAGTATTTTGATTAAAAAATCAAATCCTGCGTCTCCTGAATGGAATAGTTAAGATATTTCAACACAGGAAAAAACCTAACAACCCAAACCTAATTCAACAAGCAAAAGAGGGTAACCTAATTTTCCCACAAAAGCCTGGAAAAGTAGGGGAAATATTTTTCCTTCCCTTTTCCATTTCTAGCTTGTCTTCTAAACATCAGGCTAATAACTTCTTGCCACGTTCAGAATATTTCATTTGAGTTCTGACAGTAATAACCCTGTTTTATTTGGCTGTCAGGGGCCCTGTAAGATGGACAGATAATGTGTTCATTCTCTGTCCAGTGGGAAGAGAATACATTAACTGTCTAAAATGATATGAAAAGAATGAGAGTGAGTTAAGTTGATTTCAGGGAAAATAAAAGCAATATATTTATTTGCAGTGCTACATTGCAGGTTGTTGGTTAGATGGGCACTGGTAATTCCTTGGGGATTATATAAAACAAGCCAAAACAAACACAGCCATGCCTTTTTGTGAATACAGACATCCACTTGTTCTGGAGATGCCATTACTTGAGATGCTTCCCTGTTTCCTCTACTTTTAAAGGTCTGAACCTTTCTCCATCCATGTTATAGGATATTTAAACTCTAATGAAAAGTCTGCAGTGAAGTATAGCCTTTAACAGGGAAATACACTTTCTGGGACATCTGGTGTACAAAAACTGGCTGATTCAAGCCCAATGTGGCGTGTAACAAGTGGTAACTGCGTAGGCATCCTAAGCCTGTTTAGCTCGCTGCAAACTCTGAGGAGCCTGACTTGGGGATGAGAAATAATTCATCCTGAGACTCCAGGAGTATCTGGCATATGTGCGGAGGCGTGCAGAGTCTCGAGCAGTTATGTTTCTAGGGATGTGGCTACATCTCCATTGTGGGCACAGCACTGTAGCACTAAGGCAGACGTGTCCTTCTCAGCGCTCGGTGGGTTGTGGCGCGTGGGGAATGCAGTCCATGTTTGTTTGCTCTAATTTTTCTTTCGTTTTCTCATTGTCCAGTTGCAGAATGTCAGAATATGTTCCCGATTTCTTGCCTGGTGGCAGTGGCATGGGGAAAGGAATTGCTGCCTGTATATATTGCTTTGCTTCTTGTCACTCTCAGCTGCCTGAATCCATTCTCCATGTCAGTCACCTAATTAGTCTAATACTTTCGCCTATAAGTTTTTAATGGAAAATAGCCTGTGCATGGGATTTCAAAGTGCTTGAAAAGATTCATATTTCACAAGAACAAAGTAGATGGATCATTAATAATGGATGGATAGATCTGGAATCCTAAATCTAAACAGCCACCCGCTTTTGCTGTCCCTTATGTCTCCCAAAGGCCTGTGGTGGCAGCTCTGCCCTAGTTAAGATAAGAAATTATTTCCTGGTTGATTGTCAGAGCGTAACGGGGATACTGAGTGGGGTATTCACCAAAGAAGGCAGAGTTATACTTGGTTGCATTACTAGGTTGTGTCTAAAGTGACCTGCAAACAAAAGCTGGGCTGTGTTGTAAATGCCTGGGAGGGGCAGTTTCAGCCGAGAGTAGCACAGGGCTCCCTGGCTAAAAATCAAATCATCAATTTATTCTCTGCTTGGGGACAATTTCAGGGAAACTGGGACAGGCAGCCCCTTATTATTTTCAACTTTTGTCTAGACTGCGTATCATTCCTGAGGGTTAGTACCTTTGCGGGTCACACTAGGACCTGCAGGTGGTCAGAGATTGCGGTTACATATGTCATGTACATGTTTTTGAGGATTTAGGAGTACTTTTAACAGTAATTTTTCCTAACTTGCTTTCAGTGTTCTAATTAAAATGATGCTGCAGCTTTCCACATAGTCTTCTGTGTGACACCAATAAACACTTGACTGATTGCTTGTGTGACTAATGAAGCTGGACACTTGTCAAGATAATCTAAGATCTTTTCATGTCCGACCATCCAAATTTTTGTCTGTAGCCTATTCATTTTTTAACTTGAGCACCATCAACTCTCGTTAGATTGCTGAGTCAAAGATGTGAAAATGACCTATCGTGTCATTTTGATGCAGTTTGAGCTGCTGCTTCAAAATAAAAATCGGATCATAGAATGCACTTCATAACCTTAGTTTCTTGCTTTCAGATTAGCTTTAAGACATTAGCCTTGGTCTGGAAAGAAACTGGTGGATACTGTATTAACAGCCACATCAGTCTCATAAATTGCATTTTTGTAGCCTTTTAGTCAATGGTTCCTTGATTTAGGCCATGTGGTTAAGATGATGCACAGCATGTAATGTTACTATAGTTGTTCCTCTTTGAACATATGTTCTGTAGATTTAATGTTTCTTGTATGTGGTAAATGATATTTGATGGCAGTCCTCATATTTGTTAACATCTAATAGTTTAATAATTGGAAGTACAGCTCTTTAGTGGAATTTTACAGTGGGGTTTTTTTTGGTTTTTTTTTTTTTTACCTGCTTCTCTCCGTTTCTCAAATACCACTGCCATTGAGTAACACAGATGGGTATTTATGTTGCCTAATTTTAGGCATCTGATTTGTGCTAAAGGTAAGAGCCATCCTCATATCTATACAGCTAGTGAAAGACAGCTACGCCCTCCAGAGAGCCGTTCAGCATCGGGCACGCTGAATTCCCTGCCTGTATGCAGAGACCGGCTTCTCAAAACAAGAATCTAGGATTGATGTCTGAAGTTAAGCAATGCTTCTCCAAGAAAAAAATATTACTGAAAGATGAAGTTCAGTCAATTTTTTGTGGTTTAATCTTAAGGTCAATTTGCAAAGTTGAGTCTGCTGCATGACAGGATCTAAATGGAATGAGCTAAGTGTGTAGAAGACTGTGTTTGGTGCACAGGTTGTAGGAAGTATGTCTGGCTGCTGAATAGGTGCCAAGCAATTTAGTACTTGGTGCTCCTTGCTGGCTAGCTGTTCTGCTGACAGTCTTGCAAAATCCCAGACTTTGGGGTATCAGAAAAACATCTTACAGCATATATGTGAAATGCTACTATAGGTTTAGCTGGCATCGATAACTCGGTTCTGGCAGGAGTGATTGATGTGTCTCGGTGAAGCACTGTAGCCTGAATATAGTCCCAACAGCATATGAAACCTTTTAGTTTGTAACCACCAGTAGTCGGTGCCTATTGCAGGTAAATGGCTTAACACAGAAAGTAAAATTTGTATGCATACTCTCTGTTTTCTTATTTGATGAATCAGACCTGGACAGAGGTATGACCAGGAGCTTACAAAGGACCTTCATTTACCAACAGTAGTCTTTGGTCATATGTCGTACAGGGAGCCCTCCTCTCTTTATCCTCCTGTGGTGCCCATGCTTGTGCTGGTGTTGGCCATCTCTTCTTTCTTTGTTTTTGAAGGAAGCATGTGTTGCTGGAATTGGCAAATAAACGGCTGCACAGTGGAAACGTGTGAGTCTCCTGCCCTTTCCCTGGGCAGTCAGGAGGCTCCTGTCTGGCTAAGAAGCTCAAGGCAATAGCTGTGGCCAACTAATGTGTGTACTCTCTCAGACCAAAGAGTTACCTGGTAGGCTCTGTGCTGCCCACTTGGCTCCCTATTGCTTAGTCCTTCTCCAGGAGAGTTGCCCCATGCTGAACTTCAGTGGTTATGGTGGAGGGAGTTGCAGTTCTGGATTTTTAAGCAACCAACTCCCATGTTTTGGGGAGCAGAGCAGACAGGTGATACATTGATCTGAAATCATTCATCTCAAATTTGGTCATTGGTCTTAAATTATTTTATTACCAAAGGGGGCAGAAAATGAGAGATGACCCAAGCTTTGCAAAGTCAGTTATTTGGGGATTAGAGGAAGGAGGAAGCGGAAGTATCCCTTCAGGTTCCACCACCCAGTGCCTTTTGCCAGCACTGAAACTTGTAAGCGGTTTCCTTGGCTGACTGTCCTCTGCAGGTAAACCTTGCAAGATGAATTTAGAAAACTGTAGACTCCTATCAGCTCAGTTTGAGCTGTTCCTACCTGACATACTGGCATGTAAGATGTATGGGACTTTTTATGAACCAATTAAAAACCAAAAACCTTTATTTGTTTGATGCTACAAAGTAAAAAAACCAGGTTGAATGTGCGTTTCTGATGAGAATTAATTACAGCTTGAGTGCTTTAGTTGAATGATGTTTGTTTTTTGGTTGTCACAGCTTTTTGAATTATAAAATATATGAGAATCTTATACTGAAATGTTTTAGCTCTGCTGTATTTATGTCAAGATTTTTTTTAAAAAATTCAGCAGTCTGGGAAAGTCTGGTTTTAATGGGTTCTAATAGTTCTGTAGGCACTGGTTTTTGGGTGTTTTTTGGATTCTTCTGTATTACTGGATTTCTAGGATGAAAGTGAACGCAGTGGAAAGGCAAGTGTGCTGTTAAATATCCTTAATTATTTTATCTCTCTCAATATAGTTTTATTTCACATAATTTCAATATAGTTTTATTTCACATAATTTAGAAAGTGTTCTAAAATAGCATTGGAATTGTATCTGAACATGAAAGCTTTCTCCTAGGAAATGTTCACTGGAAGGTGAATGGAAAAGTACTTTGGTTTTAAGTGGAATTAATAAGGATCAGCAAAGTGTAAATTAGATTCCAATGCACTTCCAATGCAATATTTAGAGCAGCCTATATTGAACTGTTTATTGCTTTTGCTCACAGGCCTCAAAAGTTATTTTTGCTTTGTTTCAGAGGGGCTTGGTGACTGATCCAAGCTGTTCTGTGCTTTTGAAAGATGAGCACGCTTTGCATTTTTTCACCCGCCGTTCCCTGTCGTTTTCCACTTCTGTGCAATCAGCTGAGGGGGACCAAACTCCTCCTCGTACAAACCATACGTGTCCTTCTGACCTGGGCATGTGCCAGGGTCCCAGGACCTGTTTTGAGAAGCCTCGAGCCTGGGTTGCATCAAGGCGCTTTGTGCCAGGGCATGCACTGTATTCTCGCTCAGAAGAACAATGCAAAACACCGAATTGAGTTCTCAAAAACACTTGTCCTCCTGAGCACCCGGTGTTTCAGCTCTGCAGTGGTTCACACCAGGGCCACGATTTCTTCTCCAAGTTATGAGTAGCTTCACCTGCTGCTCCCCGACTGCAGGTGTTTGAGTAGTCAGCCTTGAGTTTTAGTAATGGGATTGGAGTGGGACCAGCACATAAATAGCCTCAAGTGCAGCTAAAGTTTGCTTGTGGGAGGCAGTATTGGAAAACTAAAGTGACGGTGCTCAGTTGTTTTCTCAGAGGATACTTCACGTACCAAAACCTTGATGGGATCCGCCTGGGTGTTTTCAGTGTACAATTTGCTAAATTAGAACTGAAGGAATACAGCTGATAACAGACCCAAAATAAACTCATAAATTAAACTCCCTTCATGCAAGACAACAGATGAAGAATGAACAGAAATGTATATAAAGATTGCAGGTTTCTGGCAGTGATGGGTGAGTGAGGGGGGAGTAGCTGCAGTAGCTTTTTTGGGGGCAGAATTAATTGGCCTCAAAAGAAACAACTGTCATCCCTACTCCTCAGCACAAGTCATTCCTTGAATTTCAGCTAGAAATTAATGACTGGTAAATCCCACCATGGAGGGGGAGGCCTGCTTTGTATGTGCTGAGTCTGAGATATATCACCGTTAACTTCTCTGTGCTGGTAGCACGTGTGAATGCGAGTCATGTGCTTTAATTCCAGTGCTGCAGCCGCTGTACAGTCGTTCTGAGCTGGTCCTGAAGCTCTCCACTCCTGCCTCCCATGGCCACGAGTCTTCCCTTCACCTCGGCATCCCTGCCCGTGCTGCTGCCTCCTGCTCCCACCCTGGAGCCCCTCAGTACCTTTTAATGCCAGCAATGTACAAGCTTCCAGAGAAAAAAGTTCATTACCTGTCCACTGACTGGTGCATGGAACCATGATGTATCTGTGTTCTATACAAATCCTTACACTCTTCTTCCCTTATGTTAAATGCACATGTGTGCTTATTTTCCACTCATCTCTGGGCGGTGTTTGAGGATGCAGCCTTTGAACAGGCATCGGAGATTGTAAAATACCTGTATTGAACAATGCTAAGCTATCAGTAACAAATTAGAAATGCCACATGTGATAAATCTCCGTTATGTGTGAATGTGAAGGGATGGCTGAGACGGTCAAAGTGGCGTTTGCCTTTCTGCCTAAGTTATTTGTCTAGTCTAGGGGCCACAACCATCCTCTAAAATACCCAGTGCCACCCTCTCCCACCTTCCCCACCTCAGAAATATCAGTACCGAAACATCCAAAGCAGGGTGATTAGTAGGAATAAGCAGAAGTGAGTCCATTTTTGGAGCGCAGTGCTCCGGTCGGTTATGATTTCTTCTCAAGGTCTAGTAGTATTTCTGCTTTCACGCCCTTGATATTAGATATATGTTTGTGGAAAAGTTTGGCATTTTAAGCTTTTTTCCCTTCTCTGCACGTGGAATTTTTATTTTTGTTATTGAGGTTAGGTTTGAAGCCAGCTCTGTGGCTGGCAGCAAGCATGGGCGGCTGGGCTGGGGGGACACACAGCCCCTCTTCTCTCTCTTACTAGGATGTTTCAGTTAAAACCAGATCTTCTCTCTGCCTGTTTGTTTCTCTTTGCTGGCTGCTGCTTGCCTCTGCCAGGCTGAAGGAGCGTTTGCTCTGACATGTAGCGGGAACTGCAGTTTTTCATGTGTGTTTTCTGAGGGAAATTAGTAAAATTCCATTTTGGCCTAAGCTTTGACACCCATGGCCACATGCCGCCATTGTCTGGCGCAAGTGCCCGTGTGTGTCCTGGTAGGAGCGCAGCAGTGGGACAGATTTACATGTCTTGTTTGCATTTTTAGGCAGTCGCACAAGTCCACCTTTGAGGACTAATCTCCTTTTCTTCTGTGTTAGTTATTGTGGAATTACATATAAAATGGAACTATTTGAAAGTATTTGAAACTTGGGGATTTATCGTTTGGCTTTTTACGGGACTTAGCATAGGATTTGAACCTCAAATACTGTTGGCAAACTAACAGCATTTGAAATTTTGATTTAGATCAGCTTAAGGACAAAATGCTTTATCAGTGATCTGTAAATTGCATTAACTACAACTCAAAACACTGAAAAACTCTCTTTTCAGCCATTTGCCACTTGTCATAAGGAACTTCATAATACGATAATGAGGCACATTGCCTAGTACTCTGTTAACGTCATACAGTAGCAAGCCAGTGCTTTCAGACATGTGTGTCCAAAGTTAGGTCGAAGCAAAGCGTATTTCAGTACCCTGTGGTGGTTTCTGTTTTACTGGAAGATGTTAGAGCTATTCTGTGTGTCTGAAACTTGGGTCACTTTTAATGAGCCTGATCTTTACACCAGCCAGGTCAACAGTGTTTGACATGGTAGACAATAAGAAGAATGTGTAATGAAATGAGTGTTCATTTTCTCAAATTATTTTAATATTTTGTTATATAGAAACACTTAAGGCTGTGTATCTGGAGCTAGTTAGCACCACTTTTTTTCCAGAGAAAGACGTATGGTATTTTACTAGTGCCCCAGTATATACAAAAAGGTGAATTTTGGATTATTAGAGCTGTCAGTGATGGATGGAAGAGGAAAAAATGGAGAAAAATTACTTGTCTTTTGCTATCTACCCTCCTCACTGAGGGCGCAGTCTGTCCCACCAGAGCGTGGCTGGGGGAGTGGACCAGCAGGGATGAGCTGCGCTCATGAGCTCCGCTGCCTAGCTGCGGGAGAGGCTGGTCCACATGCTGCAGACTTGTAAACTGGTGGTGCTGCAGTTTCATGAGGAGGAGGCTTGCCTCCCTTTCCCCAGCTTCTGGCAGCCTGCTATTTTGCTATTATTCTTGCTCATCTGCTCCATCAGACCTGTGCACGTCCTGCGCGTCCCCTCTCTCCTGCTCTGTCGCTGCGCCCTTTGCACTTTTACGTTATATCCCGTTTTGCTCTGTGTTCTCCCCAGGACGTTTGAGGTTCCCATCTCAGGAATTCCTGCCAAGTTCTGATCCCAGCATCTGTTCCCAACATTATCCAGATGCTCTAATTTTGGGGCCTTTAAAGATGTGGCTTTTCTGATCCCGTGTTTCTCTGAAACCCAAGTAACGTGAAGCACAGATACGATTCTGAAAGTGTTAATCTAGTTGTTAAACAATAGTAGAGTCATTCTGGAAATGACACTTTTGACCACAAGAGTTTTTGTAATTGCTGGTACGTGCTGAATGTAAATTAATTCATTCTGCCTGGGATAGAGTTACTTTTGTGTAGCTGTGGCTAGATGGAGCTGTCAGAATGTGTAAGGCGGTTTGATTTATGTGCAAAGGCTCCACGCGTTAGACTTTCCTGGTATGTGCTATTCATGTTACATACTTACGGGCTTCAATGTTGATGCCCTTTTACTGTTTTAGCATAGAAGGTATAATGTTACAATTATTTTGGAAAGTAGAGAAATCATTTGGGATACAACAATTAGGCACAGAGACTGAAATAAGGTTTGCGTTCAGTGAGGGGCAAAATTATCTTAAAGCAAGGACGTTTGAAAAAGTAATGAATGCATAAATGTTTCTGATTAACTGTGTATTTTTTTTGTATTTATGTGGGCAGAGTTGTTTTAGTAAGTGAATGGTCTCCAGTGAGGCAGGTAATTTAAAAGTGGTCTTGCACATCAGGAAAGGTGACCCCTAATGAAAAACATAAAAACCATTCTCTTTAGAAGCTATACTCTCTCTTGTTTTCAGTCTTTGCCTTTTAATATTAATTACTAGGATGTTTTAATTAAAAACAGATCTTGGAGGTATTATCTGCTTCCTCTGTTTAGTCCTTTTAAATGTTAATGGCTTTTGACAGCATAATTTACCCACTACCCGTTTCAGCCTTATGCAATGCATCTGTTTTGTGTGGCACCAAACTACAAACTGCACCCCAAAAAGGTTTTCCAAAAGTTCATACAATTGCAAAGATTAAGTCTGGCAGGAGAAATACAAAGAAAGAAGAATTAAATGAAGACCTAATGAGACAGTGAGTCAGAAAAGCTATTTCAAGGTGGCTGGAGCTTCCCAAGAAATTATTCTTACGCTGGAGGTAACCAGACCAAATTCACTCCTGTTTGTGCTAGAAGACATTTAGAGAGGAGTGGAAGGGAAGAGGTGAGATTGGAGGTAGCCTTGGAGCCTATGGAGAGTTTCCATCAAGCAGGATTGTGAAGTGTACATAGAAGAACACTCAAAAAAGAGCAAAAAGAAAAAATAAGTAATCCCTCTCTTCCCCTCCACCCCCAACTTTAAAAGACCCAAAGCACCTGAACCCCCCAGTTGCCCTAGTACTCTCCACGGTATTAATTTTATCCCCTCCTGCCTTCCCACCCCCACTGTTCCTCCGCTTCCCTCCAGAGGTGGCCTACACTTGTCTTTTGCCAGGCAAAGCAAAGCAGGCTTCCTCAAGCTGCCTTCAGCTGTGGCTGTGGTTATGTTTTGCTTAAAATGTTTTTAAGCTGGAAATATTTGAAAGCAAAATAGTGGTATTTTTATTGGTCACAAATCAGCAGAGAATCACCAAATCTTACTCAAATGGAAGTTAACTTAAGGAAATATCTAACTATGCCATGAGTGTAGAAGCAGAGCGAGTGCTCCTTTGATTTGATTGTAGTTTTCTGTATAATTTACCAAGAAATGAAATCCAGCAACAAAGTCCTCCCAAACACGTGCTGATTTTCAAGGACTTAGCCATGCCTCGCCCAGCTATTGAAAAAGAAAAACAACTTTTCTTTGTGCTGGGCCCTCGGAGACTTCCATTCTTTATATTTTTAAGGGTGTGTGAAAGGGAATGTTGGGTTCTGAAAGATTTGTTTGTTTTTTTTTTTTTTTTTTTAATATATAATAGTAAAAATTAAAGGGAACTATAAATGAATCAGAACACCATTAGTTCAGTGAGCACTACTGAGAAGAATTTATTTGTTTGTAGGTTTAAAATAAATAATCTTTTGCTGCACAAGTCAAAGCTTGTTTTGTGTGATGTTTCTGAATGGAGCCTTCGATAATCAGATTCCACACACGCTTTAACCTTGCGCAAAATTTAATGAAAAATAGAGTTACTAGTGAATATACTGTTTTGCCAGCTCAACAAAAGATGTTAAGTTCTGCATATTTTTGCATAATAAAGATGAGTGTTGACAGTGTAATGATCCATTTGGCACAGATAAAATCATGAATGATTTTAATAACCTTACAACAATATTTGAATTCACTATGAAATATAATATAGACACTTCAGAGACAGGTCTGCTGCCCTGGTATGGAGTGCCAGCTACTTATAACCTTAATTTTTCTAGGAGAGAAAAGAGGAGAAACAAAGAGGCTAGATCAGCCCAGGGGAGATTGGGAAGAATTAGGGCATCTACAGGGTAGAAGGGGTCTGTTTTGAAGTTCTCAGTGCAGTCCTTGTCCGGAGGTTGAAGCTGATGGGTTTTGGCAATGCTTGTATCTCCTTCCCCAGGCTGGGTGACATTTACATTATGTGTTGGAAAAATGCATTCATGGATATGGAGTGGGCAAGGTAAAATGTAAGAATGATGGTGTGTTCCCAAGTTTGGTTGCTTGAAATGATTGTGCATACAAATGTCATTTCTCTTTTGAGTGTTTCTTTTTTAAAAATGTTTTAGGGATTCTTCTAGGTGATGTAGGGCATTGGTCCCAGTTTCCACAGTGATTTAGGGACTTAATTTTCAAAATAAGTTCTGAAAATAAGGCTGGAGTCTTTGAAGCTTTCACACTAAATGATTTAGGAGTATAATTCCATCAAAAGTCGCTATTTATGTTCCTGTCTCTTTGGTTATAATGCTCGAATGCTGCATCCCTACGTAGAGAGAGAGAGTGCTGTAAGGTGGTGGCCACCAAGTAGTCAAGAATCATGGACGGATGCAAACTATCATTAGAGTAATATCAGAGATCTCCTTTGCTATTCATTCCTGCATTGCACAGAAACAAAAGCCCTTGACTTACAGTGAATGTGTTTTGAAGATGGATGTGATGATACTAACCAGCTGGTTTCCTTGAGGTCCTTCCTCCTTACTCCTCTCTTTTTCCTGCCGCCTTTTTTTTTTTTTTCCCCCCCCTGTTTGTGTTTAGTTTCATGAGCATTTAGAGGTCAGATTTGAAAAATCACCAGGCAACTTTTAAAAGTACAGTTTCAATAAAACAGAATCATAGAATCATCTAGGTTGGAAGAGACCTTTAAGATTATCGAGTCCAACCATGAACCTAACACTGCCAAAACCACCACTAAACCATGTCCCTCAGCACCACATCTACACATCTTTTAAATACCTCCAGGGGTGGTGATCCCTCCCCCTTCCCTGGCCAGCTTGTTCCAATGCTTGATAACCCTGTCAGGGAAGAAATTTTTCCTAATATCCAATCTAAACCTCCTCTGGTGCAACTTGAGGCCATTTCCTCTTGTCCTGTCGCTTGTTACTTGGGAGAAGAGATCGACCCCTATCTGTCTACAGCCTCCTCTCAGGTAGTTGTAGAGAGCGATAATGTCTCCCCTCAGCCTCCTTTTCTCCAGACTAAACAACCCCAGCTCCCTCAGCTGCTCCTCATAAGACTTGTCTCTCTAGACCCCTCACCTTTCTCTGGACACGCTCCAGCACCTCAGTGTGTTTCTTGTAGTGAGGGGCCCAATCTTGGCATCTGATTTCTAATGTTTTTACGTGGAGACAAGAAGTGAAATGCTTTTCTGCAACCTTATTTGCCAAGTTATTGTTGAAAATGTGGCTCCAGATCATTTTGAAAATGGTTTTGGCATTGGGAGCCCGGATTGTAGTGAAAGTCCCTGAGGCTTAGTTACTATGTCGTTTAATTTGGTGTTTTGTGGGAAATAAACACAGGCCCTATCTCCTTCTAGCAGATTACGGTGTATGGTAGATGGTTATCTGTCTGGATGTGGATGCACCAGGCTGTTTTTTCTTCATACAGAGATCACTGTAATCATCTTGCTTGTAGAAAACCTAAAGGTGTTTAGGAAGAACTGTAGTATGGCAGTGTTCGGATCCTCTCCCTTTGTAGACTATCAAATGTTATCTAATGGGTGTCTTTTGCTTAAGGCCAGAGCTCCTCATCTGGCAGAGGCTCACATAATAATTCTGGTGAGTTATGTGCCCTGTGCCTGGGGGTTACCACAGGAGGGGACAACCTCCACAGATTTCCCAGTACGTGTTACTTGCCATCAGCCCAGTGCTGTTGGACTGCTACCTTTTATTCTTCGTTTTGTAAGGACAGTCCTAATGGACTTTGAGTTAAGTTGCATTGTTTTCACTATTGTTACGTTTTAGAAGCATATAAAATGTTAGTCACAAGTGAACAATCGGTCGCTTGCATTTAAGATTTTTTTAGAGACTTATTTAAAGAAGGGGAGGCATGAATTATTGCCTAATGTGCTGATTATTTTTGCCATTATGCATAAAATGAAGAATATTGTTATGTGTTTTTTTTTTTTTTTTAAATGCTAGAGGTAAATGTCTCTCTCTTTGACAATTTTTAATATTAGATAATGAAGGTAGTTAAAAAAAAAAAATCCCTATCTCATTGTTTTTAAGACCTGTGAAAAGTTTCTTTGGGGGAAAAAAGGTGGCGTTATACGAAAGGCAAAAGGTACACAGAGTTTTACCTTTTGAACAGACCTTGACGTTGACTTAAAATAAGACTAATTTAATAGGTATTGTATTGCACACCAAAGATAATTTAGGCTAATGTCAAGGACAAGTGTTATCTATTCCTTTGTTGTAGTGAGGTATTGAAATAATGAGTGGAACAGAAGGGAATCAGAAAATGTTTGAAGTTTTTCATCTGTGTCTCTAGATGGGTATTTTTAATCACATTCTCCTGGCTTTTGCATGCAAATTACACTGAACAGCACACACTATATAAAATGAAGAGCTGTATTTTACAAAAAACTATTTTCTTGAAGTTTAATAGGCTTGCAAAGATTGGTCTATGCTTTAACAAACTGGGTACCTTTTTGTACCTCCGCTGAAATGAAAGTCTTGGATTTAAAATGCTGCTGTTTTGATCCTGTAACAGAGGAATGGAAAGCCTGGTCTTTTTGGAGGTTTCTGAAACCATTTTTTTCTTGGTACTCAAGGGCTGCAGCTCCCAGTGACAGATGAGACAACTGTTAAGATTTAATACATCTTTATTTCAGCAATATATCTCACTGTGTGACACCAGCCCTTCTAATAACCCCAGTGTCTGGATTACTTACTGCATAGCGTCACTGCTTAACTGCTGACCTCTGTGGCAGAAATAAAATACTGGACTCCTGCATGGCCCATGCTGTTGACTTGGAAATCTGCTGACCTGCAGAGTCATCCCATACCCATAAGCTCAGCTGCATGGAGAACAATCAGGGTATCTCTTTGAGCCTTGTCCTCTTAGAAAAGGAGGCAGACTTTTATAGTGCACTCTAAAAATGTAAAATTACTTCCAAAGTAATATTAACAACATTGTCCTCAGTGTGGTTCACATATATTAATTTGTGCTGAGGGATCAAAACCAGAGGAGATGAAATTGGCTTATTCACGCACTCAGATGTTTCCCTGCTACTTTCCAAGCATAGCACTCTCCTGATACCATGCTTTCTTTACGCACCTCTTTAAAGCCAGCATAGATACATTTTTTTCTTACTTCTTTTCAAAATGAGCTAAGGAGGTACCATGGTAAATCATATATTGTGGTAATTTTGCAGAGTATGTCCTTAGCCTTGAACAAGAGGGCTGTTTTTACAGAGAGATTTTGGAAGAAATCTTTTCCATATAAATGGAGGATTTAAAGAAATAACAGGGTAGCATTATACTCTATATGCTTTCAAAGGAAGCGTCGGTGAAGAAACAACCCATTACAAAAATTCCATGATAAAAAACCTATGATTGAAAAGCTTTCTAATTTAGGACAGAGGTATTTTCCCCAGCTGTTCTCATAGCCCAAACAAGCACGGAATTAAGCATTTTGATACCTCCTCTGTGGAGGGACTGTAGCAACTGAGGAAAGCAAACTTCTCTCTAAGTGTAAAATCTTCATTTTTGCTGACAAGCATTAAGGGAAAAAAAAGAGTGTTTAAAAGAAATGAGGATGTTCTTCTCTTATCTTGCACTCTCATTTTAGCAGTAGTTTTGTGTTTAGTTGCAAGCTCTGGAATCTCTTACCCCATCATCTTAACCAAACCACTTTTGTAGTGAGATGTGTCAGCAGCATTTCTGCTTTTTGGATTTTGCTCGGCTGCCCCCATCCTCCTAGAGATCAGAGTGCAGCAATGGCACAGCCCACACTTTCTCCAGGGCTTAGCTTAACAGCTGCGGGTACCAGTGCTCGTTAATGCATTCAGTCATTAACTTGACTGAGAAGGATGGGATCAGTAGCTCATTCATTACTGGTTGTGGAGCCTTCTTTAGTGTGGTTAAAGTTAACAGCAGAAATGCAGCATTCAGGAGCATGAGTTAATATAACGAACTGGAGCTTCTACCTGTTCCTGGCCCAGGTGAGTACACCCTACCAAAAAGAAGCCCACCTACTAGCATCTATGTCCTTCTCCCCATATCTGTCAGCTTCATAAAATGTAGATTGCTTCTCATTTTCTTTCTGCCAGCAATGCCTTCCAGCTGTGTAGGACAGGGCTGCTGGGTTATCTGTCTGTAGGACATGACAAATGTAGATGTTTTCTTTGGCCATGGAAGTTAGCTGGTGATGAAGTCCAAGATCCAGCTGTGGTGTTGGACTTGCTGTGTCCATGCAGTAATTTCAGCTGGCTGAGCAGGTCAGAAGGACTTCACAGGATAATCATTTTGTGCATGCTCTGTATGTACTTGTGTCAGTCCGGCCGCACATGTGGGCTGGTGGCTGGAGTGTCGTTCAGTATGTTATGCAGAAGTGGTATGTCTGGTATATTCAAGGTCTGAGGTCATGAAAAAGCAAATCCAGCCAAGCTGACAGGCAGCTCAATGGCAGCTACCTCTAACAGCCCACATAATACTTTTAACACTGCTCAGTTATTGTCTTATTTTTTGGTCTAAATCTCAGCCTGACTTAACCCATGGAGGTCAAGTAGAGAACAATTTAGACAGAACATACACAAATTACTTTCCAGGGTGCCAGAGTCATGCTTGCTTTTAGTCTGTTGCTCAGCAATAGAGGGGAGAAGGGAGAAAAAGTCTTTGAAATATATGTAATATTAAATGAATATGTTTTAAATATTTTAAAATTTTAATTTAATATTTAATAATCTGGGAACTTATAGTATAGTACCTAAAACTGCATTTAATTCCTACTGAGAGAAGATTAGATTGCAATTTAATATTGGTTCTAGAATTTCTCAGATGAAAGTGCCGTAGGAAATGAATAATCAAAAGCGATGTTTTAATAAAAAGCTTGTATATTTACTTCAGAATCATTCCTTAGATTTCAAGAATCATGAAAGCGGAAGATTTTTAAACTATCTGTAAAATTAAAGTGTCCTTTGAACGAGTAGATGAGTTCTGATCTTGCAAATACGATTTAACTTGATATGTTATGTTGAACTTCGAAAGTGAAGGGTGTTTACTTAGTCAGAAGATTTGAGAATGACTTTCAACGAGACCTATCATGTATTTTCCAGCAGTGGTTATTGTATATCATGGGGTTTTGAGGGGGCAGATTATGTTCAGCAAAGGCAAATGTGGAGTCTTGAATATGGGCTAGAATAACCCCACGCACCAGTATAGGCTGGGGGCCCACTGCCTGGGTAGGAACAGACCTGGTGGACAACCCAATGAATGTGAGTCAGCAGCGTGCCCTTGTCGTAAAGACAACCAGCTCCATCCTGGGCTATATTAGCAAGCCTGTAGCCAGCAGGTTGAGAGAAGTGACTGTTTATCTCTGCTTCTGGAATATTTTAATCTCCTCAATGCAAGACATTACAATGGTGGCCCAGCCAGAGGCCACCAGCATGAGTTAGAGGGCTGGAGACCATCACAGGGAAAGGGAGGCCTTCAGGGGTGCTGTATGGCTGTGCGGTTACCTAAGGCACAGCATTCTTGATACAGCTGCTCTCTATCGGGTATGGAAAAGATGGAGCTAGACTTTTCTCTGAGGTGCACAGGAGTAGTGCAAGGGACAACAGACACAAATTGCAACAAGGGAAATTTCAACTTGATATAGAAAAGAAATGGTTAAAACCAACAGTGGTCAAACACTGGGAGAGACTGCCTAGAGAGGCTGCAGAGTCTCCATGCTCAGGGTTAATCAAAACCTGACTGGATGTGGCCCTGAGGAACCTCCTCTCACTGACCCTGGTTTAGACAGAGGCTTGGACCAGCTGATCTCCAGAGATCTCTTCCAGTTCAGCTTATTCTGTGATTCTGTATGAGTTTACACTTCTGTATAACCCACAGAAGATCTAATACTAAGTGTTAGTTTGATAGTAGAATGTGATCCTTAAAATGTCCTTCTTATTTTTCCAAAAGCAGTAAAGTTATGAGAATATCAGTCATTTGGCTCCCTTCTAGCTACATTACTTTGAAAAGTTGTTATGAAAAGCTAGTTCTGGCTTCATGACTGAAGTTGATTAATTAGGACAGGTAAAGATTTTCTTGACATCATAAAGTTTTGTTGTTTGTGTTACAGTTTGCCTAAAACTGAAACTGTACTTGCCCTTTTTCTCCTGTTGGAATGATGTGTGATTTGTAAGTCTGTTGAGGGGACACTCAGGTTGCATGTACAGCACAGAATGCCTCTTAGATGCTGCTGGTTTTGCTAATTGATCTTTTTTTTATGTCTACAGCCAGTAGTGCATTATTTGTGAAAGTGTCCATTTTTTCCTGTGTTTCCTCTTACCAGTTCATTGAAACAGTAGTTATATTTAAATGGGTTTTTAATGAGCCATGTAGAAAAGTGAAACTGAAGGAATAATAAGTATTTGGGTCTGCCGTGGCACTATTAAAGTCAGTTCAGTCATCAGAAAGCCTACAAATTGATTTCATATTTAGTTTCTTTCATATTTAAATAATAATTGGCTACTCCCTTGCTAATTATTTTCTCAAATTTATGTTTTTTTTTCTCTTACACTCATCTGTTCATTCACAAGCAACTTGTCTTTCAGGACGTTTTGGAGGCTGAGGTGCCATTAGCTGAAATTTTATTTACTTCTGGACCTTGCTAAACAAGTACTCTTTAGTTCTGCATTGTAACATGGACTGAGTAATATGCAGACTGCTTTGGGTACACATGGTTTTTGCCAACCTTAAAGAGTTACTATAGAATCTGTTTGTATTCTCTTGCAAACTACTTCAGTTGTGCGCATTGCAGAGGAAATGCGTAGTCAGTTCTGCGGTTACCTTGCAGGTTCACTGTACAGGTTTACTTAAGGCTGAAAAAGTTTTTTTGCTGAGGAAAGGATGCCAGTCATGCTCATGTTGAAATTTTCTGCCAACCTCCTCCATGTCCTCTTTCCAGATAGTTGCTGCACATGCCTGAAAGTGTATGGCAGTGATTGAAGAGTGATTGAAGTCTCTCACATCAGCAGATCAGGTGGCTGTCAGGAAGCGTGTGCAGACAGAGACCTTTACCTTGGGACTGCAGGACAGGGCTGGGCTTAATCCTCTGGCATCAGGGTTTGAAGGAAATGCTTGAAGTAGCTATTTTGAGTGGACCATCAAAATATCTCTCTTCAAGGACCAAAGTCTCCTGTGAAAAAGTAATTTAGTACAGTTATTAAGCATAAACTGAGAACCAGAATCGTTGCCGGCATGGGTGCCTCACCAGAGGTGGGTGTTGAGCTTCTCTGTCGCTTGGAGTTGCCACAGAAGGGCTATGCTCTCTATTCTGCTGGAAGCAGAATAATCATCACTTGTGTGAAAGGCAGTTTTGTACACAAATGGCCATCTTGCAGGAGAAGATGTGCAGCATAAATGCCAGAAGAGCATAGGAGCTGTGAAAGGGAAGACCACATCTGGAAGGTGTTGCATGGACCAGGAAGGGAAGTGCACGGTTCAGCCAGGGGAATCGAGACACTTCTGGTTGCTCAACAGATCAACTGCAGAGTAACTGGTCACTGAACAGTGGAATGAGTTGGGAATGTCCTTGTATGAAATTATCTGATAAGTCTCCTTCTGGTGAGAAGAAACCAGGTATTTAAAATGCCTCCTAATCATTAAAAAAGGTGAGTTCTGTTTCATTCTGTGTTAAAAAGAGCGGACAAGAAGTGCAGAGGATGTGAAGACCAGAGGATGTGAAAACCAGAAGACCACTTGCTATCTTTCTAGCATGAGAATAAAGCTGTAATCCTGAGTAATGTTAAAATATGTCTGAAATCATTACTGGTGCCTACATATGAACCACTATCAGATTCATCAATAAATATTACAAAAGAATTAAGAAATTTTGGCCTGATACTTAGGAATATGCAAAATTCAAGTGATCTTTTTGACAATCTTACTTGTCATAGTGCGGGAAAAAATACAGCAAAGGTTTCTAGCTTTGTGAGCTTCTGCGAAGTGGAGGATTTCTGGTTTTGTGGTTTAGTGCTGGACAATGACCTGATTGCACCATTTGATAGTGATGAATTGCTTTATATGGTCTTAGTACTTAATGAAAATGTAAACAACCATTGCTGGTGCGAATAGTTTTTTAATCCAGTTAATTAACATTCAAGTACTTAATCTAGTCAATTAATTAAGACTGCATATGTGTTTACTAATTTTTAATTACCTTAGAATAGACAGAAATTGTAATAATTAATGTTGGAATGCAGACTGCTGCTGCTATGTCAATATGAAAATAAATCTGTCTTAATGCTTCTTATTTATTTAAGTATAACCTGGTTATTATGATATGTTGAATCCCAGACAGACCAATAGGGAAGCTCATCCTGGTGTCTCTTTCAGAAAGTACTAAAGGTTGGAGTGTAATTAATTCCGTACACCATGGTGTTGTGGCAGGTCGGTCAGATGTGCTATAGAGGGCTGAGTGCAGTGATCTGCTGGAATGCCTTTCTCCTATTCCAAAGCCAAAGGCATTTCAGTAAAACTTTGTTTCGATATCTCAGGCTATGTAGAATAACTTCTCTGTAAGCCATTTGCTTGATGAAGCTAGTATATTTAGCAAAAAGAATTGAATTATATTGCTCCCCCTTCTTTTTCTCTTTGCTGTAGAAAGAGTCTTTATCAGTCAAAAGAGAAGAGTGTAAAATTGGTAGCTGGTTTTTAAACTGTAGTCTTTTATTTTTCTTCAGAGGATGATGGTAGCAATGAAAAAAACACCTCTTAAAATATGCTAAGAATCCCAGGTACGCTTTTTACCACTGGGGTAACTGTTGAGCTTTACAACAGTTCTTTGTATTAAAAAAAAAAAAAAAAAAAGCTGTTGGTTAAACACTGAATGTTGTTGCTTTTTAAAAAAACATTATCTTTTGTTGATAATTCATATAAGATTACTTATATTTCTTGCTCTGGGGTTTAAACAATAGGAGTATTTTAGTTTATGCATATTGGCCTTTCAAGGACTTACTCTAATTCCACTGCTGAAATGGAATGAACCTTTCCATAATTTGTGATCTGAACAAAGCTGCTGTCTTTATATTTGAAAGTGCTTCTGAATATTTGAAACTTCATTTTTTTGGAAAAACTAGTATATGCTTACACTGGGAACCAAATTCTTACCTTGTTCAAACTGATGATTCTTCCCATGCCAACTTACAGTCATGAAGAATGTGGATCTGTATTGAAACCCCCTTTCTGTTGCTTTTGCCGTAATATAATTAGAAATGTAGACATGCCAGTCTAAATTAATCCTATCATTTATTAGATTTGCTTTGGGAAGACAAAGTGGTTTGTTGCCACTTGATTTTATTTCCCTTTTCCAGGTTTTTCGTTCAGTGATTGAAAAATGCAAATATTGTGTCTGTTACCCTGGGTGATTAAAACTGCTGTAACCTATTTAACCGTATTTTCATGTTTTTGATGCATTGAAGTTCAGGTTCCATGGAATGGGGGGTGGGTGTAACTTACTAATATTATAACTACTACTAATTTATTATTATTGTTGGTATGATATTTGGTCGTTGGCTGTGGGATTGTCTTTTTAAAAAAATGGAATAGGACAAGCCAAATGGCTCCAGTTTTCATTGAATTTTGGTGGAAGATCTTATAAAGAGCAAATATTGATCCAATATTGAAGAGCTAAGCTATTTTCTTCTTTCTTTGTA
This sequence comes from Burhinus bistriatus, assembly GCA_013397275.1. Taxonomy (NCBI): domain Eukaryota; kingdom Metazoa; phylum Chordata; class Aves; order Charadriiformes; family Burhinidae; genus Burhinus; species Burhinus bistriatus. The sequence goes on along the minus strand of VYXH01011300.1, from coordinate 987,163 downwards.
CATTGTTATGGTTTGTTCAGCCCTTCTGCTGATCCCTTCTGCAAAGAATGGATGGTATGATGAGTTTCCCAGGTCACTGCAAATGATGAGATCTAAAACTGAAGGACAGAGAACAGGAGGCACAGCTTATGTTATGTATTGGAAGTAATCATAAAGCGATTCTTGAAAGGAGTATGAAGTTCCTTGCATTTGAAAACTAACACTGTGCATGGTTATGGTAATTTCAGTCCTTTATTTCTTCTTCTTTTTTTAACCAAAAAAAAAAAAAAAAGTCAACATGGAAGCGTCTCACTGACAGGCCATTTGTTTCCCTGGCGTAAAGCAGTGTTTATTGCTGTGGATCCCTGCTGCAAAGGATTCTTCGTAGGTCCAGCGACCTACTCGTGTGGCTTACCTCTAAGTAGCCGTAAGGTGTCTCTTCCTGTGATTTTTGTTTTGTTTCTTGTTCCTGCAAAAATGGTAGTTGAGGTGTGATTTCAGAGTCTCCAGAGGTACAAAAGTGTAATTCCTTTCCTTGAAGAATTTCCCTTGATTAAAGTAAAATGTGTTGGAGAAATCAGAAATGAATGCTTGATGTCAGAATACAGTGGAAGACGTTCTGGCTGTCCTTGATTCTTTTGAGCTCACCGTCATCCGCAGAGTGGCATATCAAGCTCTGGAAATCAAGATCCAACACTGTCTGTCTATTCACATTAAGTCTTCCAGTCCCGAAGACTTTCTAGCTCATTATGAGGAATGAGCGTACCTTTGTAACGCTGTTTTACAATGCACTTCCTAACCTGCTTCGCGGAGCTGATGCAAACCTGGGTTGAATTATAACCTGCTACTGTAGAATAAATGTAATGCTAATTAGATTTGGAGAAGACTAGTATGGCTTGTATTTCTTCACATGTTGTATGCAAAAATGTTACAACTTGGTATGATTTTTAATGGAACTGAAGCCTTTTGAAGGTTTGATGCTGTCAAAACGACAAACACCTGCGAAAATACCTAAGATCAAAAGCTAAGCTTGAAATGAGAAACATTCGGTTTTAGATGTTCTGAAGTCATAGGTTGCAGGCTGTCTCAAATAGGCAAAAAGCTGGAGGCAACTTACAGTACAATGTACGTATATAGAGATTTATATGCACATACCTTTTTACATATATATAATATATATAAAATACTTGCAGCAGCATACATTGAGTAATACTTTATAGATAGTCAGCCTCAAAGGAACAGAATGTAATTTGGGGATTTATCTTGATAGATGCCATGCAAAGGAGAGAAAAGATCTGATGTTTCATGCCTAGAATTCTTAAAAACATCGTTTGTGTTTTGTTGTAATACCTTACACATCTTCACTTGTGGATTAATTTATTTTCAGTTGCTGGAGATTGGTAATTAGCTTGTTATAAAACAGTAAAAGTGTTATGGTAAAGTGTACTTCTTTTGAGAAATATGCTTCAATTTGTGTAACCATTGGTATTTCACAATGCGTTAGAAAATTAAATTTCCAATATTCTTGAGCTACTGACATTTTAGGTGTTGTCGCGTCTCTTTTGTTGCTCTCTTATGTGTAGATTTCTCAAGCATAAAATAATGAATTCTATGTTAAAAACGTGTTCTAGCTGTCTGCAGCTGCAGCCTGGTTTTCCTTCTGCTCCCTACCTTTCAAATGGCACTGGAGAGAGCATGGATATTTTATCTATTACCAATTCATTCTTTCTGTTTTGTGCATGCCAGGGCCTAAATTTGCATTAGGTATGGAGTTATTGGCAGAAGTTTGCTATTCTCTGCAATTTCAAAACTACTTGTTACAGAAGCTAATGCCGAAAGTGCTTTCAAAAGCTGAATTACCAAATGGTTTCCACTTGGGCATACAGTTGCAGTTTTCAGGTTTTTTTACTGATGTTTGTGTAAGCTAGATTTGAGTAAAGGGACTAATATTAAAATCTGTAGGATCAGATGATGTCAAATTCATTTTTAAAAAAAAAAGAAAAAAGAAAAGAGAAAGTGACCTCTCTGATTCCTTTAGGTTATATGAAGCTTTAAGTGTTGTTCTAACAAAATAAACAATTTGCAGAGATCAGCGTAGGTTTAAGTTGATTTGGTCCATTTACCCTACCAATTTGGACAGAAGAATGTAATGCTTTCTTGGAAATGTCTTTCAAATATTACATTATAGATTAATTTATAGACTTCAGAATGCTGTTATCCATAAAACTTTTTTACCCATGTTCACAATTAAGTTCAAAAATTAAATGTGTATAAGAGCTGGCCTTTCCTCTTTCAGTAGGTCACTGAAGATAAATTGGAATAAGTTATTTGTTTCAAATAAAAGCATTCATTTACAGTGGAAAAAATATCTCGGATTTACCGAAAAACACCGTAACGTTTTTCCTATTTCCCTTGCAATGGTGAACACAGATTTAGTAAATCTTTATTAAATTGCTGACTTGGCTAAGTTTCAAATTGGGTTTAAGTTCTTAGGCTTGTCTTGGAGAAATTGATTGCGAACAAATAGAGAAGTATCTCTGAAAATTTGACGCAAGAAATTTTGCAAGGGAAGCCCACAACCTAAATCGTATTAATAGAGAATAGATTAATAGATAATAGATTAACAGATGATAACTTGTAGTAATTATAACAGTTTAGGGTGGCTTCATATTTTGTCTGTAGCTTTCAATGTGTATTAACATAATTTCTTATTGTATGTTTTTATTCTATAAAAATGTAGTTTTCCTCATGATTTGACTTTATAGTAGTGATGCAGATAGAGGTATCAAAACCCAGGTGATAAATTCCAGTACAGAGACATCGATCGGCACTCAGACAGTTTTCTGCAATTCTGGGTAAGATGAAGTGGTTTGCCGGGGAAGATGTGACCCTTCCTTTCCTAACTTGGTGCCGTTCACTCTGTGGCTCGCAGTGATGGGTTTTGTGTCCCATCAGAGCTGTTGACCCTTTGTACTATCCAATTAATGGCTGCATTTCCTTGGGCAGATGATGTTGTGATCTAGGCATTGATCTGAGTCTCTGCTGATAGGAGTTTCTTACTCTTTGGTTGGAAGAAGTGATGAAATGCTGATCTGCAGTGGCACTTTGATGTTGCTGATCGTTTCTTTTAACAGTAGATTAAATTGTCATTTGCAGCTCGTAGCTGTGTTTGATGAGCAAGATCCCCATCATGGAGGTGATGGCACCAGCGCCAGCTCGACAGGCACGCAAAGCCCGGAGATTTTTGGCAGTGAGCTTGGCTCCAACACGGCATCAGCCTTTCAGCCTTACCAAGCAACAAGTGAAATTGAGGTCACCCCTTCGGTCCTTCGTGCAAGTAAGTAAACATTCTCGGTACCTCAGCGTGTTTCATCTTAATTTAGAAGGATGCCAAATGCTGTTACCCATTCATGCTGCTGGGAACATATTCATTATCTGTCCTTATCGAAAGCTGATCAAAATTGAGAAACTGCGTAAATGCTTGTTGCATGCAAGTAAACAAACCTTTGTGTTTTAATATATTATTTATAAACTACTTTTAGGAGCAATAAGCTCCTTCTGTGGTGCCAGTTTAAAATTGTCCTCACACTGAAAATCACAGCAAAGTTTTCAAATGCAGATGTTGCACAGTGCAGTTTTCAGTTTTATTCCATTTAATGAAGAAAATAGTAAAAAGAAACTAAAGATAGGAGCATTTTCTACCGAACCTGTCAATGTTGCTAGGTTATGCTTGTCACCTTTCCGGAAAAACACCTGCTGATACATGCATTTACTGTGTTGCAAAAATACACTTTAAAAACCAGAAACCATAGCCAGGAACATCAATTTATTTTGTTTATTTCAACATGCGAAGATGAGTTGCAGAGCCACAAAGGTAGGAATTCACAGTGCTTGCTCAGGCAGGATCTTTGAATATTTCAGCTTATTAAGAAGAAAAATCGTCCAACAAAAGTTACTGTATAATTTTCATTGTTGTTAAAAGTACCATGCAAACAAGACAATGTTAGATAAAGCATTGTGCCCCTCTTACTGTAGTGTCTGTCATTTCACTCACTGAAGTTTTGAAGTAGTGACTCCATTCCAGAAAATTCTAGTCAGAAGTCATTATTAGTCAGTCCTTTGATATTCTACAGATAATAGCGTTTTAAACAACTATTCATAATTCCCAAGAGATTACTTTTTGTAGGTGTTCTTTTAATGGATAAAATCTGTGTTTAAGTAATCAGGTAAAACACAAATGGAAAATTTACAACTCTTTATTAAGTTTGAGGGGTTTTGTACCAGAGTTTTCTGTAAAATTAAGGGAACAACATTTAACAATTAGCTTACATAGACTTGAGCGTGTATCTTTTCAAGCTACAACTATGCTTCATTACAACACAGAATTAAATTAGGGAAAGGATTAATAGCAGAATAAAGAACCATTCTGGAATTTTGGGACCCTTCTGTTTTGCTGTCACTAGGGTATGCCACTGCTTAATGCAAATCTCATTTCCATGCATAAGCCAAAAAGCTGTCCTCCTGGGTTCTCAACTTAGGCGGGGCTAGAGCAGACAAATGCATCTTCTCCTCAGTGTGATTATCTGGTGTATTATACAGTGCATTGATGTTAGTGCATCAAAATCATATAGCGCAGATAAACTTCAGTGATATATTGGACAGCTCACTTATCTTTGGTGTCATTCTGGAAAATACATGGAGTACTTAGCTAGTTCACTGATTACTAAAATGCCCCAAAAGTGCTTTGAGACCCTACAATACAAAGGTCTATAGAAATGCCCAAGACTTTTAAAACTGTTAAGAGTCAGCTCTTTTGACAGTTTTTATAAGTGTGCAAAAATAAAACGGGTGAAACAATTTGTCATAAATGTGTTATCGCAAATCAGAGATGTTCTCTTGTCTAGCTAATTCCTTTTTTTTTATGCTGGCAATTAGATATATTTTGTTTTTTAAATGTTCCAAACCACAGGCTTAGAATCCCAGTCCAGTAATACTATCCCGTATTGAACATACCTATTTCAAGAATTTCATTTAAATATACATTGAAAATGGAAATAATATCCCTATTGTATTTCCTTGATAACTTGTGAAGTGAAGCATAGCATACAAATGGTATTCTCAGTATTTCAAATAATTATCTTCTTACTGTGTAAGTTCTATTCAGCAAATAAAACCCATCTAGTTTTGTGGTAGATGCAGATCCTGATTATTACATGTTGACAAGGTCATATATCTATTAATTGGATTGGAGATGGGATACAAAATTGCTGTAATTATTGTAATTTTCTAGCTAATTGCAGGGTTGGCGGTGAATATTTTACTTCTAACAAATGAAAAACAGTATTCCGTCTGAAATTGGTTTATAGCATTTTAGACATTTTGTTTTACATCTCTGGTGCTTTTTGCTCGCAAGCTGAGCTCTGTTTCTCAGCAGTTCTGTCACAGAAGCGTAGCTTTGTGCCATTCTGCTCCCGCTCACCTGCACCCGAGGGGTACGGAGTGGTCTCCGTTCGGAGGCAGCATCTCAGTGCATTAGGCTGCGGCTTAAGGGCCTGCTGAGATTTTCCTCTCTTTGTTCTGGTTGCCATGCTACCTCTTTTGTTTGTTTATAGATCACGCCATCGCTCCTCTCCCAGCAAGGGAAAGGTTAGCTAGATCAGGTCCAGCTGGAAAAGTAATATTCATTGGATTCCCTCTTTTCCCATGCACAAACACAGCCTGTACTTTGCGCATGGGGGGGGTTGTGTCAAATTGAATCTTCCCATCTAAATGTGGAAACAAAAATGAGGCTGCCCATACCCCCTATGTTGTTTTGCAATGTGAAAACACAATTCATCGATACAAGTGGTCGATTTATGTTTCTTACCTAGCTCTTTCCCTTTTATGGCTTTTCTGTTACCCAAGTTAAACTTTCTCTTGTTGTATTTCATCAGTTGAGCTGCATTTTTTTTCTAAGCATAAAGTGCACAAGGCGTTTTTTGTGTGTGCCTGCGCGCTTTCTGAGAAGAGGTTGGAAGCTCACTGCAGAAGATTGTTAAAGCAGACTGATGTTTATTCCCTGCTGAAATATAAACTGGAGGCGCAGGTGAAAATTGCCAAACCTAATGAGCAATTTGGCAGATAAGACAGGATGTCAGGCAGTGACAGTTCAGCAGCGGGTGCACTGCCTGTGAACCAAGTTGTTTGTTTCACAGTACTGCATTTAAATATTGTAAATAAAACCCCTTTCCAGCTGCATGAGATATTGTGAAAAGGGTCATCTCTTTGTCTAGTTTTAAGCTATTTAGCTCTGTTAAATAACCAAGGGAGGTCTTGGTTCTTGGTCTTGGTGTGATTATATGTTGCAAGTCTCTCTGAATGTTTCAGCAGTTACAGTTAAAAAGCATTTTTAATGTATAACATTATTTGGAAAATATATTGAGAGGTTTAGAGGACTGATTTTTTTTTTTTTTTTTTTTTNGGTTTTGAGGGTTTTTTTTTTTTTTTTTTTTTTTTTTTTTCCCCCCCCTTTTTCTCCTGGCCCAAAGTAGAGAAGAGTAAGGGGGCTGGGAGATCTTCTTTCTTGCTTTCTTTAGCTGTTTAATGGGAGGGTGTGGAGAAGACAAAGCCCGACTCTCCTCACATGGGCGCATTATTGCTGGAGGCAACAAACACAAGTTGCAACAAGGAAAATTCCATTTAGATATTAGGAAAACAATTTTCACCTCAAGAGCAAAACAGGCTGCTCAAAGACTGAACGTGGCCCTGGGCAACCTGATCTAGCTGGTCCCATTTTGTGTGGAGGGGTCGGACCAAATGACCTCCAGAGATCTCGTCCAACCTCTTAAGTTACCATCTAATTCTGTGACTCCAAATATAATTAATAAAATTAAATGATTTGCTTCTTGAAGCTATTATTTGTAAAAACAAATGATGAAGTGAAATATTTAGCAGACAGTTGTGCAAGTGTATTGTGCATGTAGAGCTTCCCAGCATGGATGGTTTAGTGTTGTACTAGTTTGTGTCAGTGTGACACACATCAGCTGAGGGTGCCTTTTACAAGACTGCTGCTTTTGTTTTCAGGATGTCTTTGGTAGGTTCGTCAGTTCCTTAAAAATTAGATGTGGGGTAATTGTAAGGTTCTCCTAAAGGCTGAAGCGTGAACGTCTCCCCAGAATGCTGGCCATAGGACTTTAAGAAATTACAAGAGCTAGCTAGAAGTGGTGCACTTCAGTGATGTATTTGCTCAAGTGATATGTATTACATGTTTTAGTAGGACTCTTGGTGTCGGTTTCATATTCTGGTCACGGAAGGAGAAAAAACCCAACAGTCTAGATGAGAATATGATGAAGCGAGTGCACAGCTGGCTGTGAAGATGCAGAGGGGCAAAGAATTTGCTGCAGCTTGCTTCGTTGTTTACCCAGCAGCATGGCTATTGCTCTAAGGTTCCCTGTGTGCATGTGTGTTCTTACCCTGCAATAAGCACAAGTTTATTCCTCACAGGTAAAAGCATGCATGCAGACTCTTGCTGTGAGTTTGTTGAGATATTAAAGTTCATGACCTTGCTTGCCTTTGAATTTGTGGATCTCTCTGTGCCCTCAGAGTAGTTTTTAGTAGTTCATTGGCAAATTAGTAGGACATATCAAGTATAGCCCCTGAGGGCTCTCTTAGGTTAAGGACTGTTCAGTATTTTAATAAATCTGAACTGGAATAGAGAGTATTGCATAAAAAGCTAAGAGGGAGTTTCAAGCACTTTGGATGTCAAGGTTTCTGTTCAGCATTCCCTTCATAGATTTATAAACTGTTTTGAAATCAGTGAGATGTGCACAGTCGCTGCATCTAGAAAGGAAAAAGAAATTTGCAAGGCAATGCTAGTGAACAGCTAACTACATCGTAGTGCCAGAAGGTTCTGGGCATTATAGTGCTTCTGGGCATTATGCTCTTCCATCAAAGGATCAAAGGCAGACGCTGTTGTGGGCTGGCATGGCCTAGACTAGCTGCCCTAGCTGAAGTGACCAGTTGTGGTGCCAGATGTGGAGAAACTGTAAACAAGTTGGGGAGAGCTGAAAGATAGCAACAAGAGTAAGATGCTTTGGAGACTATGACCAAGTGTTGGAAGGACAAGTCTTCAAATGGAGTAATTTTTTTCTCATTCTCCATGTCTGCTAAGAGGAGGGCAGTTGGCATTTGATGGGGAAAAGCCATTTTTAGTAACCTGGAGGCCTAAAAAACATTTTTATACCTCATGTAACAAGAAGTCTCTGTGAGAATTGTTCAGAGGTGTGTTCCGTGTGCTGCTGAGCAGTGCTGTGCACTGTGCTGGAAGGCAGGAAGGCAACCGGCTGGTGGTGGCAGATCTGTCCTGTTCCTGGCTAAGCCATTGGCTTGTTTGGTAACCATGAGTGAGCTACTTCTGGAGCCTATTTTAAATGTGTGTGTGTCTTTGCTTAGCATCTCACAATTTGAGTGTTCAAAAGATCTAATACTAAGCAAACCAGTTAAAGGTGTGAGTGCATAAATAAGTGTGTGAATTTCAAGTACTTCAAAATTGCTGTTTTAAATATGGCACTTCACTGATTTGATACAAGTATTTATCTAGAGTCCCAAATGCATATTCTCAGAATTAATTTGTTAATATTTCTAAGTGCCTTTGTTTAAAGGTTTGGAGCACTGCATGTTAGTATGTTGGCAAAGAACTGCAGAGGTGAGTTCCTATTTGTCCTGGTTTCAAAAATGATGATTGTTTCAGCACTCTTTCCCACATGTGGCCATTAGAAACTTTTTCATTCTTGTTTGTATCTCTTTGACTCCTTAGTCGACTGTGAGTCAGTTTTATATATGGAAATAAAGTCATTTTCAAGTGTCGAAGAACTAAGGAAGCAAGAGATTAGAAGAGGGAGGAAGAGAAAGATGAGTTCATCAAAAAACAGATGTTTGGAGCTTTATCAGCTGGAGTTATCTCTAGGGTTAAATAGCTTCTTACAAAATGTAGAGAAAGTCATCCACACTTACAATGAAACATTATGGCTTTACAGGCAATGCTTGCTAAAGTCAATGGGAGGTTTTCCCCTAGCTCCACCTACCTTTGGATGTAGTCAGCTTTCCATGGTGAGTCTCCTCAGTCAGGAGCCTTCATTGGGTGCCCATGATTCCAGTGCAGTTCCAGAAATGAATTCCAAAAAATTTCCTAGCCATCATTCCCAATTCTACTTCCTTGCCAGGTTCTCAGATGTTTCTTTTACTGTGTCTGATAATATGAAAAGAACCTCGAACTTGAGGCTTGCACCGAGCTGTTGGCAGCTGAGTAAGGAAGGTTTCTCATGCATCAGAGTTTGAGGAGAAGATTTAGCAAAGTCTGTTTCCTCACCTTCTGGTGCTCTCGCCGTTCAGGAATTCTGATCACATATATCCCTGTAGCTCTATCAAGCATGTGATTGTTTTAAAGCCAGAGTTATTGAATCAAAAAATCAGTACCAGGTGCTGCTTTCTTCCGTGAGGCTAAATTTGTTCTTTCTACAGCACAGTCCTGACTTGAGTGATCTCCAGTTGGTGTTTTCTCCAAGCATGGTGCTCTGCTGTTAATTTGGGATTGTTGAGCAGTTTAAAAACCATGTGTTTTTGACGAGGCCGTGACACGTTTGTAAAAACAAATGGATTTTAAACTGCTTAAGTTTCTAAATTAACCTTTAATATCTTCAATCTTCTCAATATACCATCAAGCAAAATACTGTAGCTTCTAGTAGGATTAAAAAATCCCTGAAACCAATAAAGTAAAGAATTTTAGAACTCTAGAGGAAACCTAAGTAATCATGAGACATTTCAAGATGTCATTCCATACGGTGAGGGCTTCTATCTTTGCGTACTGATAATGGGGAGTAAAAAAGAGATGGTATTGTATCTGATACGTGGTGGTATTTTGTACCATACCTACACAATGTAGTACAAGAGAGATAATTAGGAAGGGTTATGAAGATGTGAAGTATTGAATTTAAATAGTTTAAGACGTCAGGTTTGGATATTAGTCTAAATTTGACATCTTAAACAGATTTAATGATCACTTGAACAAGAAGCTATTATGGAAATCACAGGTGTATTCTGAGAATGTTTTGATATGCATATGTGGTGGTGTTGGTGTTAGTGTTGTTGGGTTTTATTTTCCCCTACTTTAAATGAAAGGTAACTTTTTCCTTAAGGGAACTGTGGTTTTATGTATACAAAAATGTTATGCCATTTTATCAAATCAAACATTACAGCGTAGCTGCACAATTCCATTGTATTGTGGTATCATGGGTTTAATCCTGTTGTGATAAAGCTGTTTGTTTATTGAAGGAGTTTGTCATCACACATTTATCAATAAGTCTAATAACTCTTTCTATAGATAATTTCTTGATTACTCCTCTATTTCTTGTTGTTTCATTGTAAGCAAACAAGAAGGAGCACAGTGAAGGCAAAGGAACATGAATCTGAAATGAGTAGGCAATGCTTTTTCACAGTACAGACAAGCACTCTGAATTTACTTCATGGAGGCATGTGTACATATTACATTTTTGTTATCCAACAGTTTCTAAAAACCTTGTGCAGTATTTATAGGTGGTACTTCTGAAATGTGATAAAACAGTATGCTTCAAGGCATCCTTAATATCCAGAACCACCAGTCTGCGGGAATAACTGGGATCCCGGTTGCATTTTGCTTTGCTTTGTGGCAACAGCATTGGTCTCTGGCGGGAGTTGACTACTGACATGAGTTACTTGCAGACAATTTGCCAAGAGGAGAGGATGCAGAGTTTGTCAAATGTGCTTAATTATTCACTCGGTCCTAAGCGGGATGATCATATGGAAAGGGTGTTGTAGGGCTAGTGAAGAGTGTTGTGATGCTGGGGGGTCTATGCCTTGCTGTCTGCAGGGTTATACTGTGTTCAATGCAACAGCTAGTGCGTGCCCCCCACCCCCTAAACAAAGGAGGATGTGGATATTTATTACCACAAGCCCAAGGCCGTAAGATATTATACTTAAAGTATATTCTTAATTAGGCTAAACTTGTACTTCAGTGAGAGCATTGTTGCTTGCTTTTGTTCTTAATTCACCAGGGATCTTCTTGCTCCCTTCTTTATTGCATTTGCAACATGTGAACTCACATACTCTTTTTTTCAGACGGGAATGTATTTTGGAGATAGTCCATCTCTTTTGGTGATTACTGGGAAAAAGTTGCTTTAAATTCTGTGTCTTTTGACATGTTCTTTTGAGGGGGATGAAACAGGGACAGATGGCTGGTAGTTGAATAGGCTTGGATTTTAGTTTGTTTTTTATTTACTCTCTCATGGACTAAAAAGGGGTGAAAGATGATACAGAAGTAAAGGAGTGGATGAGAAATAACTTTCCATTAATTTATTGCCGTATTTCATACTTTTAAAAAGATAAAATTTGTTTTTTCTCCCACCCATCTCTTGTTATAAATCTTAAATGAATTGTGTAAGAAATGCTGTGAGTTCATGTTAGGGGCAGATTAAGCATTTAGGGTGAGAATCAAGCATATATATTTAGAAGTACTTTTCTCCAGAGATTTTGGCTCCCAATAGCAGTGGATGCTGTGGAGGTGACAAGCCCAGCTTGAGCCCATGATCCCGGTCTGAGCTGAGACGAGGGATGAGCCCACCACCTGCTCTCCTGCCAGCTCAGCTCAGTGCAGCGCAGCGCAGTGTCCCCGACTGGTCCGCAGGCAGGGCTGCCTTGTCTCCCCCTCTGTGACACTGCGGGGCAGACAGGGTCCCCCTTTGTGACACAGCGGGCACCTTGCTGAGGTGATGTTCACCACCTGGGCTGATGCCAGAGCTCGGCTGTTTGGGATGGGAGGTGGATGGGAACTCGGGCTGTGTTCCAGGTCTGTGTTTCTTGCCTCTGTTATGGATTTAGGTAATGAATTCTGTCAACATTTTTGGATTTATAGGAACTGGAAGTGATTGTATATGTGGGAAGGGAGTTGGGGACCATGTGGGTTTACGAACAAAAGCAAAAAGTGGTGCTTAGGTTAAGATAAAATATTTGTACTACTGCTTGCATGCATACAGTAAAGGGCTGTACAAAGACAGCAACACCAAGCTATTGTGTTAGCTTCTGGAAATTGTGCATATGAGTCGGGGACTAGGCTTCTCAAAACAAACTTTGATCAACCATTAAAACCTTATCCTGTGGGGCTGGATTTGATTCAGCTCTCTGTACAGCACTGTTTGCATCTGGAAGTAAAATTGGGACTCTTTTGGCAATTGCTGGGCAACAGCTGATTCAAAGCAGACAGAACAGATGAGATCAGACTTCAGGTTCTGCATCTGAGCTAAATACTCGAGACAGTCCACTTTCTCAGTCCTGGAGAGGAATGGATACCTCTGGGGTGAGTTCATCTGACCTGTTTTGCACCTTATGTCAGGATGAGACAGAGTATGGCCCAGACTAGCTGTACTGGCTATCCTCCACTGATGAGAGAGAAACAGAGGTGACCAGTTCTGAAACAGATGCCAGTGGATCCCATTCTGCGTGTGATTTACTTCTCACTGTAAAACTAAATTTTTATTTGAAAGATTTTTTAATTTTCTTTTTTTTTCTTTTTTTTTTTTTTTTTTTTTTAAGTGAAGTAAGATGTTGCCTTAAAAGTGGTGATTTGTGTATTTGGAAGAGAACAGCTAAGTGGCATTTTACAAAGCCAAAGGCTTCTCAGTTTGACCCACAGAGCAATTTTGCATGGCCCTAGGAAGTTGCTACATAGCCATAATTATGCTTGGGAAGTATATTTGGGTCGCAGAGAGGATGTCATGCATGCACATAGTTCCACATTAGCTTTTCTCAGAGTAAAATTTGGTTTGAGAAACTTCCATGAAATTTTATGGTTAAACCAACAGCATCATTTGCCTTGGATCTGACACTGGTATCTAGTCACTTTATGCTGTACTACTCCCAAATGGGTAAACCTCTGCAAAGAGGCAGCATTCTCAGACCTTGAGGTGTAACAAGTCATGCCATGTGGCACTGAAAAGCCAGCCTAAATCTGGGGGAACAAGCATGACATGGAGGTAATGAGCACCGAAGGACTTGAGTTGTCTTCACTGCTCTTTGTGGTTGACTGCCTCTGGACCCCATTCCTTTGCGCACCCTGCAGCGTCTGGGAGTGATGGCCATCCTGCCCTTACCACTCTTCAGGGTGTCCCAGCTTCTTGTGGGCTTGGAAGAGGAAAGCTCTCTGAATGGGGGGCTGGGGAAAGGAGCCACCCCTTGAATAGAGGCTATTAAAGTAAATGCCTTTGCAGGTGTGCAGAGAGAATGATGGTGAGCAACAACTACCAAGACTGTTTCAAATGAAATAACATTTGAAGCAATGCTAGCAGTTAATTTTTAGAGGATTATAAAAGAATAAAATTTACGTTCCCCAGTTTCTGGTAAGTTAGAGAATGAGGAGACACACCTGCCTTGTTAACCAGCCCTGTATGAGATACAAATTAATATTTCCATGATTTTTACTAAGTCCTCTTTTGATCTCTCTGCTTTTGGGCTTTTTGGAATCAAAACCTCATAAATGTTTTCTGCATATGAAAGCTTTATCCACCAGATATAAAAATGACGTTAGTTTCTTCTATTCTAGCCCATTTTAAGCTCTGATGTTTAAGACCTTCATTAGATGACAGAGGGATTTTAGGTCAAGCACTGCCTGACTTTTGCAATGATTTCCATCTGAAGGGTCTTGCATAGTGAAGTCTCTTCATGTTTTATTTAAAATTTTAGTTGGGCTCTTGACTCACGGAAAAATAAATAAAAATGAAGGGCTTACTAAGAGTGCCACAGTGAAAAAATTATGGCACTGCTTTTTCAAATGAACTGCATGACATTTATCCGTGAGAAATATCCATTAAGTGAGTGAATAAAGTTATTGCTCTAGTTTGACATAGTAGGCAATATTTCTGTAAGTATTGTACATGCAGATGATTTACCTCTACCTCTGTTTTAAGTTCACCTTTAAAGTAATATAACATAAGTGGACAAAGTCTTCTTGTAATCCTGCTTTCCCATAGCTCTTTGCTATCTTGCTCAAAAGGCAACATTGCAGTGAAGTATTTTCGCTTTGTCCGCCCATAAGGGCAGGAGGAAATCTGTTTGCAGTTGTTGCTGCTACTGAGATAGTATTTCTAGTTTGCACTTCGGCAGTGACCAGGGGTGCGGGACGTGTAGCTGAAGGCTCGGGAAGAGGGTCTCTGCCAGAGCGCCGGCTCTGTGCTGGGCAGGGCTGTCTCCAGGAGCTGGAGGAGGCTGCAGCTGCAAATATGTATAGATGTTTGTTTATTACAGCCTGGGCTGTGTTAGCTGAAGAGTTTATCCAAACCTGTGTGTATCTGTTGGCAATTCATCTATGCAGTAGTACGTTGTAGGGGCAGCAAGTCCAGAAAGCCCATGGAAGAGGAGAGTACCAAAGAAATGCAGGCTTGAGCCGTGTCCTCGGCAGCGCCGGGAGCGAGCAGAAGCACTCCTGAGGGTGCGGGGCAGTGGGTTTGCCGTGGGTGGGCGGCCGTGCCGGGGAGCGTGCCCCAGGCTGCGGGCAGGGCACTGGGCACTGTGCGGGGGCTGGACCCCGCCGTCTCCTTGTTGTACGCACCTGGGTATGTGCCCAGCGGGATGAGCTCACGGAGGAGCGTGGTGCATGCACATGTTAAACTTCTTTGTGCTTCTGTTAGAATTTCCTTAAAATTCTTTATGGCTGAGAGTTTGGGGTAGTATTGTAATACTGATATTTATGCGCTGTTTACCTGGTGTGACTGCTGGTGTACAAGCAAGCTTCTAGGACTCTTCCTTCAATCTGCATTTTACCAGAATGATTTTGTGGATGTGAATTCTTTGCATGGGATTCCTATTATGGGCTGAATTGAATATTAAATTACTCCTCAAACCCTCAAGGCAGTACATCAGCTTCACTCATACTGAGCAATTTGTGCTGTGCTGTATGTGCCATGTACCAGCTTCTGTTTCTGAATTCTCCCAGGGCTAGGATTTTGCACCATTCATTTCCATTTTTCTTTTACTAAAGGTGAAAAATATTTTTAATGAAGTATTTTAATTTGTTCTCATGTTATGGGCTTGTGTTCTCCCCTCCACTCATCCAGGTTTCACCAGATGTTTTAAATACTTTCTGAGTACATGTGCTTTCAAGGTTTTTCTGCAAATCCAGTCGTGTTTAACAGGCACTGAGTCTTTGTGAATCAATGTTGTGTTTTTCTCTACTTTATGCCTCCCAGTTCTGGCAGATGTCTTGTGTTCTAGGACGAGAGATTTTCAGTGTTTTCTGTATGAAAGCAGATAAGATTGGTACATAGCTAGAATTTCCTCAGAAAGGAACAGAGTTTCAGACCTCCATGGGAGGAAGGAATTTCATTGACCACATGTTTTGTAGAATTTAGTAAGTTTAGTAACTAATTAAATCCAATAATGCATCTTATGCTGTATCAAAAGTGATGGCTTTTGTAAGTAAAACTGTGCTTGTGTTTTTTATTTACTTTGCCTCCTTTTTTTTTTTTTTTAAACTTAAGAGAGTGGCATATGTAACATGTAAAGAAAATATGGTGTTTGCATGATCTTACCTTGGAAAAAGTCCTTGATTTTAAAGTCATAGTTTTAGCAAGATAGATGGTAATTTCCACATGTGCTTAATTCAGAATTTAATTTCCACCTTAACCAGCCAGATTAAATCTATTTGTTTCATTTTAGCTGTACCTATTTTCTTATTGTTTTTACTTGCACTGCAATATAAATTCTCTGTTCTGTGTTTACTTACTTGATTTTTTTCTGTCATTTACTTTTAAGACACCTGAAGGGTCATTTTTAACAATGGGAAGTGAGGAAATGTCAAAGGTAGGGCTGATGATTAAGGCTCTTCGTGTGCTCTGTGCTTTCTGTCTGTAGTTATCAAGCTGTAGAATGTGAGATGCTCAGCATGTGTGACGGGGACAAGGCTTTAACCCGAGAGAAGGTTAGCTGGTGACTTGCTCCTTCCTTCTGTTTCCATTTGCTGACTTCTAGATTGAGAACCCAGTGCAGCTGGGTTAACTTGATGCCTCATTTTAGAAAGGAGACAACCACTTCATATCAGTCGGTGATCAGAAATAGAGGCAGAAAGGAAAAGAGAAGGCATGAAGAATTAAAGAACAAAGAAGCATGGATCAGACAAGAAAAAAAAAAGAGAAGAGGAGCTAGTGGCAGAGAATGCTTACCTCCCTGGGGACAAATAGAAATACATAACTGTTTCCTTGATGTTATTTTGCCATATAAACAATTATCCTAGGAGCCATGTAAATGATTTATGATTATGAGAGAGGAGTAGGTTTCTCCTGTCCTTGCTCTCTCCCTTTCTTTCTCTTTGCAAAACTATCTATAGAATCGGGGACCTGGTCCATGCCAGAAACTGCAAAAAAAGCTAAAGACATGAAAAGGAAAGATAATCCCACATGATTACACTTTTGTTATTTCTCAAGTGTTAATCACAAAATGAAAAATGGTATTGTGTGTAATCTTAGATTTGTATAAGTGCATGATGACATTTTGAATTACCTTTCCTGAAACACAAACTGTGGATGTCTCAGACGTAGAAGACATTCAATGAATTGCAGAGCTTTAAAAATGACAGTCCTGGGGCTTTGATGGATTCTCTGTCTCCTGAAGTCTTGAAATTAAAGTCAATATTTTTCTGTATTTCCAACAGAAGTTAAAAGACTAAATGCAGACATTATTGCACAGTGTACCTGGGCTTATATAGGTGTTTGACAGGATGATCACAGGGTGTCTTCAGGATGTGAGTTATGAGGCTTGTTTGGAGTCTTGCTGTAGTGCTGCAGTGTGTGTAGAGAGTGATTCTTCGCATACTTGGACTCGTGCTTTTCTCATTTAACATTCTTCTGTATTTGTTTTCTTAACATTTTCTTTTTTGGTGCAGTTTTTCCAGCTGCACTCTCTCCCTGTTTATAGTGTCCATTCCAGACGGTTCTGTAGTCTTTCCATCCCATCTGCCATAGCCTCTCTTTCTCTGGCTATACTGCCATAATACCCTTTTCGCCTGCAAACCCTCCAGCAATCTCGTTTCTCATTCATCCATACCCTGTTTTGTTTGTAGGTGGTGAGTGTGGGGTTTTGGGTGTTTTTTCTCTCTCTTCTTTTT
>VYXH01011300.1:931617-969987 GCA_013397275.1 Burhinus bistriatus | reverse complement strand
TTTTTTTTTTTTTGGTAGAAGTAAAAGGAGGAAATTTGCTTTAAAGGTTTTTTGCATCTGCTTTTCGATTCCGTTCCTTCTTAGTGCAGACTAAGGAGGATAGACAGCATCTGGTTCCATCACCTTGGCTTGGGCTGGTCTTGCTCTCCTGTGGGACTGGCTGGTGACAGAGCTGCTACCCAGGAAACCACCAGGGCTGATAAAAATTCTGCATTAACTTTTTACACTTTCTTGGCCCTTTAACAGAAGCTGATCTGTTTTGACTCAGCTGAAAAATGGACATCTTGAGCCCTTCCCAGAGGATGTCTCCTTTTTACCATACTTCATGGCCAACTGCTGATGTAGCTGTACCACAAAAAATTCCCAAGACTATATTTTGCAACAATGGCTTCAAGTGTGGTCTGACTTAATTAGTAGGAAAAACCAGCTTATATCTCTGGCTGTATTAGGAGCTTCACGCTGTTTATTGTTGAACCTTCAAGGCAGAATACAGTTTACCTTACAGATGTGGAGGGATATTTTTGAAAGAATAATAGGTTAAAGATGTAAGCCACCACATAAATGCTAAGTATGATTACAAAATGCAAAAATGATGATGATATAAAATCCTGTGAGGAAAGCCGTGTAAGAGCGCCTGTGGTTCTAGGTTTTTATCCCTTTGCTTTTACAGCAATAGACTAAAAAAATGCTTATGCAGTATTAATCCAGGATATACAGCAAACTGGCGTTTGGAAGCATTCAATTTTCTTCATAATTGCTCTCCATTCACTTGGCCGATTATCAGTAATTTCAGGGAATTAGAGATGCTCCTCTTAGAAGTTTCTAGTGAACTCTTTAGAATTGTCAAACAATAAGAAACCTGCACTTAGGCAGCAATTTTCCCTCTCGCTGTCCTTAACGCTAATGTTGGATCGCTATTTGGAAAGGCTAGACAAGCAAACTGCCATGTAGTAAATCACTAGGAATTTTTTTTTTCGGTGTCATGCTAGTGAGGGAATTTTGATCCAAGAATTTTTGTGTTTGTTTTGTTCGTTCAAAGACATTTATCCTCCAGTTTGGGTCCAGAGAGGTTGTTTTTTCTTGGTAGCAGGATCTGCAAAAGTATATTTTGTTAAAAAAAGTTAATACTGTAATTTTGTAGATTAAGCTTGTATTTCTTTAGTCATCTTCAGGTGAGTCCCACAAGAATTGTAATTCAGTGTCTGATGTCCAGGTCTTCCCTTTTCTTCTGCTGTAAAATGAAAAGTGAAAAAATTTTTAAGACCCCTCCATAATGGTGTTGTGAAGTGCCATTTACTGAAAAAGGTGTCTTTCCGTCCTCTCTGAATGCGTCACAGGACTTCCTAAAGCACAAAGTGTGTGCAGGGACAAGAGCTGCAAGCCTTCTGTGGTCAGAAAAGGGTGTTGGAGTATTTGATGGGGATGTCTGCGACAGCGTGATTCAGTCACCCGGTGGGATATGTTATGTACCTGCATATAGGTTATAGCTGTGCTGAGCAGCAGCATCCCTCTGTCTCTCAGCCTCTGTCTGTCCCTGTCTCCTGGAGTTAGCAGGCCAAGGGGACCAACATCCCAACGCTGTCCCTGTGCCAGCCAGGAGTGAGGAGTGTCAACATCTGCATGAGTGTGGGCTCAGGTAGTTTTGGCTCCTATTCCTCTCAGTGTACTGCTTCCCAGCCCCGCTGAGGTGCTGCTGCTGAAGGGAGCAGCAGAGCTCTTGGAGATGTTTAACTGCTTTTCTCCCCAGCTATGTGGAAAATGTATTACACTTCATTTTTTTTTTTTTTAGTCCAGTAGTTGTAGTTGAGATAACCCAATTGCTTCTGAGGAACATGAGAGCACCCTTGCTTTAGACAAATGGTTTTGCTAATCTCAGAAAAAGCAAATATACTCGTTTGGTTTATTTTAATCTGCCCTACATTAGAATTGCCACAGTAATCACACAGAAAGTGGAATGACGGTTGTAATCCAAGAACTGATAAAAACTGTGGAAGGTGAGTGAGGGGTGCTTGATGCTGAGTGTGGAACGGGGAGCAGCCCAACCTGCCCTCCTGTCCAGCAGCAACGTGTTTTGTAATACCTGCACCCAAGAGTCATTCCTTCACGAGTGGCCTTTCCTCTTGCTGGCTTTTGCACGATGAAGAAGAGCCCCTCTCTTAGAAATGTTCTGCTATGGAGAGGTGGAGACAACCTTCCATTGTTAAGGTTCAGACTTGATTTCCCACGTGTGCTTAGGCTTGGTTCCCTTCTTAAACTTTTTGAGGAGATTTGCATTTTGCATGTGTTGTGTGACTAATGGATAAATTTTCTCTGCCCCTAAATTTGAACTTTGAGTCTAAGAGAAAGGATGTTGAACATCTTTTGGAAGTATTTTCAAATGCTTTAAAAATACATAAATCCAAATCTCATCTGAGACACAAAAGTGAACTATGTAATGAATTAATAACTTTTAAAATAGTTTTACAAATTCCAGAGAAGAAACACAAAGTAATGAACTTGTTCTCAGAAAGCTGTTTAGTTTCAGAAACATTTAAGTAATATTTTTGGTATTTATGTGAATGATACAGAAGAGAATGTTTCGGTTTCTGTACGGACAAGATCCCAGCTAAAACTAATGTGTGTCTGTATGAATGCAAATTTACTTTTGTTCTGGGGTGACCTTAACATCTGCGTGAGGGTTCTTTGTTTTAAATAGCCTTTTTATTCGTAGTGACGAGTAAGTATCTTAGATATTATTTAATGTGGCAGATTTTTTTGATATCACATATGACATATGAAATACACCAGCTGTCATATAGTTGTTAAAATAATCTGCCTTCAGAGATTACATAGGTAACTAAACAATAACAAGCTATTTCTCCGCTGTCTTATTTTACATGAAATTAATGACAACTACTTTTATTAAACACTAAGGTAGGTTTTAGTCAGAGGTACCATGTTAATGTAAAAATAGTGTAATTTGGCAAAATACACGTGAACAATTTCTTACAGTTAACTTTCAGATTTTGAACTAAACACTTCAAAAAACAGAGGCGGTTTCCTGCTAGAACTAGCACATTGACTGCTTGATGATCCTATGGATGTTCTCCTACTCACAGTCATTTGTACATCTTCCCCGTGTTTGTTCTGTGAATGTCCAGATGCTGTGTACAAACCTCATAAGGATGCATGGATTGAAAAATCAATATGCTAGGGAGGTCTTAATACCAGAAAGCTTTCTAAATTCTAATGTAAGATAAAAATGATGATGCTAAGACTTGTTCCCTAAAATCCATTGCTCTCAGGTGGGTTAAAGAAGTAACTCCATTAGTACAGGAGATGGCTCTCTTCTCCTGTGGCTTTCTTTTAGTGGTTATGCAAGATAACTTTCTTTCTGTTGAGGAGAGGAAAATATCTGACTTGCATTTTGCAGAACCTTTGTGAAGGACTTAAGTTAGAAAATATTATTACGGTGATTTTTATTTTTGGTCATAGTGGCAGCATCTTACAGAGGTGCAGCTACAAGTGGGTTAGGGGAAACCTGCGGATGCTGAGGATTGGTCACCGTAGTGCTCTTAGTTGTCCTGACTGTGGTATCAAAGTGCAGCTTGGGCGCTCTCATCCAGAAGGCGTAGCTCCTGCTTTGCATCTCCATGTTGACAGTTGGATGGATAGTGACCCTTCCACGATCCTGTTTTACTCCTGGATATATTTTCTCTTTGACTGAGGTTGTCACCCATGACGCTGCAGGGCTGTGTGTGGGTGTGAGGCACTCGGGGAGGTGAGTACTCTGTCCATCAGCCCACGTGCAGGCAGCCCTGGCTACAGCCTCACGTGGACTAGAGGAACTGTAGTGCCTTTGTTTCCCCGGTTTCTCTTCTGTCCATCCTTGCTAGGTGTTTTGTCGCCTTGTCTTTCTGCAGGGAGGCCTTGGAGAGAGGAAGGTGCATGTAGTAGTAGCACAGGGCACTTAACTGGGTTCAGGTGCAGAAGGAGCAACAGCCTCCAATTATTCATGCTAATGGAAGAGGACCAAGTAATACACGCTGGTTGTCCTTTCCTTTTCTCATTTCAATGTATTGATACATTTTGGGCTACAGAGCAATAAATACATTATTAATCTCCTTTGAAGAATGAAATGGAATGAAAGCTCCTTAACAGTATAAAATGAATAATAATCATCATAATTTTAAAAATACTAACAATTTTTGTAAAATAAAATTTGTCCGCCTCATGTTCCCTTACTGCATGCAGATATTTGAAGTTGTTGTAGCACATTCTAGGATGACAAGGAGGGAGGCTTGTGGTGTGGAGACAGCTTGGAAAAGTTAGCTGCTGGGAACCTGACAAATTTTGGCATGAAGTATATACCATAGTATTTCAGTAAATATCTTCTGTTAGTTCTGGCTAAAGCTGTTTCTCCACTAAGAAAGATGATCTTAATCTCTGGGCTAGAACCAATCACAAATTATAGTGAAAATTGGCAACTGCAAGCATGAAAAATCATTGATCCAAAAATTCATGAACTGTCTTTCATGTAGTGAGATTTCTTTTTGAACTTCAGCTGAGGCTCCTTCTATTTGCTTATACTTGGTTTTGAACTTTTAGGAATAATTTTTGACTCTCTTCAGCCTTGGCAAAGTGAAATTAAAAAAAAGGAGTGAGAGGTATGTAATTAAGCATGCAGCGTAACCGCATGTTTCCAGGGTTGTAAAAGGGAGGAGAGAAAAAAAAGGGGAGGGGCGGTGGAGAAAAAGGGGGGGCAGGGGGGAGATATATGTTGTCAAAGTTTCTCTGAGGTGTAGAAAATTTTCTACATTTCCAGAAGAGAACAACTCAGGCTCCCTGTTTGTTAGGAACTTTGTAAAGTACATATAAAGATAGATAGGAATGCTCAACTTTGCACGTGCTTCAAGCAGCAGCTAGTCTCCTACTGCTCATTAGGCATGGTTTTATAAAGAAGGGAATGTAGTTTATTATTATAATCTGTTTCTAGTAAAGAAGAAGAATTAAAGATATCTGTTGGTCTGTCACCCCTTGGAGAACAGCAGATGTTCTGTTTTACTGTCCTGTTGTGGGCGTTATCCAAATAATTTAACTAACAACTTCCCATGTAGTCTAAATTGTCTTACTCCCTACTTGGCTACCGGGAACACCAGAGTTTTCTGCAGAAAGTGATCTTTAACCTTGAGAGTTAATGAGAAGACTTCAGCTTGTTGTGCTGATAGCTGGAGCTTCTTATGCCCCACTCCATGTAATTGGAAAGAGCGTGTTTGGATGCTGTTAGGTTTGTGTAGTCCCCAAACTTCGCAGCTTCCCAGACTGTTCTCCGACCTAGCCCCAGTGAAAGGTCAGGCACAGCATCGCGTCATTTTGCAGACAGACGCACTATCTGCCCTCCCATGTCATGGGCATGGCAGCTCTGCTGCCGTGCATCCCCTGTGGATGAGGAGGGTTGATGGCATTTCATCTCATTACTTAAACACGCAAATACTTGATTTGTCTTTGGGGATCCAGCTTGATACTTGTAGCTGAATGACAGACAATAACATTCTTGAGATCTTTATGCTCTGTGCTTTGCCTTTGAGCTGTATTAGTCCCTGCGTGCAGAAGAGCCTTCTGCTAAAAATTGTCTATCTGAGCACATGGGGTGGCATGACATGGCCTTTTCCTAGTTCTGCTTGAGATCTTTTCTTGGTCATCAGCAGCAGATACGAGCTTAGCAAAACATTAACTCGCAGAGATTTGGTAACACTTTAAATGAGAGTGTGTTTTATGAATGTACCAGCATGTTTCTAATAATCCTAGTAAATGTTTCTGTCATGGAAACAAGAACAAGTACCATTAAAATTGCAGAAGTTGTTAGTAATTTTAATAGTTTTTCAGGACTATGTTCACTCTGTGTTATTATAGATTTTGTAATTTTTTTTTTTTTTTCCATGTCGGAAACTCGGTAGTGTGCAGTAGAGGCTGTTCCTTCCCACACATTCTTTTTTCTTTAAATTTTGTTCATATAGCTATGAAAATGCACGCACAGATAATTTCTGACCAAAAAAACCCCCTTTAAATTATTAATAGCCAAGTTTTCTTGGTTGTCATAACTATTATGCTTCAGGTGAAAATCTATCTAAATAATTTCTATAATGAAGCTATGTGGATTTTGGGGTAACGGACGTTCAGATCCACCTCCAGGTACTAATATCCCAAAATTGTTGCCTTCTCCAGCCTGACCAGTGGCCTGCAAGCTGGATGTAAGCAATCACTTTTACATCTCGGAAAAACCCCAGCTGGGTGTTTGACAATTCCTGTACTTCTCCGCAGTGGAGAGGGGCTGGAGCCAGCCATGCTTGCCCAGCCTGCAGGGAGGAGAGGCCAGGTGCCCAGTGCCTGCTCCACCGTGAGGAGGTTCTGCTCCATGGAAATGTGGAGGTGCGCCAAACACTTCCGAAGATGGATGGCAAAGAAATACCTCTTCCCTCACTGTTTCAAACATAAATGAGGTAAACAACCATCATGCATAACTTGTTAACAGTTCACGTAGTCAAGAGACTGATAGCATCCTGCTGCTGCCTATTATTTACCATAACCTGTCTACACACTGGACTGTTCGGTGATGTGATGTCTTTACTAATCCAGAAGTTTGGTTGTGGTTTTTTTCCCTTCTAAACCCCAGTAGAAATGCCATAGGTTAGGTTTTAATTTCGTTGCTGTTTGCCCAGGAAAACGGCTGGTGGGTAGGGTTTCCTTCGCCGGGCAGGAGCCGCAGAGGTGATGCTGAGGGGCAGCACGGGGGCTCTGCAGTGCTCTAGGGCAGTGCAGACCGTTACCTTCCTGAAAAGTCAATTAGTGCTGTAATTCATGAGCCAGTGGATCCAGCATTAGGGTTCTGATGGAGAGTAGGGAAGAAGAGTCCCATACCAGCTTTGTAAGGACTTGTGTAACAACAAGTCCCTTGCTAGTTACATGCATACCTACTGAATTGCAATTAAGCAAGTTTAACTCTTTGATATCTGGATATAATCCACATAGGAATTCCCATCTCACATACGAGGTGATGTAGTGATGGATGAAGCTGTGTCAGCAACAGATGTTGATAGAAAGTTGATTCTAGTATAAGTCAAGAAAAGGATATAGACTGACAAGTCATTCTGAACCCCTAATATCTGGTACTGCAAGTAATGGCACTTTTACCCACCCCTTTTTCTCTCATAAAGGCACAATGATGGCCTGGGGACCAGAAGGGGGGCACGACATTGGCAACCACAGCAGGTTTTCTCTGGCTGAAACTCACTGATGAAAGAACTGTAACATGTATTACACACGTTATATCATTCCTGGTTCTTCCCAACTGAGCTCTTCAAGTTACAATCTAAATCCTCTTGTTGCACCTGTATTTCTTCCCCTCTGTCCAGGAAAAAGTTGCAAACTTCTTCCTCCAAGTGAGCCTTTCTGAGCCTACCCAAAGCATTTAGATCATAAACAATATACAGTTTTCACATCACTGCATTATGTTGACTAACAGGAGCTATTTTACCATTCAGTTTTAGGGGATTTTTCAAAGTTGGGGTAGGAAAAATATCTGCCAACTTCCTTCCTGTGTCTCAGAGTGGTGAAGCATTATCAACTCAAAGCAGCTAGAATTTGCTCCTGTCACTGCAAACCCTTGCCTGCGCTGCAAAATGACTTGTGAATGCAGATACAAAATACAGTGTCTTCATTATAATATAACTAAATATCAGTCAGAGTCTTACTAACAAGTCATGATCTTTGATGTAAGCAGGAAGACTTCAGCAGTAGCAAAGTTGATGATGCTTCTAGTGTCACACAAGTGTTTCAAGAAGTAATGAGCGGAATGCTATTTTGCAAAAAATTTGTAGTATCTGGGGGACTAGAAGTGCATTTTTCCTAGATTTGTGGCAATAGTGTGAAAATAGGTAAAGAGGTAATGCATCATGTTTTAAGGAAATCCTTGAAGAATGTACCCAAAAAACTGAAACTGCAGCTCATTAAAACATACTGAAACATAATTTTTTGACAGAGATGAGTAGAACATTTGTAAGATCTGACATCTTTGTCTTTTCTTTTGGCATGCAAAGATATTTGCATTTTAGAAAAAAGCCCAGAGAAAGGAGATGGAGAGGGTGTAGGTAATTAAATTTTAATTTCAGTTTTAAAGATCTTTGTCTAATTAGCTTTAAAAGTCAGTGTCTAAGTAAATTGAGTTTCAAGGTGCAATCATCTTTTTCCTCCTGGATCTCAGTATTCAAAAGTAAGAATAAAGAATATTGGAGAAATAGAAGGAAGATTGTTATTTTAAAGGCCTTTCAAGATAAGGATTTAACATTACCTCATTATTAAAATATAACCCTGGCAGGTTGATGTTTTCTTATTTTTGAATTTCAAAGTCATTGAGCAATCATGGTTGGGAAAATGGAAAACTTAGGTTCTATTAAAAGAAATTGAAAATGATACTAAGAAGGTAAGGACTTTTCTTCTTTCTTTTGCTTTGCAATAAGACTTTTTTTGGTGGCTTGGTTGCGTTCTTTTCACTGCTGTCCATTCTTCCAGAGATGTTCTTACTTTTCTATGAGTCATTTTTGATCATAGACATGCTAATATAATGTCTTCTATTTCTTAAAGGTCTGCTAGCGTGCAGTGGGTTTTTTGTTTGTACATTTTACACAGCCAAGTGTATTTTCTCTACGTTTATGTGATGGTTAGAGACATACGCACACCTGTCAGATTTTGCAGGCTGAGTGTAAGAGTCCCACGACCTGCCTTGTTCATCTGCCATCTGCTAGACCACGTTGTGCATTTTTAGTTCCATGGTACGGCCTCTGCCCCACTCCTGATGTGGCTGCCTGCCACACCTCCAACTGCACGGCGCAGAATAATTGTGATTTGTCATGATTTTTATGTGTGAATGCTTATAAATGTGCCATTTTTAAGCTAAAGAAAGCAGAGAACAGTATTTCATAACATTGAAAATATGTCTGTGAGGAAGTACATAAGCTGCTGTTTGAAGATGAATAGCTAGAAGAATAACTGAGAACAGTTGGGTTTGTACATGAAGTAGTTATAAATATCTGGAATTGTGTGATGTTAATGATTTTTTTCTCTGTAAGACAAATGGCAGTCTTGTTTTTTAACCAAGAGTTCTGAATGTAGAGAAATTCATTTTAGAAGTTGATGTTTTTTAGCATAAGTATGTTTTCAAGTAGAGAAATGCTAATTATCTAAACTATGTCATCTTAATCTTTCTTGTAATTCTGAAAGAGGACTGTCAACACTAGATAGTTGGCATTTGTAGGTGAATGATGCACAATTGATGTAATATTTGCAAATGTGATAGAAATTTAGCATCTTGGAAATTCCAAGTTAATGTGAGCATAAACACTTCAGTATGGTTTGAAAATCAGCATAGAAATCTTAAAAGTTGGAGGCAGTCTTAGTCTAGAGATTGTTGTCCAGTAGGCTGTCATGAGGATTCCTGTTACTTTTGGTTTTATTTAACATCTTTAAATCTGGGAGAAGCAGTACTGTAAATAGTATGTTAATTAAATTTCCAGATGTTGATAAACTAGGAAAGGAGAATAATATGAACGGAGGAAAGATAAATACCTCAATAGAGATGTAGCACACATACAGGAAAAATACAATTTAATTCAGCCTGAATTAATAGAAGCTAATGTATAAGAATATTGATCTAAACTGAACATATACTTTAATTAACAAGACATAGATGCTGAAGTGAGGCTATAGAAAAAGTTTTACGATTTCTGTGGATGTTCTGGATTGATACCATGATAATAAAATACCCAAATCTGATTATTGTTGACTATGTATTAGTGTCAATGTTAAAAAAAAAAACAGGGAGGATACTCCCTGTAAGACAGTGCGGAGCGTATTTCATAAGAGAAATACACTATTCTGGGTGTCTTCTGAACAAGTTAGGACCAGAATAATATTTACAAAAGTGAACAGCAACAGAGAATTAAGAGAGGCAGAGGTAAAGTTACGTGTTGTGTAGCACCGTTTAGGGGAGAAATGCTATAATTGTCAGTGATACATGAAAGGAAAAGATAGTTTTGTAAGTGAAGGGGAGATAACTAGTAACAGGAGGATAAAATTGGGGAAAATAATACAGATTCAGAAAAAAAAATACTGAAAATTTTGACCAAGTAAAGAGTATTCATATTGGGAAATGCTGGATTTTTTTTTTATTAAATAATAGTTACTTAGAAGTGGAATGGATTCTAGGGGACAGAAAAATAACGCTCTGGGCCATGAAGAGAGAGTGGGTGGTGTGTTACAGATATCCTCTGCCTTTGCTGTCATGTCCAAAAATACGTTTCTGAAAAGATCTGTGACTGGTAGTGTCTTTGCAGTGCTACTGTTTTGCATCCCTCCCAGCAGCCACCTCCGTATCGCATGCCTGAGTTTGCTTCTGCAGGACAGCTGATGCAGTTCTCCAGAGAGTAATTCTTCACCTCTTGGAACTGCTTATGTTTTCGGTATTTTTTCTAATTCGAGATGCCTACATTTGATTTGCACTGTTTTGTTAATCTTGTAGAGAAGTGCTGGCTTATGTTAGCTGCTGCTAGAGTTTAATGCAGTTTGTAGATAAGTTCACAGTCAGCTCGTTTCTGTCTCCAACTGTTTTTCTTCTACCTGACGAGAAAAAGCTTTGAAAACCTGTGTGGTAGTCCAGTTTGCAACCGCCTCAGTGGTCTTTGGAAGTTACCATCATTTTCTCTCTAGAGGTTTGCAAGAATGAAAGTTGAACTGATTTGGGGATTTGAGCTTTTGAAGGTCATAAGGAGTGTTTGGCTCTTGCTGTGTCCAGCTGAGTGGAACGAGGAGCTGAACTGAACCTACTGAAATTACAACCAGAGCTCGGGGAGCTCTGCTGGAGTGTGAAACTCAAAGCTAATCTAAATATTTTTTAAAAGATATTTAAGTTAAATATAGACAAAGTCTTAACTTATCGTTTCAAGTACTTTAAGCTGAAAGAACCAGTCCTGCTTTCCTGAGCCCCAGGGTGACACTGATTCACCCCTTCTCTTGGATTCCAGATGAGGATTTGAGCGGTATGATGAGCTGGATGGGCAACAGAGGCAGTAAAACTGAGTCTCTGTCTCCCATCCCCAGAGCAGTTTCTTGATGCTGAGGTAGGATTTATGTGTGTCTTGTTGTATACCACACACCCCAACGTAAATACATATCTATGGGCTCACTTTGAGGAACTCTTGTCTTTCCATGTTGAAAGCTCCTCTTTCCCACAGAGTTTTTTGGTTTTACTGAATCGTCGTTTTCCCAGACAAGACTCTATAGATTGTGGAGAGAAAAAAAAACCCCAGTCCTGTTCAGGTCTACTCATCAGTCACAGGCCTGATGGGCTGTGTGAGGTGGCCAGAAACGACCATAAGGTCATTCTTCATTTCTGTGCTTTAATTCACTGCACACCAAACTGCAAGCTGCCAGGGACACTGAGGAGCTGAAACATCAGTTGAAATCTTCACAGAGTAAAATTGGCTTGGCTATGCTATATAAATATGTGTGTGTATTTTTGTAGTCATGCCCTCCAAGCTGACATCTGAGAGGAAATTGGTATGGGAAGGTATATATTAGCTCTGCTCTGAGACCACCATTCTTTGCGCTGAATGCCTGCATGCAGGACGACATATTCAGCTTTATGGATGAAATTTGCCAGATCCTCAAATGCTTTTGCTCGTGAGCATATTTGAAAATCAGAGGAGGTGATGACCCTTTTAAAATAAAAATGGAATTGCTGGCAGGAAGGAAAGGTAAAACTGTGTTCTCAACATTTAAAGATGGTTATAAAATGTGTATTGGCTGTTTTTATAATTTATAGTGAAACTGCTGTTGCTTTTAATAAAATGAGACTTCCAGTCAGAATTTCATGATTATGAATGTGAGCGTTTTGTTATCCAGCTTGGATTTATCCGGCAAATAACCATTTTCTAGCAGAACTGTGGCTATATACATAACTTAATAGGATTCTCTGTCACATATAATTCTTTCTGAAGTTATAGTGTGGGACTCATTGCTGAATACTTCAAGTCCTTGAATGTGGCTCAAGAACTGAGTTAGTGGTAACTTTCATGATTTTTAATTTAATTTTTCCTTAATTCTTAGACTTTAAAAACTTCCTGTAATTCATTATTAGATTTACCGTTTCAAGTGCTTATTTAAAAGGCACCTTAGCTGCAGAAGCAAATCAATATTTACAGTGCATTAGTGCCACAGAGAATTTGAAGCCTTGTGATTAGAGTTCATTGCTGTTTTATCCACTCTTCAAAGAAACCACAGACTTCAAACGGTATCAGCCATCATCCTGGAATCAGTGACATTGCATCGGTCCCATGCGTACTTCATCTTGTGGTTTAATTATTAAGTTCTTTTCCTTTGATTTTCCTTTTAATATTTCAAGTATTTCCTCTTCAAATCTATAAATTCAAGTAAAGCAGAAGATTGTAACCAACAACATATTGGTAGAAAAATCTGTTCAATATATTCTTTTATGGTGTTGTTTTAATGGAGGGTATCAAAACTGAGTTAGAACGATCTCTCAGAATAGAATTGGAGAGAGGAATGCAGGAGATTATATTTACAACTTGTGGTTAACATAGTGTGAATAAGATTTAATTCTTGGATTAATACCTGGAGCGGTATTGATCGTTGCCAAGCAGCATACACTAGAGCTAGCTCCATGTGCTTGTCCCATTCCAGCAATAAAAAAACCTAAATTACTATATGTTTAAATTGCTAGTTTAACTGGGAAATACATAGATCCAACAAACCCGAATTATTCTCATTTATAATTAACTTTATTGTGAAGTTTGGTTAGTAATACAAATTGCATTACCTTATATATGGAACCATTTTCATAAGGAGAGACTGGAATTGATCACGTTGTATCTTTATATTGACAGAATACCATTTATTTTTTTAAAAAAAAGATATGGAGAAGTGTTCAATAAACGTCTGAAAATATCTGAATAACTAACCTTACTAAAATGAAATGGGTCATATTAAAGGGGGCTCATCAATGCGTAGATTTTGTAGAGAAACTTCTCATGTTAATGTTTTCATTGGAGCATATTAATATTTGGGAATTTTGTTTCCTAATTGACTTCCTGTATTGTGAAAAGTCTCTGCTACTTACCATGATGCAAACTCTCAGGTTTTCACTACAAAGCAAAAGGCAAGGCAGTGATAATTGCTCACTCGCCTCCGAAAGTGCTGACTTGAGTTCCAGTTTCTTCCTTTCTTTGTAGACAATTCAGCTTCTCTTCTTACAGAAGTTCACCCAACTGAACTTTTGTTTTCTCAAGGAATTTGACGAAAAAGTGTAAAAATACAAGAACATTTTGCTATCACCGTGCTTATATATAGACATACGAGCATAAGGAGCAAGTGAACTCATGTTTGAAAATTGTAATTCTCTGTTGTAGGGTGGGTAGCTAAGGCAAGCAGGATAATATGCACGGGCTGCTGCTTGGAACAAATATAGATTGGTAGTTTTCTTAAGTGGCACTGCATACTACAGGGCCACTTACTTGCTCAGGCTAATCTAATAAATGCGGGGGTATGTTGAGGGCTCTGCCAGCAGCACCGTCACCGCTGCTAATGGGTCGCTTCGTTGCACGCTGTGGGGCCGCTGCTGGGACTGCAGCTGTGCCACCCTTGTTACAGGGATCTCTTGTGATTTGGTAGTGTACTTTTATTGTTTGCCGTCTGGGGGGAAATGAGAGGCTTTACCTTCAGCTGCTTCATGAAACTTGAAGTAGTTGAAGACAAGGCAATCCAAGAAAACCCCCCTGAGTTTGTGAGTGTATACTGAGTAATCAAAATTGAAGTAGAGTTAACTCAGAGCATAAATACTTTTCTGTGTAATTAAAGTGTTCTTTCTTGAAATACTCTTTTAACTACTTCTAGTTCTGTTACATATATAAAAATGTGTACAAATGTACATATTTACAAAAGAAAACATTTTATTTGCTAGAAATTAACTGTTGTGAATATTTTTGTTATGAAAATAATAATAATAAAAATAATAATAAAAGAATTTTCAAAGGAAAGAGAACTAATACAACGATTGTGGGAGAAAACATAAATTAATTCTTTCTTATTCTTGTATACCAGGGTGGACATGAAATAGAATGAGTTTGGTGTTTTGTCCTGTAACACTTGTGTGTACCTCAGCAGCATGAGTCCTAGTTGTTTAAGAAAAAATAAAATGCTCACACATTTTCTCTGTGTGGCATGACTTACTGTACTTCTCACTGTCTTTATAATGGCACACAAAGTAAGAGTCTATATTTTAATACCGTTATATGTAGTGTTAACATAAAGCTATTGTAAAACTTAAAACTAGTCACTTAAACCCCTGTCATTGTGCTTTCCTGCTAGTATTGCGAGAGGTGCACCTTCAACTTCCTCGATGACCGTTTCATCAAAGCATTAAAAAAAAAAAATAGCCTGGTTTTCACTCTTGGGTGTTTCCCAGTGTGCCTTTCCCAGTAACTCTGCTGCTTACGTGTCATAGTTTTCACCTTTTCCTTTTCCACTTTGCATTCAGGGTTCCCAGTGCCACAGTAAAGAGAAATTCAGCTGATAAATCATGTCCTCTCTGTTCTGGTGCTGACTGGGAGAGTGCTAAGAGGTCGCAAATACAGGCAATGAAACTTCTGTTTGGGCAAGGAAACGATAGATATGTGGGTATTTGTTGTAGGATAATGAATGAAATTTGAAAAAATGAAGTAGTATTTCAAGAGAAACTAACCTTAATGTGCCATCAGAGTTTCCAGAATGGATTTGACCTCTACATACATTAAAAAACCCTATCTCTTTCCAATCAGTCTACCTGCCTGCCGCATCATTTATTACTAATGAAATATTTTTCTCTTGTCAGTCATGCCAGCTGGAAGGCTAAGGGAATCAGGGTAAATCAGCACAGATCTTGTTTCAGCTGTCAGGAAGAGGCGAAGAAAGAATGCAGAATAGAAAACAGTCACTTCCATAAGTTTTGAGAAAGAAATGGAGAGTATATTTTAGAAGGTGAGGAGGCTGCCTTTCAATGCAGAGGGGTGGGGGTGCAGCTTCTTGCAATCACGTTGTGCTGGCAGTGCCCATGCGGCAGCCGTGGCAGTGGGGTGGGGGACACGTCATCCTAGTCCACCCCGTACTTTGTCACCAGGCTGTTGAATTTAGACCTTCGGCTACTTGCTCTTTAAAAGCATCTTAGTAAGTCATCTTAGTGTCTTAGTTGTTCAAGCTTTTTTCCCCCTCCCCAAGGGTTTTCTTTCCCCAAGGGTTTTTTTTTTTCCAAGTTGTTCAAACTGGTTTTTTATTTTACACTACAACCGACAGATAGCGATGCTGTGTTCGTACATGTAAAGCCAACGAGCTGTGCTAGGTTCAAAGAGTTTGGTTTTGCCCTTGTTTTCTCCTTGTGCGGCCAAGCAGCAAGGCTGCGATTTTGAGGAAACAGACCTTGTTCTTGAGGAACTATGCTGAGGTCAATAACTCCTTACTCTGTGAAACCACATTTGGTCAAAACCACCCATCCAGAGCTTGAAAAAATATTTTTCTTATGTAAAAACCATTTTAAATCTAGTCAGTGTTTATTTACTGTCTTTTTTTATTCTTCAGATATGCCTCTTCATGTCCGACGTAGTAGTGACCCTGCACTGATTGGCCTCTCAACCTCTGTAAGTGATACAAATTTTTCTTCGGAAGAGCCTTCACGGAAAAACCCTACAAGGTGGTCCACAACAGCAGGCTTTCTCAAGCAGAACACCCCTGGTGTACCCAGTGCTCATGAAAGAAAGGTATATTTCTTTTCCCCTCTTTATCCAATAAATGACAAATGTGCATGAATCTTGAATTGCTGTTTTGTCCTTCTCTCACCTGCTCCTCATTTAAACTTGTGTTTTCTGACCACCAAACCCCATCATCAGCAGAGGAGTGTTTGAGTCACACACATTTCCTGCCTTCTGGAAACTCTTGGTGATGCCCACAGCAGGGGCTCTAAAAACTTGATTTTGCCATTAACTTTAGTTGATGCTCTGATTACTCATTACTCTGCAAAGCAGGGCCTAAATGCTGTCATGCATTTTCTTTGAATGCAAATAGGTCATGTCTATAAAGATTTTTTGCTGATCTCCATAGAAGTCCTACTGTCGCTGAATAATCTGCCTGCCCACAGCTGGTCTGGTCTGTCTTTCTGACATAGCATTGCTAGTTTTTACTTTCTGAGGCACTAGTCAAGTAATACAAAACACAAATTACAAATGCAGTCTCTCCTTGATGACATTCTTAAACCTAAAACAGTGAAACGCAGAGTGAGTATTTTTTCCTTCATTTTTTCATTATGATTTCAGTATCTCTACGTGAATTGCATTATTAGCTAGAGAAGTCAGCAGGAAGCTCTCTTCTCAGTGCATTATTGAAAAAAAATTTGGAAGAAATATTCCGTTTTGTACAGCCCCCGACATTACCCATAATTGTGGTGGCAACTTGCAAACAAACTCACAATGAAAAACGTGTATGTTTTCCAATAAAAATGAATGATTTTTAAAGAAAGTTGCACTTTTGGTTACTATTCTGACTGCGCAGCACAAAATCCTGTTGGAAAATACGCAGCTTATTACAGCTATTTTATTTTTTTCTGTATTATTATTAATTCTGCGTAGTATAAATGCAAACGAAGACACTGCAGCCAGGGCTCCCACACCCCAAATAAAGACAACTTTACATGCTGCTAATGAACTGAAGGATCTTCAGTGGGCTTTTGGTTATTTCAAAAACACCTATAAAAGCACAGTGCTCGTAGGCATTGAGGTCCACGTTCTTACAGAGGTGTTAATTTAACATGATATCATTAGGTCTCTGCTTGATCAGGACTTTGGGTAGGTAATGGTATATTTTCTGTAACTTGTACTCTTGTGGTACAGAACTGCATGTTGTTTTCAAAAATATCTTTATAATGTTCTGATTTGGAGAATAAAAATGATAATCTAATCCATTTGAAGTGTTAAAATTTTCAGTTAATTTTTCTGAAACCATAATGAGACTGCAGTTCATTACTCCACAAGCATAGATATGGAGAGCCATACACAGCATAATCAGATTTCTTTGCGTGTCTGAAGTTAGCAGAAATTGGAAAGAATTGAACAGCAGCTAATCTTTCACACTAGTCTTCTTGCATCATTAGTTGTTCAGCATGTACTTACTCCTGATTTTCGTGAAAAATATTTCATGTCTACTGGACCGTGGTGACCAAACTGGAAAGGAGCACATGTGGTCTTGTGTAGTGATGGGAAGCAAGGCACAAGAGAACATTAAGTCAAGAATATCAGAAAGAACTAATGTAGGTTATTTAGTACAGTAGATACTGATAATTTCTTGTACATTTTTTTTGCACACTTTATACATCAACCCTTTGAATAGAGCAGATCGCCGAGTGCACTGTTTTTAATAGGTAAGATGCAGTGAACAATTGGAATTAAATAGTAATTCCTTGTGCAACATATGTTATGAATTACTCCTGAGTTCATTTGTGCTAGACTGTTTTTTTTGTGTTTTCAGCATGTTGATTTCTTCATGCGAATCAAGATCTTGTAGTGATCCTATTTCTCATAGGAATGGATATTAAGATTTCTGCTTTCCTTTCCCAGTGTTAGCAACAATCTCATTTGTAGTATTATTCTAAAAGGTACATTTTTGAAGCCTCTGTCACCAGTCACTTACCAAAGTACTAACATTGAATTTTTACAAATGTATTTTGGTTATTTGAACTGTAACAAGTCCTCACCACTTTTCTTAGGTTAAGTTGTTTTCCTCAGCTACTCAGGTAACAGAAGGAGATGGCCGTGCTTTGTTCCAGACTGTTTCATTGATTATAGATGACACAGACATTTCAAGCAAAGCAATGAGAACAATCTTAATTTTCTGCTCGGTGCATTGGGCTTGAGCACCCATATATCTTTTGTGGGCGGTTGGCACTACGTAATGTTTTCACTGCAGTTCTCTCTCTTGACAGCACAAGAACATATGTTCTTGGGCTGAGATTTGCAGCACAGTTGTAGATTAGCAACTTTGCCCCAGCAGTATCTTGCAGAAACAAGAAAAGGGTTTCTGGGAGAGTTGCCAAAAGCTTCATCCACCTACTGACTCTAAGAAGTGACATTACTTTCAGCCCGTCACCTCTAAAGAGAAATAATTGACAGGTAGAAACCCTGTCCAATTTTTGGAGGAATTAGCTGAGGCAAACTGCGTGTATCTGGCAGAAGGGATTTATTTCTCCGGGGGCAAGCAAGAGAAGACTCCTTATTGGTGTTTCTTTCATTTTGGGTTAGAAGAATTTGGAATGGCAGGAAAATGGGCAGATGCCCAAGATGAGATGAAATGAAGGGGTGGGAGTGCTGCCATGTGCTGAGGGCTGTGAGGAGCCAGGACATATGCCAGTAATTCTGGGCAAACAGAAAGGGAAAAGGGCACTGGGGAAGAGGAAAAAATGTGGGATGTTTGAAGGATCCTGCTGAAGAAATTGTAGTGCTACCTGTAGTTGTTAGGGTAGATGAAGCTGGACATGAGGCTCTCCTGTGTCCTTAAGAAGAGAAGAGAATGATCAGAGAAGGACAGAGTTTAGTTTGGAGGGGCCTGAGTAGGTCCTGCGAAAATTTGAATGTGTGTTGAACTTAAGATACATTTATACTACAGTAAGTAGGATGTTTTGGAATGAAACCCTTGCACTAAACTGGACATGCACTCTCATCCATTTTTCATGTTACCTCAATGTAAAGAAACATATTTATTGTCAGAATATCACAGTACCCTCTCTGTTTCCTTAGAATTGAAATCTCAATCATTTCTGGTTTCTGTGTTGTTCACCTGTAGGAGCAACTTGAAACCAGACATTCTGTGTCCCAAAGTACTTATGTATTTGAAGAATTATCATTATTATTGGTTATTTACAAGGTATTGTAATGTTGGTAACTGTACTCAGCTGCGTAATTCCAGACCTCTTCCTTTTGTATCATTCCCGTGAGCAGTCTCGTCATCTATGTAAGTATTCACAAAATTGGCTCATAGTTATCAGAAGCTTTAGTAGGGAAATTAATTCTTTTTTTTTTTTTTTTTTTTAAACCAAATATTAAAATTGCTTTCAGATACTTTTTTGAGTGTGAGGGACATCTGTATTCCCTAGTGACTCATGGCTTGACTTAATCCTATCTTTTGCTTCCTTGAGCCATTCTAATGAAACAAAAAGAAATCTCTTAGTAAAAATACCTTCTCAAAGGCCTGCAGTAATACCTGATTTGCAAGCTGTAATTTTGTTTGAATTGTGTTGAACTGTACAGCTGAACAGATTGTACACAGATGAAGCATATCAAGTGTGCTTTTTTCCACTGCAGTAAAATGTTTTTTGATAGTGTTGTTTTCTGAATAACTGTTACTTTGAGTCACATTCTTAGTAATTCAGTACCAAAGTGTATTGGCTTAACTAGCTGTCCTTAGTAGGTGTGGGCTACATAAATGAAAATCAGGATTCTTTTCCCTTAGATGTTTGTGTTACTGTATTGGAAGAACATAAATGCAACAACCATGTATTTTCAGCGTGGGTTTTTTAAATTTGCATCTTCATTTGTGGTGAGTTATTGCATATCACTACAAATTAGTTACCTGCTTTGCTCCTGCTTCTCTGAAAGATGCAAGGCTTATGTAGTTAACCTGCCTTGCTTAATGCAGGGATATACCATGGCTAACTGGCTTATAAAAAATTTCCCACTGTGACTTTCCTGAATTTGATTCATATATTGTTGCATCAGAGATAACAGCATTGGTACAGCAGAAAGAAGTGAAAATGTACACTAAGAAGGAGAGCTCAAGAGAGAGCAATGAGAGAGAAAAATGATTGTGCATGGGCTTCTGGGCCTCTCGCTCCTGGATTCACCCACCTGGAGCAAAGCAAATGGCGTGCAACGTGCTCTGAGCGGTAGATCAGCAACAGCAAACACATAGCTGAGTGTACTTGGCACATCATTTTGTAATTTTTTTTTCCTTCTCTTTTTGCCTTTGCTATTTAGTCAGCAGCCAGTTTTTCTTGTTTGTTTGTTTTTAAATGGGTTTGCCCATATATGTATTTTGAGGTTGAAAATAGCCATGCCTTATAGGAATAATTATTTTCAGGATGTACTTTCTTCCTACTTGGAAACCTAATCTTCCTGGGCTCTGTAAACTGCAGAGGAAGAATTTGAAATGGGAGTATGAGGGTGATACAAGTCTCACCTAGTGTCAAATCCCTTACCTGTAAAGCATTGCGTTTACCAGCATCTCTTCTTGCAGGTATTTTTACTGTTCCTATGGGTTGAGACTGATGAGTATAAATTTTCAGATTGTTGGATATAGTTTTTTTTATTTATGTGAAAGGTGCAATGCTTTCAAATCCTCTTTGTAAACAGAATAAAAAAAAATATTCTCTAATGAAGTATGTCTAGATAGGAGAAAAGCATGCATGCATTATACGAAAAGCTTGAACAATAATGGTATGTCAGTGTCAAAATCAGATTTAAAGTGAAAATTAGTTTCATTTAGCTTTGAGTCTTTTTAAACACAGCTTGGTGAAGTTTGCTTTATCACTGTCACCAAAGACACAGTATTTCAATAGGTTTTAGCTCTAGTTCAGAGGATTGAAAAGTCTTATATTAGAACTGTGTGTGTTAGTGTCATTTTATAGCCAGGGAGTCTGAATTGCAGAGTGTAAATCGATTAGATTGACTAGGGAAGACTGCGGACTAAAAGACTGGGCATCATCCTGGGAACAAGAGACTGATGCGTTGCTGATGCTTCTTGGGAACCTTTGCTTCTGGTTTGTATTCCTGCAGAAGGGAGGTAGCATGTACCGAAGAATGATGTTGGTAAAGCGCTGTAATACAACAGAATCAGCTAAGGAGAAATACAGAGTAAATGCAAAGAGCTTGGCACCTCTGTCATCATAGGTTTTAAACGCCTGCATAACGAATGCAGCTCTCTGCTTTCAAAAAAAAAAAATGCAATGTTTTAAACAGAAGTTCTGGAGTCAATAGCCATGAATATTTCTTCATCCAGGTTTACTTGAGCAAGACTTTTTTCAGTGAGACAGTCACAATTCTTGTCATTTCAGATGTGATTTCATGTAGACTGAAAGGAAGGGAGAATGTGAGAGAGTTATCCACAGATGATGAAATAGAGTGTTTTAATGCAGGAAATATTATAGGAGAGAGATTAATGGAAATTCAAAAAACCAAAAGTTACATGCATCAGTTTTCTTTCTTTGTGATAGAAAGTTGTTGCTGGCAGCTTGTCACCTGATGATGAAACAGTTTAGAGGAATTGTACCCAAAGAGAGTACAATGTAAAATAAACCTAACGTGTTATTTTTGTCCTGGGTAGTGTGTAAAATTCATGACTTTCACAGAATCACAGACCAGCTGAGGTTGGAAGGTACCTCTGGAGATTGTCTAGTTCAATCTTTCTGGTCAAAACAGGGTCCACTAGATCAGGTTACTGAGGTCTGTGTCCAGTCAGGTTTTGAGTATACGCATCTCCAAGGACGGAGGCTGCACCACCCCTCTAGGCAACCTCTTCCAGAGTTCGATCACCCTTACAGTAAGAAAGTTGTTTCTTATGTTTTGATAGAATGACTTGCATTTCCTTATGTGTCCATTGCCTCCTGTGCTTTCACTGGATACCATGGAGAAAAGTCTGACTTTCTTTACAGGGCAGCTAGTGATGTTTGAGTGCAATAAAAATTAAAATCTGTATGGAAGAACTCAACATTCCTGACTTTCAAAATGCAAAACCAAATACAATACTTCTCAGCAGCAGGTTGGGAATGATAGACATAAAATGAAAAATCGTTGCCTGGTGCACAGAGAGCCAAGAGCCAACGTGTACCATGATGCTGTGCTATTCTGTTTGCTGAGTACTGTGTACATGGATGGCATTCAACTGTTTGCATCCAAAAGTCAGTCATGACCAGGTGCACTAAGAAGCAGGGGAAAAGCCAACTACAAAAAGAACAAATCCAAAATGAAGGTGTGATTTTTCTCCATCTCTTTTGTTGTTTTACCTCTTTTTGCTCTGAGTCATCCATTTGTGGAAGCCCATCTATCAAATTTCCTCTCTGTCCCCCAAAAGAGACAGATTATTAGTGCGAGACAGTAGAGAGATCTGAGAGCTGGTGAATTTTTTTCCACTTCTTCTCTGAGGCTGAGCAAGTCTGTTGATCACTCTCAATCTTTGTTCTTCATCAGTAGCGTAGGAAGAATATGCCTTTTTCTCCCAGTGCTGTGCTATCCCATCTCTCTTTCTGTGTGATGGGTGAGCAATGCCTGGGTGAGCAATGTCTGGTCCATCGGCAAGGGGACACGGTGCTGCATCACAAGCTGGGAGTGTCAAGGAGGGTCTGGATGACTGAGTCTCTTACTGGTGATGAAGGAATGGTGGAACACGCACAGGTTGTTTGTCTGTTCACTTCAGTAAATGCGGTGTACAGCACCTCTCTCTGAGAGATGGTGAAAGCTATACTGAAAACACAAAGCTCTCAAGTACATGGTATAGGATAATTGAGGTTGTAACGAATGGCTGACTTTTCCTCTGCCATTTATCTAAGTGAATGTGTACTTTGCAGGTTCCCATGTTTAAATGTTCAGCTCTATTTCTTTTAATTTTTTATGTTCTTGAAGCTCTCCCTGGGCTTGAGGGTGAAAAACTCTGGGCCTGAAAGTGTAGCTTGATAAAAGATTGAATAAGTTTAAAAAAAGGAAAAAAAACCCAAAAGTGGGATGTTCAGGTTTAGTGATTTTTATATTTTTTTAAGTTTAGAAACACACGTTTTCATTGCTAATAATTGGATCTGGGGTTTGACCTGCTTTCATCTATTTAATTGTAACCCACAGCTGTGCATTTACAGTATACACTTGTGGTTCAAGAGTTTCTGCAGATTCATATATTTGTTTTCATATTATCAAAGTTGTGTATTGGTGCAGAGCAGGTTTGGGTTTTGGCTGAATGTACAGCTAGCAAGAAAAAAGTAGTATAAAGTACAGTCCAGGTTGCAGGCTGTGCTTCCCTACAGTGTTCTGACATGAGTCTGCGTGGTTTAAACAGTGATTATTTCAGCCTTTTTTGCTGTAGTCATTGTATTTTTAAATGAACCTAGGTCATGTTGCAATGAATACTAATCACACAAGAAGACAAGGAAAGACAACCAGGCAAAGTGGTCTCAGAATAAAATTCAGACTCAACGTGGAACTAATCTGTACAAAAGAGTAGTAAGGCTGGAGAGGAGATGGTAAGATTTTAATTAGTCAGGAAATTCGGCTCCAGTAAATACAGGATTTCAAACCAGGAACACCTAGTCACCTTCTGGGCTTATTTCTGTTATGACCAAATTTGGGGCTGAAACAGATGTCACTTAGCCTGGTTTTGTTTCACAGCCTTACAGGAAGGGAATGATCCTTCTGTGCTGCCACCCAGTTTTATTGTCGTCTTATAAATGAGCTCTTCAGCTCCTGTATACAGATGTCCAACTTAAGAGCATTGCCTGCCGAGCACGTGAAGTAAAAGAAATTTGGACGAAAACTAAAACCGTAAGATGGAGAAAGATGGGAAGCTGTTTAGTGTGAGAAAGACTTGTAAATTAATAAACAAGCAAACTGAATCGAGAGGATGCCCGTGAGACTGCAAGGAGCCTAAGGTGGCTGTGTTGCTGTAAATTCAGATAAAAGAGAAACACACTGCTACAAGCCACCCATCTGGTACCTATTTGGGCCTTTCCCCACAGACCGCAGGAGGGATTCTGGCCAAGGTCTGAAATGAATTTGCAAGTCAGATGAGATGACGGATGCTTTGGTGGCAGCCTTGCGGAGTCACCTGTCCGTATTCTCAAATACGGAGGAGGCTGGTGGTGTGGGTAAGGGCTGGCAGAGGGGAGGAGCGGTTGGCTGCAGCCTGTGAAGGCACAGCCACTTGCCACGGGTTTGGGGCATTGCCTTCGTGCTTCTGACCTTAAATCACCACTCTTCTCCACGCTTGTCAATGTAATGAAGAAAGAAGAGGGGAAAAACTTAGTCTGAGAAGACTACCTGACACTTAAAAGGATACTGCTGGTGGTTTGTAAGATATTCTTCATTTCAAGATCTAAATATAAGATCCTTGTGAAGTTTCCTGTACCCCATTGTTTGCTGTTTTCCTTAGCTCCCTGAATATATTTAGTATTAACATTCTATTTGTTAAATCCAATCTTCAGAGCATACTTTTGAAATTACTTCATTAGCAGCTTTTTTTTCTCCTCCTGCAATTTAATTTTTTGGCTCTCCCAAGGAATCGAATGAAGGGATGTTAACAATTAAAATAAACAAACAACTTTAAAAATGCTATT
Organism: Burhinus bistriatus; assembly: GCA_013397275.1. Classification (NCBI taxonomy): domain Eukaryota; kingdom Metazoa; phylum Chordata; class Aves; order Charadriiformes; family Burhinidae; genus Burhinus; species Burhinus bistriatus. Next base: position 945,554 of record VYXH01011300.1, on the reverse strand, counting down.
TCATCTAAATCCACATTGACGTAAAGCATTGTATAAATTTGGGTACAAAAGGAAATACCTGGTGAAAATGGCAGGATTGTGCATAATTATATTATTGCATTTAAACAGACAGCCATATAGATTCATATATAGCTGGATATACATAGAAACTCTTTAGAGGCCTTTAAAGTGGGATGGCAAAAGGGAATATTTAACTTTAGTGAAAAATAGTAGAAGGGGAAACTGGTTTCTAAGTATAATGTCTAGAGGAACCAGAACTGTAGCTTCATGACATTTTAAGTTAACTGGTTCATTTATTTTTCTTTAAAATGAAACTATGGAAAGCCATGCCTTTTTAGTTAAGAAGCTTACAGAAATAAAATCCAGCTTCTGAATTATAATTACAGAATATCAACTGCTGTATGTTATTTGGGTTGTTTTGTATTATCTGTCTTGAGGTTTTATTGTGAGATTAATAAGTGAAGAGTGAATGGAAGAAGCAGTTTCTTTCCTGTCCCTCAGTCTGAGAAATAGCAATATACACTGCCTGGTAATGTCTGGCTTTGCATGTATACGTGCAGAGATCATGACATTTCTGATTTTTCCGTTGTAAACAACCGAATGTTTCAGATAGGCAGTCTCATGTTTTTTAGTTTACTCTTTATTTAGCCCGCATTCTTTAACACTAAATATTTACATATAACACTGCATACACAGAAAAGTATCTGTTCATTGTGGCCCCTAGTTATTGCGTTTTTTTTAAGGTCAGGCCTCGCTTGTCAATCAAAGGGTAACATGGAATATATGAATTGGAATTGGACAACTGTGGAAATTTCTGACCATAAGGTGATATAACTTAAGCGGAACACTGGCTTTTCAATCGCCTTTCTGCTCGTTGGCATCTAATTGAGGTATTGTCAATGCATAATACATTAATTCCATTCACAGAGCTATAGAGAGGGTCATTTCTGAAGACTAGTCTTTCTGAAAACATCAGAATGACTGCACACTGGTCATTCTTCTCATCTATTTTCATCATAAATAGGGTATACAAGTTCTTTATTAGACTATTAGGTTTGCATCTTCTGCATCCTAAGACAGTTTTTGCCAGTTGCTGGAAATGACCCATGTTTTGGGCCAGAGCTGAGAGGAGGCACAAAGCTGCAATAATTCTTTAATGTGGGAGTCTTCTTTTACTTAAGTCCTTGGAGAATAGCCTAAGATCAAAAGTTCCTCATGTTGGGTGACCAGAACCAGTTCCTTATATGCGTTAGATGGCTGGGCTGTATCTGGATTATTGTAGCTCCTGGGTTTGTGTTCTTCAATATAACTCAAAAAAAGCAAGCTTTGAAACTAAACTGTAGAATGATAAGTAAACTCAGTTTACTGAGAGGAAAAGGAAGCTCGCCCAAGCATTAGCGTCAGATTCTTAAGATATATGGATATTTATCAGGAGTGACTTGTACAGTTAGTTTCAAGGTAAACGGTTGAAATTTGGTACAATTTGTTGTTAAAAAGCTGTTGATGAATAGAGAGAACAGCTCCAAATCTGACCTCTATGTAAGAAGGTGGGTTTTTTTAAAGGGAATTTCTGTTTGTTAAATACGTCTTTCGGTTTAATTCATTTCACATAAGTAATGTATTTTCCCTGTAAAATAGACATTATTTGTGCAGCCTTCTTTTTTTTTTTTTTTTTTTTTGAGAAATGGGGATCCAATTGGTCTTATCCCTCATTTATTAATCTAAAGTCCAGTTAGAAAAAAAATAAGACACAAAAAACCAACCAAACGAAAACCTCCAGGAATCTGTTTATTAGATGTTCAGACAGCATGGAAAATGGGTATATGTGTATATTACTGCATTTATAAACAGATGTTTGCATCAGACAGAGAGGTATTTACATAAACTATATGAGTGTTTTGTTAATTCTGTGATTCTATGATTCTGTGATAATAACAACTTTTAGCATTCTGTCTGAGAATGACACCAAACTGTTCAGGATCTAACATGGACATAGTGGAGCGTAAAAAGAAAGAAGAGCAGCCTTTACAGTGATTCAACAACAATAAATACACTTGTAGACATGAATTTGCCCAGTCTGTCAAATGAAATTATAACCTCAAAAGATTAAATGAAGTCTCATTCTCTCATCAACATGGACAAATCCTATCTTAATCTGAGACCATCACAAAGAATCAAACGCAAGCAAGCGAGAAGCCTTTCCCAAAGTGCGCAGTGTACAAGGAAAAAGAATGGATAGCAAGAAAAAGCCAGTGCTCAAAATAGTCTGTCTTAGTGAAGATCCTAAACAAGAGGTGGGCAATTTTCTGTAGAAATAATTAAAGTGAAAACTTGGTTTATGTTTTTGGATCTTCTTCCAGAGAATTACACTGAAGAGGTCTTCAATCTGTTCTACTCCTGTTGTATTGCTATCTAATATTTAAAGAAAAAAATCACACCAAAATTTACCGCACTTTACATTAGCCATACAGGAGGTCAAAACAACGGGAAAACTCAACTTCTTCACTATCTGGAAAGTAGCCTAGTGGCAAATGAGATAGCAGACGTGGAACTGTCACCGTAATGTGTGGAGGACATTCTGGTTGGGTTAGTGATTCTGGGAGTCTGTAGGGTTACAACTGTGGGTTAAAATCACGAGTGAGTTTATGCACTGACAGCCAGTAATTGAAGTGCACAGATCATGCTAATGTATCATTTCATCTACAAGCTGCAGTCTTTGATGAGGATCTTGTTATATAGTGCAAATCATCTGAAATTAAAAGTATAGCAAAATTGCTTCTTTTTTCCTGTCCTCTTTCACCCAACCCTCCAGCAAAGCTCCGCAGGGACACCATGCTGAACTAAATCTTAATGTGTTAGACTATGTGTCCTCATTAAAAATACTGCAAAATGCTGCTGTTAAGTGTAGTGGTAATATTGTAACTTGGCAGTTTTAGTGTTATATTGATCAATTTCCATTTCAAACATGATAAAGCTGACATGGCCCATAGTCCCCGAAGACGTTTGGGAAAGAAACTTTTTTTAAAAAAAATTAGAGCATTTAATTGTAACTGATGATGCGTATCAGCCCCGGTCCCAGGAGGGCTTACAGTTGCAGCTCCATAAGAAATGAGAATTCCCTGCATGACCCTGATGGCTTCTATACCATGAAATCTTTTTCTTCATGGTATTGAAGTTAAAAAGTGAGACACACCTTTTCCAGTCGGATGTTGGGAGCACGTATGCTAATGCTAGATCATGCTGAATAGAAGTAAAGCTTTCTGGGTTAACATTTGAAAAAAAAAAAAAAAAGACAACCTCTATATGTATATGTATATATGTTTTAAATAGCAAACAACATTTCAGCTGGTTCAGTAAATCCCAATGTCGAAGCTGCAGCGATGTGTTCTTCATTTCCACCTCTATAGTTTATCACCACTGTTATCTTTGAATCAGATCTGGCAGTAGCAGTGATGGAGATCCCTGCGTAGCTGGGGTTCCAGGTAGCCAGCAGCATCTTGGGGTTTTGGGGTGTAGCTGTCTGCGAGAAGGACCACGTGCAGCAGTGTGAAAAGTGCTGGTCTCTCTGCTCCTTGTCTAGCTTAGTGCTTGCCCCGGTGCTGTTGCCAGTGGGGTACCGGGTTAGCTGTTAGCCAAAAAGCAATGACAAAGAAAGAAGTGGAGAACTTGTCCATGGCCGGTTGTTTTTCTAATGTTTCACTGTTTGGGTAACAGCAAAATGACTCTGTGTGTGATGGCAGCACTGGTAAGGTGTATTATTCCACTCTGATAACAGCACTATTTTGAGCCTCTGAGCAGCACTCGGAAACGCAAGAAATTACAGGAACCACATCTGTCTTCTGTTCCAGCTCTTACTTCTGCCGTCAGAAAAATTGCAGAGTGACTTTGGTGCCTTCTGTATAAAATGAACTGGTAGACGGCTTAGCAGGAGAAAGACAATCCTCTACAGAAGTGGGCTACAGCAGAAATATTTCAATAGATCAGATGAATATACTCTTCTGGTCAGCACAGATAGTGTTAGGAGTAAACTCCTTGCAGAATTCTTGACATTAGCATAGATGCACCGAAGAGAGGCCTGATTGAACTCTGTTAGCTTATATAGTTTCACTTATATTGTGTGCTCTGGTGCTTAAGACTTTTTACAGAATGAAGTTCCAATATAAACTCTAAGCACTAAGACTGTCCTGCACGATTCAGATCAGAGAGTTAGCGTTTGAATGATTGGAGAACAACGCATCCCTTGATGAACTTTTTTTCCTTCTCTCTTGCTCTTGCAAAAACCTCCTGTGCATGCGTAATGGTTGCTGTGTGGAGAAAGATTTTCGTGTAGCATAGATAAAAATGTCTTTTTTAAAAGTTTATATTGAAGATAGTAAACCTGAATCAATAAAAATGGAATTATCTATAAAGTACAGAAATACAGAAAACATCTCGTTACATAGGGAGAAATTTCTGTTCATACAGAGTAGGTGATAGTCTGTCAGATAGCGAGTTATTGTTAGATGACAATAACACATGCACCAACTGTATGGGGAGGTTTGTGCATAAAATGATCTTTGATTATTTCTTTGTCAGATTTTGATTTTGTTGTTATACCTTTCCACCACTTTGAACAAGAGGAATTGTTGTTTTGGCTTATAGGAACTGTACCATCTCTGTCACCAGAAGAGAAGAATTGAATAAGAGAAGCAACAGGAAAAAATCAATTTGTACACACTGTTCTCTGGCTTTTGTGGCTCTGCTAAGGGACAGTTGTACAAAGCAGTGACTGACTTCCACTGTCCCTTTCTAAGCAAGAGATTGAGCAAGTTTCTAGTTTGTTATGTGGTTAACCACACTGGAAAACAGGTGGTTCTTTTTTTCAGTTGCTACAAGATGCAAAGTTCTTACTGATTTGTGGCAGAGTAAACTAATGTATGGTGGTGATTTGTCCGGCAGGTTACTTGTGCAGACATTTTTACAAAGTTATCTTGTACTGGTTGAATTCAAGCTTTAATGTCTTGAAATAGAAAACTTATTTTTTACTACAAAGTCTCTTTCAAGAAAACAAGTTGTCCTCAATTAAGAAAGTTTGGTATGTCTGGGAAAAGACTGCTCTCGCACAGGAAGCTTTTGAAAACTGTGCTACGTATCACAGGTATACCGAGACCTGGATTTCCTACCAAAACCTGTCATACATTTACAAGAAATAAAGTGTGAAGAACAATTGTTAGGCAATTGATGCTGCAGTCCATATTTTAGAATATTGGACCAATACTGTGCCAAGCCAAAGAAATATCAATACAGTAAATACAGAAAGGAAATACTCATGCTGATGGAATGAAGTATTGATTTAAGAAAGGGTCAAAAATTTGCTGTGTGCTACAAATGAAAAAAAAAAAGTTTTTAGCAGCGAATGTACTCTGGTGTTTATTTTTTTAGGGATTTTCAAGATTCCTAAAAGCAGTAGTATTGCAGAATATGTAGGACTACAATCGTATTTTATTTGCTAATAATTGACTGTAAGAAAAATAGATGCTCTCTAAATTATCTGATTTGGCGTGAGGGTAGACAGACATTGACTGGAAAAAATATTCTGCTCCTGAAGAAAGGATACTTACAGTATATTTGTAATCCTCTTTTGAAAAGCTAAGGAGAATATCTGTGCCGTATATTATTTCAGTTGGAGGAAGCTAACCCATGTAAGTTATCAGTAATTCATTGACTTTGGGCTAAGGGTAACTCCCATTGTTAAGGATCTGCCTCTGTTTTTATTGCCTTTTGGTGGTCAGACTGGGTAAGGACTAATCATCTTTAGAAGCTGAAGAATTTATACAGCTTGTAGCAAAGATTAAAAAGACAAAAAAACCCCCCTTTTTTTATCACTCTTAATGGGATAAATGCACCTCCGTCAGCACAGTCTCGGTCTGCTGCTTTTTTACAAATGTGACTGTATTTGTATACCTTCAGGCAAGCCAATCAAAGCATTATTATGTGGAACAATAAAGTCAAGTTTTGAACTGTATAGCACGCTATCCTGTTCTAAAGGACAGTACCTGGAGCAGTGAGACAGCTTTGACTGTAAAACCTGATTACATACAGAGACTTGGGAAAATTATGTAGTGGCCTTAGCTGTCACTGGATGGACTGCTGTATGGTATGTTTGCTTTTGGTGAGAATGAAAATCAGGAGCATGATGCTCTGAAAGCCTTGCTGATTATGTACTTGGGAAGTCTGTTCATGAGAGGTTTGAGGTTGGAAAAGAGAGGTAGTGAAGCGCAAGTGGGTGCAGGAGCTACAAACCCACCGAAGGCTTTGCTTGGGCTTCGCGGGTGTTAGGGAAGGGGAGCTCTTGCAATTGAACTGCCGGGCAATCGCGTTGTCCTTGGGTCCAGCTGGACCTGTGTTCTCCTTTGTCAATCTTCCTTTTGTATTCATTTAATAACCAGCTGCATTGTTAATGTGCAAGGACTGGTTGTTTTTTATAAGACACTTTTTTGTTTCTTTTAAACTAGAAAGATGAAAACTACAGAAGCCTACCACGAGATACTAGTAGCTGGTCTAACCAGTTTCAGAGAGACAATGCTCGTTCATCGTTAAGTGCCAGTCATCCCATGGTGGACAAGTGGCTGGAGAGGCAAGAACAGGTAATATATATGTGTGTATATATATTACTTTATCAGTCTAATCTTTATGCTACTCCAAGCTATTACGAAGAAGTGTATTCTTATGTGATATGGGCTCTCTAAGCATGATACAAGCACCAGCAGTATGCTCACTAAATTTGTATGGGATTCCTTCTGCTTCCAAAAAACCTGCATTAAGACTAAAATGGACAGCTGCAAATTATTTCATTTTTGTGTCATAAACACACTTACATAGTACGTGGAATGCTGCTGTTCTTCACAACTGATACCAACAGGGTTATTTTAGTTAGAGAGTATTATTTTGATAAACGTTTTGTCATTGAAAATTAATAACATTACTACAGAATAGCCAAATGTGTGTCAGTTTTGGCACTGCACTTTTAAATACTTGTTATTCTTAACATTATAAAATACATTAATTATAAATTTGAAGACTGTGTTATTTATTTAGTGTACATTTATACTGCTTTTGATCTTGGGCTTTTTTTGAGACATGAAGTAATTCCAACTTGTTTTGGTTTTTTTTTATTAGTAAGCTGGTAGAGGTTTAAAGGTCTGAAATTAAAATTACCTGGCAGTCACTTTATGTATTTGTATGTATCTGAAATTTTTTAAGTCTTCAAATGTATAATGAAAATCCATCATTGCTATGGAGACTGGAAATATAACAGGAAACCCCTATATAGGATAGTGCATATGTAGGATTATAACCTCATTTTTCTTCTTTATACAATGTGACATGAAAACATTGAATTTTTGCATTGAACATAAATGTACGGATTTTGTATTTTACAGGAACAGGGCATAAAACCAGTATTTGCTTTATACAGAGGAGCTTCAAAATGAAATTTGCCATTTGACAAAGCCCAAGCTTCTTACACTATGTCTTGTGAGTGGAGGGAAAGGTTTAGAGTCCAGCACTGGGCTGGTGTCCTGGGACTGGACTCCTTCACCCACAAATCCCATACTGATATTTGAAGTCCCGCATTGCCAGATCCTAGGGTATTCCAAACATTTTTTTATTCAATCCCATTTTTAGTTAAAAGGAGCTTAAGTAATATCACAAAAAAACCAAATGTGAGCTATTAGCTATTTTTGTATCTTGGAATTAGCTGCAGATTCATTTAAAATTGTATCTTTTATGAAAAAAACTCTGGTCTTGCATATTTTCCTCTGCACATTTAATGATAGTGGTAGTTCCATTACTATTTTCCTCTCAAAAGATGTAGAGTTAGTGCAGATGGGTTTAGCTGCTGTCTTTGTATCTGCCTATGTTGCAATGGAAAGTTGGTGCCCAGATTCGAAGGCATCTCCTGTGACGGTTCTGCTTGTTTGATGTTTTTGAGGCATATTTCCATGCATCATTAGATTTTCACCGTGGCAGTTAATGAAACTGTTGTCTCAGCAAAAGAAGTTGTATTAGGAATCTTAATAGTGATCATCTTACAAAATGTTGGGTACATTAATATTTTAATATGTAATGTTTTATATTAAGTTTTGTGCTGATTTTGGTCTCTGAACAGCTGAACTAGTTCAAGTTATTCACCAATTAGGTAAATAACTGGGCATTAGTGGTAGTCTGGAAGTGTATTTGCTGCCTGAGTTAACTGGTTGAAGTCTGAAATTGCAAATATAATTCTTCTTCTGAGCAAGTTTTCTGCTTTTAGTTTTTGTTTTGTTTGTTTGTGGTAGTGTTTTTTGTGAGAGAGAGGGGGTTTGTTCTTTAAATGTGTTAATGAATCTGCATGTACCTTGAAGACCAGGATCCTTTTGTGATTTCATATTGGCAGGGTAATTAATTAAACCGAAATCTGTTTAACAGGGTACACACCAGAGAAGAAAGCCCGTAGTGAGAGTGGGATGCAGCACAGCTCTGCAGAGGGAGGGAGGGAAGGGCCTGGCAGGGGATGCAGTACCTGCAGAAAGACATATTCTTCCACTCTTTTTTGGGCTTTAATATCTTTTTCAGTATCCTCTGTAGGTTTTTTGTTTTCCACCGGTTAAGGCTTTCACTTCTGTGAAGAAGAAACTCAAGTGCGGAGGTTGCTATCTGGCATAATCAATGAATTTAGCAGCTTCTAGTCCTGTTCCTGCGTGCCCGCCCAGCAGAGCTGCGGAGGGGCTGGAGTGGTCTGCGCACCCTGTCCGTACCTGCATAAAAAGTAGCAGACAGCAGGTCTGGCACCAAGGGTAAGGCAGTGACAGTGCCAAGAAACCTCTAGGGCAGAAAGCGTTACAGATAGCAGGGGTAATAATAGTCCTGGTCTAACCTGCCTTTATGGGTCTCCAGAGGAGATAGCAGTAAACACTGGATTCATCTTGCAGGCTCCAGAGGCTGCTTGTTGGAGGAAGGCTCTTCTGGCTTGGACGGAGTTATTTCTCTCAAAGCTTGCCTCATTTCTTCCTTTTGAATATCAGGCGAAAAAAATTTCCCGGGTGATCTTTATCAGCTTCTAACATACGTGAACGTTCAAGGGAATTGCACTTTGAGGAGTGAAGGTGTGGTGTGGCAAAGAATTTCTGTGGGGACAGCACCTCATTTCCCATGAGCAGAACTATGGAGCGAACTGTAATTCTGCAACATCACAGCCCGTTCTGCAGGCAAAACTGCAAGAGACCTTGCTTCTAGGAAATCATTATAAGCTGCTGTAGCAGGGACTAAGAAGGGCACAGAATGAGATACGTTCAAGTAGCTATTAGAGAAATAGTTCTGTAAACTTGGTTAGGTTTTAGCACCTAACAGTGTAGGAATGCCTGAAACCTGTTAAAATTCCTGGAAGTAATTGGTTTTGCTCCTGTCTATTGTGCTTTGCTAGGGCTCTGCTAAATTAGAGTGATATATCAAGAAATGGAAAAGATTAATTCTGCTTTCTGAGTCCTTTAAGGTATTCTGATTGTATATGCTGGTTAGCTTTATCTACCTAAAAATTGTTCCCAGTTAGTTCCAGAGCCCTCTGGTTGTCCACAGTGCAAATGATCCATGTATTTCTCCGAAAGTTTTGGTATTTCTCAAACCTGCAAAATAAGTTATGTGAAGCTCTTTGTATCAAAGAACAATTTCACCACTATAAAGCCAAAAATCCAAATACAGTTTCAGAATACAGTTAGAAAGTTAAGGATTGTGTTTTTTACTCTTTCACTCAATTATTTCGTTAATTCTGTCCTACAGATTGTCAAGTACTAGGAACAAAATTTGCAACCTTTAATCCAATTCTGAAATATCTTGAAAAAAGAAGACGTGTTTTTTTGTTCTTCACCTTGCTCTCCACAGCACTTTCTTTTCTCCCCACCGCAACCAAACTTTGAGGAATAGTTGAAAAATCTTGTTTCCTCTGAAATTTATTCATATATATGGTAATGTCACTTTTATTTGAGAATTCTTTTTTCCCTCAGTTCACCTCAAGACTTGCTCAGGCCCTCATCAAATCTGGACTCATGCTGTTTCATACTAGGGAGACATGAAAAGGGAATGTATGAAAGAGTTAAACTTTTCACCAATTCCTTAAGTACAGAGAAAGCTTTTCTCGGATGGTCATTAGTCAAATATTGGAACTGGCAGCAATCAAGACACCTTGAACTGAAATAGTATATTTCTTGCTCTGCTGGTGAGACCTGTTTTGCAGAAGGATTAGGAGGACCCGGCTGTGCTGTGCACTGGGATGGGTGTGAAGGCAGCAGGAGAGGGAAATCCTACAGAGGCCCTGCTTAATTATGAAGGTGTTGATCAGATTTGCAAATACAATGAGATTGGGTCAATTAAAATGACATGCAAATATATGTACACATAACTATTGGATATACGTCTGTGTCTGTCACTGCATGAAAGTGAGGTAGGCGATGGAGTAAAATTTCATGGTTATTACTGAAGAACAGGTCTGATTCCTAAAATCACAGTAGATTTCTAGTATCTGGGAAAAACCAGAGATAAAAGCAACTCAAATGTATGCTGAAATGGGAAGAGAAGTTGGTTACTACTGCTGTCTTCTTGAGCAAAAATGTGCTGTATGGAACACTTCCCCTAAGTTATTCTTGTTCATGACATCTGTCCATAGTAGTCTGGTACAGTTTCTCTGGTTCCTTTTTCAATGAGATCAGCCGTGCAAGTAGCATATGGTCTTACATCTCCAGCTGTAGAGTACCTGCCTTCAGCTTGTATTTTCAGCAAAATAAGGCCTGCTTTTAATATGATTGAATATAGTCTCTTAAAACATTTGGATGCTATAAATTAGTGCATTTCAGCACTGTCAGTTAAAAAAAAAAAATAGAGCTTCAGAGGTAGGTTGGTGAATTTAAACCACTAATTTCCTGTGGATTCTCATACTCCGCCTTACCCATGTTGTCAAATTTTTCATTAACAACAAAACCCTGCTTCTATTTTATGCCTTAACGGAAGAACAGGAGGCAGAAATGCAGCTTAGTTGTTTAGTTCTGAATGTTTCATAGTGGTGTAGCTAAGTGTCTTAAGTATTTTTATTTTCACTACTGTACCTCTCTTGTGTTTCTGTCTGACAGGTGTATTTTGGCTTTGGTTTCTAAGTTTTTATTATGACTGTAACTACAGTGGAAAGGTCTGCAACTTCTGTGTTTCATGGACTGGAAGTGGGGAGGCTTGGGGGTTGGAGGCTCTTCTTATCTCACACTCCTCGCATGTACAGGTTGAAACTGCAGTAAAAATTATTATCATTAGTAAGGAGTTGTGCTTTAAGATTTGAAAGAAGGATTAGCTAGGCTTCAGTTGGAGGAATCATTTTTAACTTGTTATCCATTACTCTGTACAACGCCAAGATAGAGTCTCGTTGCTTTCCTCCCTATCTGAGTACAGGCACTTTATAATTTGTCTCTTGTGATAACAACGTTAATGAACACAGAACCATGACGGCATATAAATTATAAAATACAAAGATGGTTTTAAAGCTTGTCATATTCCTTACAAAGAATTTCTGTCACACAGATAGAGATATGCATATGTTTGAAGCTCTAGGCCTAATGCAAAGGCCTGTCTCTTTTTGGGGGGTCTACAGTGGATGGTCCCATACAAAAGGCAGGGGATGTAAGGGTGTAGCCAGGAGGCTATCCAGGGATCGTGAAACCAGGCAGGACTACTCTGAGGCTGATCATGGAAGGTAGAAAAGTTACCAGCTAGTGAATAAGGCCATGGTTCATGTGGTTTGCTTGTTTCTGCAGGTAGAGCTATAGGAGGTGGCCGAGAAAGGCACGGCTTGGCACCTGACTTAGTATTAAGTAATTGGCCGTAGCTATAACTATGGGCAGGTAGCAGCAGTGACCAGTGCATTGGTAGAGGATTCAGTAAAGGTTTCTGTTAGTCAGAGCGCTGATCAGAAGACCTCAAGGTGCCTCTGCAAGAGTTCGAAGTGTCACCAGTCCTGTATCCACTTGCAAATTCAGCTTTTTTACTACTTGAGACAGAGGTTCTTGGCCATGTGATCACTCTGGCTTACACTTAATGGGGTTGTCAACATCCCGAGTGCTACAGCTGTTTCTTCTTACTTTTTTACTATGAAGAAGGTGAAAAGTTTGATTTGGCCCAAGAATACTTTCTCTTAGCTGCTGCTTCTACAGGTAACTAGGTATTGACTGCTGCCTTTATTTCTGTATATTGGCAAGATGTCAACTTCTTCAGCCCAGAAACTAGAATGCTCAAATGAAATGTAAGCTATAAAGTGCTGGCTTGACCCTCCATGCAGCAGGAAGAGGGGCAGGTACGTCTCAGCAAGGGCAGCAGTTGCATCTTGCTCTGAGCCAGCCAAATGCCCTGCCTGGGTGCCAGAAGACCAGCTTACTAAACACAGGTGTAATAATCTTATTCTTTTTTTCTTATCTTTTTCTTTGACTTGTCATACCATTGGAATTATTTTTTTTTTATATATAATATGGTCAAAATTATTATGTAATTGCTAATAGCCTTTGACTTCCCATAAAAGTATAGTGGTATTGGGTATCACTGATCTGTACATGACCACAATTAAGTGATTATTCTCTAGACTTGTTTCAGTGTTCTCCCTGTGTTGCATTTATTATTAATATTATTATTATTGTTGTTGTTATTATTATTATTATTATTGAAAAAATGCTATGCATACTGAGCTCCAAAATGAGAAACCCGTATTTAGGTGTTTATTGTGTAAGTACCTACATAAAAATACCCAAACTCCTATTGTGTAGTGCTGGAGTCTAGATTTTCATCCAGTCGAGGCATGTGTGCAGTCAGCTGGGTGGCTTCCAGCCTGCATCCCGCTGAGCTGCTTCCAGCAGCTGGGGCTCTGGTGGGTGTTGAGGTGCCCAGTTCCCACAAACATATCTCGATCTGGGAGACTTGCTGCAGCTAGTTCTGTGTTACCTGTCAGAATGCTTAAAAAGGGGCATGGGAGGGTAGAACAAGATCTTATGATGAGCATGTAAGTTCTCTATTTGCTTATTTATGATTTCTGCTTTTTAAGGTTAAAATCTCTACCACGTCGTTTCTATAGTGAGAATCAGAATCACTGGCCTTTTCTAGGTTTAAATCTGACTTTGAACCTAACTGGCTTCAGATCCAGATTTCTAAATCTAAGCTTCATTTCCATATTTAAAAGCCATTTGATTTTTAGGTTCTAATTTGATCTATTTCTGATTTTTATATAGACTGTGATTCCTACCCCCCAGAAGAGCTGTCATGTCTTCTGAATTCAGAAGAATCTCTGTATTCTTCTGTATAAAGCTGATATGAATACACTAATACACATATTTATTAAACATTCTCTAAATGCGTGTGTATAGCCACAGAAACAGAGAGAAGAAACCTGAAGGAGAAAGGCTTATCTGTGTGCTGAAAGCATCAGTATGTACAGAGACAGAATCAAATTATAAACTACAGTATGTATTGGTTGTAAGAAGATATTAACATGGAATTTAGAAGTCTGTGCACTTTTATGCAAAATGAACATCTGTGGACATGACCTTAATTGTATATTTTGGAAAGAGATTCTTCTTATTATTTGTCTTGGAGTCATGAACAAATTTGAAGTTGTTTTTCAGTGCTGAGGGTTTCAGTTTATATGAGGTAGGAGGTTGGAATAAACAGCTTTATTGCTCGGGGACAGCTGTAGTGGTGATGCTTTTATAAACAATGTTTCATGCTGGCATCTATCTTGTTTTCCTTTGAAAAATAATCTGTCATTTCATACTGTCTATTAAATAGGTGAGACAGTTCGGGGGCTGCAATCTACTTTCAGTTATATGCTGCTGTGTAGATATGAATTCAGTGGCAGAATGTAGCTTTGTATGTGGAGAGGTGATTATAGTCCACAATTT